>CM053617.1:17435662-17468448 GCA_028646535.1 Procyon lotor
TTACCGAGACAATGCTCATTCTCACAACCTTGAGATCCTGATCTGAACTGAAATCAAAAGTCAGAAGCTTAACCAACTAAGCCATCCAGGGGCTCCAGTCTTGGTCCTTTTTAAAATATTTCCTTGGGGCACCTGGGTGGCTCAGTGGGTTAAAGCCTCTGCCTTCTGCTCAGGTCATGATCTCAGGGTCCTGGGATCGAGCCCCACATCGGGCTCTCTGCTCAGCAAGAAGCTCGCTTCCTCCTCTCTATCTGCTTGCCTCTCTACCTACTTGTGATCGCTCTCTCTCTGTCAAATAAATAAATATAAATAAATAAATAAATAAATAAATAAATAAAATATTCCCTCAGTTCTTGCTTCTTAACCATTTCACTTTATAATCTGGAACACAACAAAACTGCCAAGTAAAAACTGCTACTACAATATTAAGTTCACTCTGAGTTCTACTGCCAAAATGTTTATAATACCAAAGACTACTTTGGTGTATTTATTTTTTAAAAGATTTGGTGATTTGATATTTGACATTAAAATTAAATTATATTGTGTCCTTATTCAATTACTTGAGTACATTAAAAGCCATAGGAAAACTACTAACCATCTTCCAGTTTGATTTGCAACCTGTTCTTCTAATTTCTGTAGCTCCGATGTGTAAGCCATTATTCGAGCATTGCATACCATGAGATTCTTAACTGCATGCAAGATCTGGTCTTTCTGCGTGCTCAGAGAAAGAAGTTTCCATATTCCTTCTCGCATTCGAATTTCTAAATCTATTTTTTCTTGAATGCTGCAATCCTTAAAAAGAGAGAAAAGTATTCTTGAAAAATAGCAAAAATTCAGAATTATAACATTTTTTACCTCAATAGATGGAAAACATACTAGACATTTTAATGTTATAACATATTGAGAAAGTGACAGAGTTTTAATGTATAATAGCACAAATGATATAGCTATTTGATAATGTTCTTTGCAAAACCTTAATTTATTTTATTAGGAAATCTTTACAATCTAATGAACAGAATAGAAACGAGGGTGAGAAACATTACATATTCTTAGCATAATTTCATGAGTTTAAATAATGTCTCTCAAATATTCCTGTCCTCCTAGAACTGCAGAATGTGACCTTATTCAGATATAGAGTTTTATGGATGTAATTGGTTAAGATGAGGTCATACTGTAATAGTATGGGCCCAAACCCAATGACTAGTGTCCTTATAGGAAAGCCACATGAAGAAAGAGACACACATAGAGAGAACTACATGCAAAGACTAAAGCAGAGATGGGAGTAATGAGTCTACAAGCCAAGAACCACCAAACAACCACAGAAAGCTGGAAAGGGCAAGAGAAGAATTCTTCCAACAGCCCTTAGCAGGAATATGGGCCTGCAGGTAGGTACTTTGATTTCACACTTCTGGACCCCAGAACAATGAGAGAATAAATTTCTACCATCTAAAGCCACCCAGTTTTGGTACTTTGTTATAGGATAATCTCAAGAAATTAATACAATAATATAATAACTAATGTAAACAATATAGCCCATGCACATATTATATACATTGTATTGTGGAATGGCAAGATGTGGTTGATGACACTGAAATTAAGAAAAAATTTTCTAAAAGAGAAGATGATGGAAAAGGGGCTAAGTTTTAGCAGCTATGGTAAGCAATGTAAATAAAAGCTCAGAAGCAAGAGTGAAAGCACTGTGCCCAGAAAATGTCAGAAGCTTTAGCTATTGGATTGAACAGAGATTTAGAATACATTTTTGGATATGTTTACTTTAGGTTTTTTTTAAAGATTTTATTTATTTATTTGAGAGAGAAAGAGATAGTGACAGAGACAGCAAGAGAGAACACCAGCAGGGAGGAGAGGGAGAAGCAGGTTCCCGACTGAGCAGGGTGCACCAATGTGGGCCTTGATCCCAGAACCCTGGGATCATGACCTCAGCCAAAGGCAGAGGACTTAATCAACTGAGCCACCCAGGTGCCCTGTTTACTTTAGTTTTAAGAGTCATCACGAAACTACTAAATCACTTTAGTTCTGAAAGTCTTTTACAATTATCTTGTAATGGCCTGCTTCTTTACACAATTTACACATGTAACATTAAAATTCTATAAAATGCAACATACTATTTTGATTTAATTCACAGTGGCTTTTAAAAAAAATTATAAATCATTGGATACTCTTTACTATACTACCAACATAATAATGCTCTAGAGTGTCTATTTCTAAAAGTAGAAACCTTGGCTTCTGTGGTAAAAAATGAATGTTATAATTTACCTTTTAATTTGGTCAAAATCTGTATCAAAAAATGTAAATGGAATCCAATAACAGAAGTTCCAGATATTCAAAAGACAATCTTTTCAAAAGGAAAACCAAAAGTTAAGAGAGCAAGTCTATGAAAATTACCCTAAGAGAAGCTGTAGCATATGATTTAACTTGACTATCCAAATCAACCAAATGCACTATTCACATGCAGAAAAACAGATCTGTTTAATTACTTTCTGTAATTACATCATGTAATTACCGTATAAAAACCTTTAGAACTCAAAACTGGTATATTATATAAATGTAATCTTTTGCTGGTTTTCCTCCTTACACATGACTGAATTTCAACAATTCCATTTCACCTTTTTATGATTTTATCAGTCAGAAGTAAATTCTTCTTTAATGTAATTAATAATTATAAGAATTATCTATGAGACCCATATGTCTATAGAAATAAGCTCTGGCAGGCTGGTTAGTATTGGAGAGTGCACACAGGGAACAATGTAAAGCCAGGAGGAATAGCTTTACCCCACAACTCAAATATAAACAAATACCATCTGCTGCCATTAAATTCAATTTTGCTTTTTAATAGTGTGAGGCAGCCAGCTGAACCAGCAGAGCAGTTCTTAAAGCAGGCTACGCATTAGAAATTTTACCTCTGGTATGGGAAGGGCCTTATGAAAGTACCTAAGACTCGCTCCAAAACAGACTCTCTGAAGGTAGAGCCTGAGTTTTAGTGGTTGCTGGGTTTTTTTTAAGTTCCTCTGGTGATTCAATGCACAGCCAGGGTAGAGATCCACTGCTATAATACTTGAAATTCTATAGCAATCTGGAAAGTTGCAACAACCTTAAAGAACCAGTAGGTGGCCACAAACACATTAAAGAATCAGTATGGGCTTCTAGGGTTTCTGTCTTAGAAAAGAAGATTGTCTTCTCTTCATCACTTATTGATAGACTATAAAATTATAGAGTCTTGGGAAATAGTGCAGAAATGAAATGCAAAGTTAGGGCTTCTTTTTTAAACCACCTTATTTGTAAGGTTAAATATTCATTAAGGAAATGAGATGTATCTAACATATTAACATTAGAAATCTATCTTTTAGAGCAGGGATCAGCAAACTATTGCTCAGTCAATGCTTGCCTTTTTGTAAATAAACTTGTACTGAGGCACAGTCACACCCATTTGTATTATCTAAGGCTACTTTCAAACTACAATGGCAGAGTTGAGTAATTTCAATTAAAACCCTGTGGCTGAAAATATTTACCTATCTGTTCTTCTACAGAAAGAGTTCGCTGATCCCTAACCCAGCCAAATTAACATCCATAGTAAACTAGTCTACCTACTCTATTCTACAGCGAGTGGATGTGAATCTGGGAGGGCTGACATAAGAGGGATGAATTTTTAAGTGTATGTATACTTTCAAATGTACTGGCATTAAAAAAAAAAAAAGCTATGGTGTTAGCTAGTTTTGTGGTCGCCATGCAACTTTAGTACACATCTATACTTCACACACAGAAAAAACCCCTCAGGTCAAGTGGTATTACTCCAGCCAAGAAAGTCTTTATGGAGTCAAAGATCTTAATTTTAGTTAGTAAGGAGTGCAAAGTGCTCCTGGGGTAAGAGTTGATATACTATCCACAGTGAGAATAATGATCCTGTAATGAGGGCACATATTGAGCCTCAAAGTGAAACAGGAGGAGCTAAAATCCCTATTGCTGCTGCTTCAACCATAATGGCAGAGTAAAGACTGAGTAGGATCCAAGACAAAAGCATATACCCATCCCTTTTAGAAGTGTCAGAAAGCAAGTCTCCAGAAAGAGCGAAATATGGGGGAAACCTTCCTTTTGCCATTTCTTCTTCAATTTTCAATTTTCTAAACGAGAGCTTCCTTGTAATCAAGTCAAATGAAGCTTATGGCACTATCCTGATCATGTAGTTATCTACAGTCAGGCTAATAAAAATAATGGCAAGGCTAAAAATGAAACAGGGAAAGGACTTAAAAGTGCAAATCTACATTATGTAGAAAACAGAAAGATACTAATTTTGAAGAGCTAGAAGGGGACAAAGGAACTGCAAAGAAATTGGCCTTAGTTTTGAAATTAAGCACGGACTTAAAAAAATAATAATGAAGTTGGACTGCTAGTAAGACAACTGTAGTAATCCAGATAGAAACTATCATCCACCTAATAGATATAGTTAAACCTTGTTCACTTAAGAGACCATGATGAAAAAGACTGCAAAAGGGTATATATAGCATACATCCTTTTTCTAAAAGAAATTGCATGTTATTTTAAGAATTGTTTATGTACGGGAAAAGTCTGGAAATTATTAATAATGGTCATTCTGGGGAATGGCATTAGAGAAAGAATTCTTAAATTCATATTTCTGTACACATTTACTTTGCTGAAATGAGATACTGAGACAGGGAAACCGAAGAACTCCATAAAAATCTGCCTTTTGCTCTTTTTCCTGCTTCTATTCTTGCCAGGACTTGCACCCACACCCCACTTTACAGATGCCTTGTAATGCAAATAGTTTATGTCCTCCTTGTAAAGGACAAGGAGTTCATGATTTCTATAGAGCAGGCAACATCCAAGGAAGAACCAGATGAGAATGACTGGAGGGATCTACCATATGTATAGTCTAGAAAACCAGTGCTAGACATCTTGACACCAAAACCCCCCAAACCCCAATCTGGCTCCAAGCAATAACACTTGAGTCCTCATGTTTGTTCTAACTGGTTCCTGGTTGCCTGAGAGGACACATACACCACATCAATATCCTCAATAAAAATCCCCAGACCCCAAACTAAGACAAGACTCATGCTTTTTTTCTTTCTGAGTTTCCTGGGCATTTGTATCTGCTCTCTGTCTTCAAAAGACTCTTTCCACCTCCTGTGGGCTTATGTGAGATTTCCATCCTGCAGGAAGCTAAGGACCCTCTTAGCTGATCCTGTGGGACCCCCCTCTGGGTCCTCTGATCTGGCCTGCTGGCATCAATAGCATTACTTCTTGAATCTCATTTTTATTACAATTTCGAAAGCTTACATATTTGTAAGAAAAGCTAGGTGGCTGCCCCAACATCTCAGATGAAGGGGACAAAAGATGGTAAGAAAAGTTTTCTCTCAAGTACATTCTGGGTGTTAGGTAGTACACTAAGTATTTTAAAGAGGTTCTCAACTCCCAGCAACTTTCAGGGATAAGCATCTTACCCATTTTAGAACTGTAGAAACTAAGGACTTAGAAAAGACAGATAACTTATTCAGGTTTGTACAATAGCGGAGTTGGATTTGACCTTTATCTGACTCCAAAGCCAATGCTATGTACTCACAGATGACTCCAAGGTTTGAGCAGAGGTGTTTCACTCAAGAATTTTTGGTCCTATCCCTATTAGATGGCAGGTTAACATCAAAGGAAAAATAGCAAATAAAAATTCAGTTAGTCAAGTATAAAATTCTCTTACTGACCCTCAATATTAGGTTGAAATCTATTACCATTTTGCAATTTTTATTCAACATCCTATCAGAAGGAATTCCACAACTCTATTATTTGCTGTTCTTGCTGCTTAAGAAATCATTAAATATTGTACCTTCTCACATGAAAATAACCCAGCCCTTGTGTATAAATATTTATTTTCATTCCATGTAGCTAAACTTCTTTCATGACCTTATCCTCTTCTTTTTTGTATAATTCCTAAATACTACTGCTGCACACAACTAAATAAATATACTTGAATTATTATACAAACACCTATGTAATACACACAAGAACTGCAACAGATTGCCAATTCACTAGAAATCAAGATTTTGTTAACAACTGGGACAGCCAAAGTACATAACAGAGAGAACAGAAAAGAAGCATTTTACATTAAAATGTTTGAAATTTTTGAAAATGCTGACATAAAACAGCATTACTAATAAAGGAGTTGGAATTTTCTGCATAATGATTCTTAAAGTCTTGCTTTATTTTTCCCAGTATTATTGAGGATTTACTAACAATGTTGTACCTACTGAGGTTTCTAACAAAGATTAATTTTCTAATGAAAGGCTTTGCCAGGTTCCTAAGCAAAGATAACAGTTTGGACCATATAAAATTGCTAATAGTTTACCAATTTTGACCTACAAAATTCATTTTCATACGGTTTAATCTATCTCAGAAGTAGGTAAAAGAAGTTGGAGATTAAAATGGAAGTGAAGATCCAGCTTAAAGACCTAAGTTTTCTTTTAAGACTTTCAAATTATGGTTAAAGGGAAAAACAACATTTTAATAACTGATTTCCCTAAGAAAAAATGTTGGTGTCTATCAAGTAAAAAGGTTTCTAACACGCATTTTATATGGAGAAATAGCAAACTATCCGACTTCTTTCTTATCCAATTCAAAAAGAATCCACTCTCCAATCAACTTTTTCTAAAATTCCAAGGTTGCAGTTTGCTCCTCCACCCTGCCCCTCAAGTTTCTGTCCTGCGTAGACAGCGGTCCAGTACTTGTGTTACCGTCAAATTGAGTAATAAGCAAACTGTCCTTCCCTGGCCTTGGGTGAACTTGGAAATCCCGGAGCCTCCATTCCCGGGCGTCGCCTACACTGGGGAATCCAAACCCTGGAGAGAGCCGGGAAGCAGCGGACAGGTGCGCCTGGAAACGCACAGCGGAACTCTGGCATCGCCTCCCCATTCGGGTCTGTCTCTTCCGTGAGAAACTGGGGGCCGTGGGCAATGGAGAGATTTCTAGGCGCCCCTGGGGCCTCAAAAGTGCGGCCCCCTAGTCCTCTCCTTTGTTTCTGGCCACCGCTGGTTAGGAGACGTGGCCTGGGGGTTTCTCAACGACGAGGCACAACGGTGGCGTGAGGACTTGGAAGCCGGGCTCCTCCTCACTCACCTGATGGGCGGGAAGGCCCGCCAGGCGGAGCTCGGGACTCCTCGTGGTCTGCCCCTCCATCTTCAGCGCCACAGTCAGGGCCGCCGCCACTCCTCCACAGGTAAGATTTGAAAAGCCCGCCGCTCGCCTGATCAGCTGAGGACGCCAACCGCCGTCCCGGCAGTACCAAGTCCGGCCGCAGGGGGAGGGGCGCGGGGGGCTTCCCGCCGGAGGGCGCACGCGCATTGGGAGCGCCGCGCGCCTGGGCCTCCCGAGCGGGAAGCAGGAGAACCCCAGAGTTCTCGGTGCCCGCGGAGAAGTGGAGAGCGGAGGCCGACTTAAGGCCATGACTGGGATGTGGGCGGGACTGGGACTCGAGTGGGCAGGGCGGTGGGAAGAGCGTTGGCTGCCGAGCGCACCTGGCCGGGAGCAGGGTTTCTCCTGGTAGTGTGCGAGGCACGCCCTAGGCGCTGAGTGCATTTTGCCTGCATCCCTGTGCTGGCTCTCCCTCCACGGGACTTGGGCGGGCTGCAGTCCCTGCGTTCTTACAGACGACTCAGGGACACACGGTGTCACTAGGAGCCTATGGTCTCATTCCCAGAAAACCAAAGGTTACTGCTCCCGGCGCTCTCACACAGCACAGGTTCACTCCAAGACCACGGCCCTATTACCCTGGCTGGTGAGATACCGTGGCATTTCACAAGATCTTTTCTTCTGTCCCCAGTTCTTTATAATTCCATATACCCCCACCACACACACCTAAGTAATGTGTTCTTGCAAAGACTTCTTTCCTAAAAGTAGTTTATTCTTTTCTTGCAAAATACTTTTTCATTACTCCTTCCCCACCAGCATCCAAGGGAATGACATATTATTTTCCCAGAGCCTCATTTTTTTTACTGTCCCTAAAGACCAATACAAAGACTCTTTTTTTTAAAAGATTTTATTTATTTATTAGAGAGAGAGAGCGCCCAAGCGGCGGGGGGTGGGGAGGAACAAAGGGAGAGAAAGAAGCAGACTCCCCACTGAGCAGGGAGCTCTTCATGGGCTCTGAACTGGGGACTCTGAGATCATGACCTTGAGCTGGAGGCAGTGGCTTAACGGACTCGGCCACCCAGGTACCCCCAATACAATGATTCTTTAGAGTTTTATTATTAATCATAATGGGAAAGTATGGAATCTTTAAAAGTAAAAATTAAAGTGCTAAAGATTTCAGGCCCTTGTAAAATCCTTATAGTAGATTGTCCTGGCCTATCCTGACCTACCCTTGAAAAAACAACAGGACTCCTCTTTGACTTCTGATATTTTTTTTTCTCCTAAGTACAAAATCAACCAAGTCAACTCTGCCACCATCACCTCATAAGAGGCCTCGGGCACGTTTCCTTCCATAAATTGGATGAAAATGTTTTTTTATTTGCCTGAGACATTCGCTGTTTGGGTTTGCTGTCCCACTGTCCCACCAATCTTGCACTTGTCCAAAGTGAATAATAAATTGTATGGTCACATAATCCACAAGGCTCTTTTTTAAGCAGTTGGTTTGAAGATTTACTTCTGAAAATAAGAAGAGTGCTCATCCTCTCAAATAGGTAATTGCCTCTTTGCAGCCCTCTGAAATAGATGATACTCGAAGCTTCCCAGCTACGAATGACCTTTCCCTTACATTAGGAATGTATGGGTCATTAGGAATGACCCATATCCTTACACACAACTATAAAATGTGTATAGCTCAAAATTACCAACACAATGAGTTCACCTCATTCTCTCCAAACACAGATCTGAATTCCAAAGTCATTAGGCACCCTTCCCCCAATGCACACCCCTCTCTTATGCTTACCACTTTGTGGTATAATTATCCCCTACTCAAAGTGAGCTGCATGAGCCTAGTAGAATACCTGACTCATAAAGGAAACACACATAGGGAGCTCATCATCAAACATATATTATTTCTCATGTAACACACACAGCTCTCAGACTCCAACCCAAATACTTACAGAAGCCATCAATTTATAGAAACAGAGACAAGCCAACCAATTTTAAATTAGACACAGATATTTGATGAGTAAATACTACCTGGAGATGCATTTATACTTGAAGAAAGAAATCTAGGAAAAGCCATATTTAGTAATTATCTGTGGAATTGACAGTTGCTATTAAAGACCTTTCTCTTTGGAGAAGATACAATGTAGTCCTATCTCTTTATTATTCATCAAGGGATGTGTCCAGGAAGTGCTTAAGTTATAACTATCATATGATGATTAAAATATCTCAGAGCAGGAATGCTGTTTCCTTATTTACCAGGTCCTTCTGGTAGTTTCATCGAACATAGTTTTGTCTGGTGTATGTGATGTACATAAAAAAGAGATGGAGGGGCACCTGGGTGGCTCAGTGGGTTAAAGCCTCTGCCTTCGGCTCAGGTCATGATCTCAGGGTCCTGGGATCGAGCCCCATATCGGGCTCTCTGCTCGGCGGGGAGCCTGCTTCTCCCTCTCTCTCTGCCTGCCTCTCTGCCTACTTGTGATCTCTCTCTGTCTGTCAAATAAATAAATAAAATCTTAAAAAAAAAAAGAGAGAGAGAGAGAGATGGAAACTACCAAAAGTTTAAAGATTTCACATGAGAAGTTTGGTTAGCTTGAGAAGGAAGGAAGGAAGGAAGGAAGGAAGGAAGGAAGGAAGGAAGGAATTTAACAACTCCCATAAAGTAAAAAGTATGACATTTTACCGTCTCAACTGTTTGAAAAATAGCATTTGGGCATCTTGTTTGAGAGCTAACATCCCACATTCCTCGGGCTCTTGCAGTCCATGGATGCTTACCCAATTGCCCAGTATAAAAGCTTCAGATGAAAGATGAATGATGTGATTACTATTCTACCAATATTACTTCCCATGATAAGTTCAACATGTAAGACTAATTATAATTATTTGTTATCTCTAATATAACAAATAGATATTTAAAAATTAATTAATATGAAATCAGTATTTGACATAGGACAGCCAATTTAGATAATACTAATAAATGTTAAAGCACATTTTTTCTTCTCTTAATCCCTGCATTCCTCTTTTTAAATCTCTAAAAGGCCAAAAGAAAAGAAAATACTAAACCGGAAACCAGCTCTCTTCCATAATAGACCCATTATGTTTAAAAGTGTGATCTGTCCCGGAACAGATAACTGTTGTGGTTTCTAATATCCTCCTAGACTCTTGTAAAAAACTCCTATTAAAAAATTCTTTCAGTGCTTCCTTTATTCATCTGTTATCTTGTAGGCAATGCATTTAAAATGAACTTGATAGACTAGAGCTATATTTTGAATTATATACAAAAAAAGGAAAAAAAAGAAAAAACTGAGGTAAAGATGCTAAGCAGAGGAGCAGCATTTGTGTAAATAAATAAGCCATAATCTACAAATAGCAGAAGCATCATATAATCATAAGGAGGTTATGGAAGACAGAATCTGAGGACTTATTAGCTCTATGACCTTGGGCAAGCTACTCAGTATCCTTATCTATAAAACGAGCATAATAATACCCAGCTCGTTTTTTAGAAGTTGTTGGGAGACTCAAATGAGATAAGATTTGTGAGAGTGCTTTGTAAACTGGTTATCCACAGAAACATGAGATATTGCTACTGTAGAAGGAAAGCATTAGAACCTATGGGCTGGTGTACAGGACCCACAGATTGCTGAGAACTGAATAAGAAAATCTTATGTGAATAGGTTTGGGTATATTCAAAATATACCACCTACCACTGAAAAAATAATTAATACCTCGATTATATTATAAAGAGCTGAAAACCAATAAAAATCCAACTGGAAAATGGTCAAATGTTATGGTAGGCATATTGTAGGAGATTAAACCCAAGTGGCAAATAAAATGTGAAAAGTTGCTCAACTTCATTATCAGTTGTAATCTGTAAATTAGCAATTTACAGATCAAGACCTGAACAAGATAATATTTTATAGTTACTAGATTGGTAAATATTAAGAAGTTTGATAATACTAAGGACTGGAAAATTTACAGGTCAAAAAGATATTATACACTGATAGAAGTGATGTAAATTTGTGCGATTACTTTGGAAAAAAAATCAGAACTATCTTGTAAAGTTAAGAATGTATATACCAAGTCATTCCACTCTTAGGTACATATATCCTTAGGGAACTTCTTACAATGTGTACTAGCAACATGTTTGTAATAGCAAAAATATAAAACAATCCAAATGTTCATTTCAAGACAATGGATAAAAAAATTGTGGTGGTGTACCCAATGACATATGTCAGTAAAAATGAGTAAACCATAGATATATGTGACATCATGGCTGAATCTTGGAAATATTGAATGAAGGAATCAAGTTGCAGAGGAGTACATAGAATATGTAATTTTTACAAAGCTGAATAAGAGAATCTAAGCAATATTTTGTTTAGGAACACATACATGTGATAAGACACTTATATTTTAAAAGGAAGAGAGTGCTAAGAACAAAACTCAGAATAGTGCTAAGAACAAAGCTCAGAATAGTGATTATCTCTGAGAGAAATGCAAGAGGATAGGAGGGAGACTGAGCATGCAGATACAAAGCTACTAGTAATGTTTTAGTTCTTAAGCTGGGTAATGGGTTCCTAGGTATTTATTTTAATGTTTACCTAGTAACTTACATATATATTGAATATATTCTTTTTTTTTTAAGATTTTATTTATTTATTTGTCAGGGAGAGAGAGAGAGAGAGCACAAGCAGGCAGAGTGGCAGGCAGAGGCAGAGGAAGAAGCAGGCTCCCTGCTGATCAAGGAGCCCAATGCAGGACTCAATCCCAGGACCCCGGGATCATGACCCGAGCCGAAGGCAGTTGCTCAACCAACTGAGCCACCCAGGCATCCCTATATTGCATATATTGTTTCGTGTGCCTCCATCATGTCATAATGTAAATCATTCTAAGATATTTGAAATATTCTTGTACAAGTTAAACAATGGTGACAGTGTATGGTCTTTTAAAAGATTCTTACTAGGCAAAATAACATTTTTGGCTTCCAAAATTTGACTTACATTTGATTCATTTGCAGTATATTTTAGTATGTGAAGGTGTGAAAGTACCAATGTAATGCACTGGTGCCTATGCCCAGTGAGAGATGAAAACTGGCCATGTGGGTTAACCTATGAACAGTTAAAAGCCATTGCTTGGGAGCGTGGATGGCTGGTGAGGTCAGTAGATTTTACAAAGGATGAGAAGTTTGTCAGCAGGAGGGGATGAAGAGAAGTGCAATTTGAGTAGTTGCTGTTAACGTGACCTGTGTATCACACATAGGCCTAAGGACACTCAAATGACATTAAAATCAGAGAGCTCCTTACTGAGCAAGAAAATCAACCAGAGGAATTAGTTACATGACTTGAATCAGTGGTCTGCAAACAGTGGCACACAAAAACTTTCCAAAGTTTTATAGGCTTGGGCAGTGTTAAAGGAATCATTGTTAACATCTTCAATTTATATTCCCCATCATAAAACTGATCTACCTAAGGTGCCTGTTGTCTGGGCCCCACTCCCACTTGACAAAAGAAAGGCTTCACTGTCAGCCATCCCTACTACAGCCTTCCTCCTGGGTATAAAAACCATCTGGGGCCCACAGGGACAATTAAATTCATTGGCGTTGATGCTGCTACAATCCGTGAACCAGGGACTCGATTGTTTATGTAGCAGAGATCGACTTGGTTGAGAACTATCTCATTCGAACATTAATACCTGTTCATGGGTATATAAACTGTTGGAGGAAAAAAAGGGTTCATCCATCTCGTTAGGAGGTTCATTTGCAGGAAAATTTTACTTTCGATGTTTAGTATTGATCTGATCTAATTCATCATGTGCTTATTTTGTTATCAATTGTATACTACTAACAATTTTAATAATGTAATCCAAAAGAAAACTCTTGACCATTAAATCTTAAAGTTACATAAAATGTAAAAATGTATAAAATTCCAATTTACACTTATATGCTGGCTGAAGAGAAACATGATGGGATGAGCAATAAAGAGCTTGAGCATAAAAATATTTTATATAAGCAGAAAAGTCTGTGAACTTTTCTGTGAACTGTTCCAAAAGGAACAATGTAAAATTTCTGATTTAGAGATAAAGTGGTTCAGGTCTTTTCTAAATGGATAATGGTGGCTGAGCACCAAATCTTTAACATTTGGGATTCCATTAGATACACTTAGTAAATATAATAATTTAAATTGTACATTGTAATGATTTCAATACACCAGCAATTACATCCTTTGAAACTATTTAAATATATGCTAAAACATAACAGATGTCCCCTTAAAAATAAATTAAGGGGTACAAAGTTTTTAAAAATTCTTTTAGGAGTTTTGCACAAATATTTTGGAAATCTGTTGATGTAGATATCTAATAATATCATACTACAAGACCTGGATATGTCTATCTGACAGAGAAGCATGCTTGCAGACTCACTTCCCTCAATTTTTCTCTGATTCCTCTCCTCCACTTCCCACCAGATTCCTCTCCTTCACTTCCCACCATCCTTCACTGTCCCTCCTCTCCACTTCTGGTTTCCCACACAAGCTCCTTTTCTAGGAATTTTTTTCTTCAGGTACATTAATACCATCAATTAGACTAAGGACAAATTCTTCTCTTCCAGATCTCGTTCTGGAGATGTTCTCTTTACAGATATTCACCATTGTTTTCTCCTTTTTTCTGTCTTGGCTATTACTGGGCCTTTGCTCTCTCAGGTAAAATTCTGAATCCACCTCTCAAGTTCTGAAGCAACAACAAAGAAGCCTGTTGGAATTCTTATCGGAATTGTACTGACTTTAGAAGAAACTTACATGTTTAGGGCATTGAGCATTCCTCTCCATGAACATCACATATATTGCAAATTTAGATCTTCCTTAATGTCTTTCAATAAAAGTTTTGTACATTTTTCTACATAGACTTTACATATCTTTTGTTCCATATATTTTTGGATTCCTTATATCTCTTCTTGCTGGAGTAAATAATGGCTTTAAAAATATGTCTTCTGTTTGTGGCTAGTCTATAAAAATAACCCTGATTTCCATTTGTTGGGGTTATATCTGAAAACCAATTGATCCTTGATAACTTAAATTCTCTTATTATTTCTAGTAAATGGTAGTTTTGCAGAGGGCAAGGGGTGGTATTCTATGTAGACAACTAAGTGTGAATTGTAACGGTTTTGTTTCTTTCTTTTCTAATTTTTGTTATTCTTCTTACCTGAATTAACTGATGTGGCAAAGGCAGACAGCTAATACAGTGTTAAATGGAAGCTGGGAAAGTGGGCATGCTTGTCTTTTTCCTGATTTTTTAAAGGAAATGTTTCTAATGTTTAACCATTTCTTTATCTCACTACATTATGTATCTTGTTACTTTGGACTTATGCCCTTCATTTTCAAGTATTAACTCTTTAAAAATTGCCCCTCTTCTGTTCTCTCTGTTCTGTCAATTAAGGACTGTAATTAGACATAAGTTAAGTCTTATTCTATTTCTTTATCTCCTAACCATTATTTTATATTCTTCATTTTCTTACCTCTTTGTGGCTGAATTCTGAGTATTTCTCCATCTTGCTATTTCTTTATCTGTGTCTAATTTTCTCTTAAATTCAACCGCTGAGTTTCTTTATTTCAACAATTACATTTTTCATTTATAAGAGTTCCACTTTAGTTACTTTTTTACATCTTTCTTATCATTTTGGGTAAGGATCCATATGATTCTATTTTTAATTTCTTTCAATCTTTTTCATACTTTACATTCTGTATCTAGTCATTCTATTATGTGTAGTTTTTTAGGATATTAATTTCAGGTTTCCACTGACATTTACTCATGGTGACTTGTTTCCTTGTGTTTTATAACCTTTAATTGGATGTTCCTATTAGTTAATCTCAACTTTCTTCCTGAGAGGATTTGCACATGCTTCTGCTGGGAGCCGTAAGGCTCTAGACACATGAAACCGGTTGGTCCAGATTCCTCGGTTTGATATCAGAATCTCAGGTGAAGGTCCTTCTGCATGTCACTGGCAGAGCAAAACCACGTGTGTATGTGCATAGCATGTGCGCAGGTATAGCTTACTGCTCAGGTTTCAACTCCTGGTTGCCTTGTTTGTTTGGGAGTTTTGGGGTTGTTATTCAATTTTTAGTCCCTTAAAAATTATTTCTTCTTTCCTGAGATTTCAGCAATCTACAAAAGTTATACTTTATGCAAAATTTACATTTCATGCAAACTTATTCAATAATGAGAGGAATCTCTTCTCTTGAAGTCCACCCTACTGCTGATATAGTAGTGCACACTTTTGGTTTTAAGGGAAACTTGCCATGTTATCTTTGTTTTTCTCTTGCCACCTGAAAAAGTTCTTCAGTGTCCCAATAAGGTCACCATAGTTCATCTTGGAACAAAGATGAACTATAAGGTCACCATTGTTCATCTTTGGACAAAGATGGAATTTTTCAGAGAATAGTACAGGAGCCATGGAGAATAAATGCATTGGAAAGCCCCTTGTAAGTCTAATAAAAAAACCTTTTCTTTCCCTCTGTGATAGAGGATCCTTAAAATATCTGCCCCCCAGGGGCACCTGGGTGGTTCAGTGGATTAAAGCCTCTGCCTTCTGCTCAGGTCATGATCTCAGGGTCCTGGGATCAAGCCCCACATCGGGCTCTCTGCTCAGCAGGGAGCCTGCTTCCCCCTCTCTCTCTACCTGCCTCTCTGCCTACTTGTGATCTCTCTCTGTCTGTCAAATAAATAAATAAAATCTTCAATGAGTCTTCAGTGCTTTTGAGATTTTATTGTAAATTTTATTATACCTAAGAAAAATAAAACCAAAGGTAATTTTGGGAAAAAAAGAAGTTTATTTTGGCCTTAAAAATTATATTTTTTGTTAATGTGATATCAAAGTGAGCATTGAGCTGGCTTGCTTACTGTGAATTCCAGAGCCAAGCTTATTAAACTGCTTTGTTTTCAAACTTCTTCAGCCATTTCTTCACCACAAAATTCTGAGTTCTCGCAAGTTGACCCTTGTCGTCCATTGAGAGCACCATATTAAAAAGAAAAAAAAAATAAAATCTTATAAAAATGCCCTTCCTGTTATTTTCTGAAAACTAAAGGCAGGAAAACATCCTGTGACCACTTTCCAGAGAGTGTGAGCTTGTTTAGCAACTCTGCACTGGTTAACAAAGACCATAAACTGAACACTTATATTGTCCATGACAGGGAACTCTGGGTCTTACAGGATTGTTGTTTTTGGCTTGCCATTTTCTGTCTTATGAATGGCCAGGCAGATAGGGCGGGCTCCATGTTAATTCTGTACAGTGCTATGTTGACTGGTGCTATCACAATAATGATGATGATGATGTGTGATGAATAATTGTATACAAAAATCTGAGCTCCTTCTCATATATAAGACACCTGGAATGGATTACTTATTTCTGTCCTTTCTAGTTTTGCAATGGTAAATCTAAAAGATTTAGGATTCATTTGGAACTGTATAAGCTTTACTGATTAATTATGCTCAAATTAAGTGTTAAATAATAGCTAATGCTAAATGAAAGCTTACTTTTTGATGGCTGCTGCTCTAATTTTTTCCATTTGTTTACTCTGCCTTGAATATAATTTCATTTATTCAAACCATTTCTTTATTACTTACAGAAATCACTCATTTATAAAGCATGCACTAAATTTTTCAGTTGAAATAAAGTGTTAAGATAGTTTATGTATCAATAAGAAACTTTCTGTCATTCATGACTCAAATAATGTGGCTCTAACTTCTTGAAAGGACATTTGTGTAGGCTCAAAAATATAGTCATCAAATATACATCTTTATTTTTTTATGTCCTAATAATATCTTCACCATTTGGGAGTTTAATTTCTTTGTTTGGTGGATGTTTTTATAACAATGTCACTCTTTCTCCCTGGCATGGTATAAATAAAATCTGAGATTTTACCTGCAGGCTTAATGTGCCTTCCTTAATGTGTAACACTAAATACTTTGAAGAAGTCTATGTACTAATCAAATACTCGATTCATATTTTAAAAGTGTCTAACTAAAATATTCTTTTAAAATGTTGTGCCCAGAAAAAGATACTCATATGGAATAGAAAAAAAAAAAACAAACAAACAAGTGATCTTCCTACTGAAAGAATTTTCTTCCCAATGCTCAGTATCTTGTTTTTCTTTTCTTTTTTTTTTTAAGATTTTATTTATTCATGGGGCACCTGGGTGGCTCAGTCGTTAAGCGTCTGCCTTCAATTCAGGTCATGATCCCAGTGTTCTGGGATCGAGCCCCACGTTGGGTTCCCTGCTCAGAGGGAAGCCTGCTTCTCCCTCTCCCACTCTCTCTGCTTCTGTTCCCTCTCTCACTGTCTCTCTCTCTGTGTCAAATGAATAAATAAATAAATAAAATCTTTTTATTTATTTATTTATTTCAGAGAGAGAGAGCAGAGACAGAGAACACACAAGCCATGGGGAGGGGCAGAGGGAGAAGGAGAAGCAGGCTCCTCGCAGAACAGAGAGACCAATGTGCAGGGCTCAATCTTAGGACCCCAGGATCACAACCCGAGCTGAAGACAGATACTTGACTGACTGAGACACCCAGGCGCCCCTAATATCTTGTTTCTCTGCATAATTTTTATTTAATTAAATTCTACTTTGCTTCTTTGCTTAATAGTTTCTTATGTTTGGGCTAATTATAGAAATTATATACAAAATTATATGTATTTTATTATCTAAGGTGTAATTAGTTTCCACTTTGGGACATTACTTATTTACTAAAACTAAATTTGCCTCTATTAGCTGTGCTCCAAGTTCATAAACCTAATCAAATAAAAAGAATGGCCATGAAAATCTGGATTATCATAAATTATTTTTAACATAATCCAGTGTTAACAAAAATGAATTTTATAGGTAGAAAAATTCTGTAGAAATGAGTCAAAAATACCAAAAAGTCCTTTGTGTATCTTACTGATTTTTTCTATACCTTAATTCATTATTAGAGGAAACAAATTATTGATTAAGCATTTAACTGCATTTTATTACTCAAAGTATTCCCCCTGAAAAAATTTTGATTACTCCAGAAAATTCATTTTAATGAATGACAGGTTAGATTTGTTAAATAATGGATTTTAACTGTATATATTTTGAATATAAGAATGGTTTAGTAATTACCACCACATATACAAGGCAGATGCTATGCTATATTTTTCTAAGGTACAGAATAAAATGTATTGTGTAACAATGTTAGCAAAAAAGGATCTGGGTTAATGTCAAGTCTTTATGGCTTAAACAGGTCAGAATTTTTATGACTGTTGGCAAAATGTATTACAAGACTTTCAGTGCTCGCTTCGGCAGCACATATACAAGACTTTCAGAGCCAGGAAGATTCAGTCATAAAATTTTAGAAATTAGAGCAAGACTTAGAGAGTATCTATCCAGGTCTATTCTACAGTTTTATAGAAGAGGGTAGAAACAATGTAATCATTATAAAGCGTTATAAGAATAACAGCAGAATTCACTACTTACTAAGTACCTTTAATATACTACTGGGGCATATTGGTAATCTCTTCTGAAAGATCTTCAGTAATATGATACATTGCCAACGTTGATTTATTATGTATTTGCCTAAACGTTGATATGTACTAAATGGCATGAGATCCAATTCCAATATATAATTAAAAAAAAAAAATTCACAAAGTTGTTTTCTGATGTGGACTTTACCATGACAACATTTACTGAAGGACCCGAATTGGTTATTAATAGTAAGCTACCACAGTACTTTTTTTCCATCATTTTAAAATGACTGCTTACTGTATTGGCCAGGGTTTCACCCAGGTAGCAGTACGGGATCTCCCCAAGGGCCATCTCCGTATGTGTTCATTTTGCAAGGACAGTTGTGAAAGGCTCTTGCTCTGGTTTGTCTTTCCAGCTGTGACCCTAAAAGTTATAAGTGCTATTAGACCTGTAGAGAGTTCAATGGGGAAACAAGAGTGTGAGAAAGAGAAGATGCCCCACCTTGGAGGTCCTGCCATGCTTCTTGTTTTCCCGCCTCTGGATCCAATTGTCATAGTTTAGATAAGCCAAGACATTAATCAACCAGGAGCTCAGTGGTCGTGACAGTTACAACACTTTTTAAATAAAATGCTTCTTTGACTGCACTATGCTTCAGCTGTACCTGCCATGGAATAAATATAGTCATTCATCCACTGAGAAAGTCATTTTATTTTTTCCTCATAGTAGCAGCAATTTTTCTCCTCCTAAATAAAGCAAAATCTAGCTTTTAAGACAGAATTCTTGAACACTAGTCACATTTCTCTGTCTAAAGCCAAGAGCCAGCTTTAGTTCTGTTGAATTTGTTTTCAGTTTTTATTGGAGAAAAGTTGTAGGTATAACCAAACATAGGATTTCATCTGTTGAATGTTAAGTCTCTAATTTTTCAGATGAAAAATACAACAAAAACCTTGCCACCTCCACCCTCAACTTCAATGCTCTCATGTAGTTTGTAACATTAAATAATTTCTCAGGCTCATCATTATTTATTTCTGTGGCTACATTTCAAACCTCAAATTAACAAGATTAATATCAAAA
This sequence comes from Procyon lotor, assembly GCA_028646535.1. Taxonomy (NCBI): domain Eukaryota; kingdom Metazoa; phylum Chordata; class Mammalia; order Carnivora; family Procyonidae; genus Procyon; species Procyon lotor. The sequence goes on from CM053617.1 coordinate 17,455,355, forward strand.
GGTTGTACAACACTAGGTAAAATGTCAGTCTGATGCCATAGTAATTAATTTTAAAAATGAGACTACAAATTTGAATCTGTTATTATGATCATCATATTTATGATGGTATGAATAAAGTTATTCATTCCAGAATGTTAACAAGATATCTTTCATGTATCATTAAAATAACTTATGTCAAACACTTGGCTAAATTATTGAAGTACTTTCAAAATTAATAATTTCATACAAATGTCTAGCAAGAATAACCAGTCAAAATTAATTAATGATCAATTAGGATAGATTATTTCTCTTGGCTCTCAATTGCTTTCCTAATAATCAACTTGCTTTTTTCTAAAATAGGTCAGTTAGCAGTAAGTCTCAGTCATTTCACACTTCTATTTTTTAATGAGCCAAAACTGTTTAAAGAAATAAGTGATTCTCTTGTAAATTGTTAATCCTTATGGATATTATAAATCGTGCTTTTAGCCTTTAAGTTTGATGTGCTCATTTTCTCTTTAATTATTCTATACTAATGTGATAATACTGCAGTAATTTTATTAGTTCTACTTCTAATACATTTTGTAAAAATTGATTTATTCTATAATTAATTATATTTGACTTCATAGTACAAACATTCCTCTCATTATTACACTATTGATTAGGAGAAAATTATTTTCAAGCTAAAAGTATAAAAGGGTACATTAACATCTTTCATTTTTTAATTAATTTGTACTCTGGTTTGGATTTTTGTGAATCTATGTTTGCTACACAAATCTCTTATTAATTTAAGCTAGAACCCAAGAGATTAAGAATCAAACTCTGATTTATCTTTTAGCAGAAGATATAATATTAGCAAGAAACATATTACCTGCAAGCAATAGTAAAGAATAAGGATCTGAAATGTTGAGTAAGAATTAAATCTTTGAATTATAGGCATGTTGAAGAGATGATGGGTTTCTGACAAAGGGTTAAGCTCTTCTATGGTTACTATATTTGAAAAATGTCATTCCCTCTATGTATTTATAGAATGTACCACTTCGTTTAGCAATTGCTAAGTTACAGAAGAATATTAAAATGGAAAAAAATGTGAAAATAACTGCAGAATAAAGATAACAGAATCATTATCTTGAAAACACTATTCTTGAAAATTCTACTAACCAATTATTCTGAATGTTAAGTTTATCACTTAATTGGAGTCAATTCCTTTCTTACCTGCATTGCTAAAAAGTAGTATATTTTCCTAATGGCATTGATTTCATAGCTAACATACCTACTCTTAAATTATTTCTACAGACCTTAGTATACTAACTAAATGATGTGCTTAGGAAAGCCTTCCATTTTTTCTGTTTCTATGCCTTCCAATTATTCTCCCCATTTAAAAATGGAATTGAAATCTGTTTGCTTAGATACTAACTGAATCTTTTCAGTAGCCCCATGATATAAAATATGAATTAGAGACTTTACATATAATAATAACAGCAGGAGCAGCTGATATTTACTTGGTATTTTTGTTTGGCAGTGATGATACGTATTGCTTTATATGTTCTGTCTTATTTAATCTTCACTGCTCTGAGGCAGGTGAATACAAGACAGGAAGGGGGCAAGACTCACAAATTAAGGAACTTGCTTCATTCCCACAGCTAATAAGTGGCACCCTGGCTGGGACTTAAACCAGATCTGTTTGACTCTAGAGCCTCCTACACTACCTTTCCACTTGCAGTAGAATAGGATAGAATATATAGAATAAAATAGAATAGAATAGAGTAGAATAGAACAGAATAGAAGTATAATAGGAGAGCCTGCATCTGATAGGATTAGAGTCAAATTTTTTTTGCTATTAAGAAAAAAATGTCTAAACTCTGTTTTGTACCACAGACACTACTCTCAAACTTGAAACGATTCAACTGGTTAGGAGAAGTGAAAAGTAGGAAGAGAAGCTAAGAGAGCTTAGAGACTGTGTGTCCCGGGAAAAGGGAAACCCTTGGAGATCAAGAAGACTTGATCCTCACTCCTGGATAGAGATTGGGGAAGCAGTGAGGCCCCAGAGATGAGATACTTGACTAGGTATGCAGATGTACTGGAAAGGGGCTCCACAGTTTCCCCTGCCTCTTTGTAGGAGCAGAGAAGGATTCCCATGCCCCCTCCCATGCCCAGAGGGAAAGGTCCTTGATAGTCTCCCAGAACCCAGCACAGCTTGGGGCAGCATGCAGATCCCTGCACACCTTGAGAGTGGAGCTGACATTGCAGAGAGAACTGGAGCCCAGAGAAGGGACCTTGCAGTGAAGGAACACTCCCAGCAACTGGTGGGGATCTGTAATTAAGGGGCAGGCAAGTTAGCAGCCATCGCCACAGATGTCACTGAAAGTAGAAGTTGCTGGGAACATCCTCTACAAGTCACACTATCCAAGACTGCCACCCCAGGGACAGAAGAAAGCTGAATTGACTAATTGCCACAAAATGAAAATTTTAAACTTTAATTAGACATATGGAGACCCTGTTCACGTAAACAGAATCTTTCAGTAGAACCTGAAACAAGGATTGCTTGTAATTCCCACTGGTCACCCAAGTGTCACCCTAGATTGAAGGATTTACTTGACTTCATTCTTTTGTTATTTAATCCATGACACAGTCAGCTGAAGGATTTTAAATATTCATTTTGCCAATTTTGGGGGGCAGAGAGAGAAAAGGTTGCTGATTATTCTCTGTCCCTTTATGCCCACCATCCATCCATGCCCTAGGCTGTGCTGTAGAGATGGGCCTGTTGCCCCGCATCTCCCAGGCTCCTGGGCTGCTGGTTTCTGGTTATTCAGCCAGCAGAGGCACTGGCAGTAGTTGAAGGATGGGGGGACACAGGGGCCCATGTTTTGTCCTCATTCCCTCCTGCTTTGAGTAGCGGCTATATGCCTTCCCGACTCTACCTCTACTCCAAGGCTCCAACTGCCTTTGGGTTTCAGTAGTTTCACTTCCTCTCCTTACTCTCCTAGGCATAGGGATACCAACAGCTGCCCCTGTTGCTGGACCCTAGGTACCTCACCATGTCTCGTCCTTTCCCTTCACTCAGCTCCCGTCTCACGGAGGAGGTCCTTCATTAGAATCTCTTCAGTATTCCTGAGTTGACTTCCATTCCCTCCAGGTATCTTGACTGGTATTTCTACGATTTTGAATTTAGTGTGTCTTGAATTAAAAGTTAACAGAGATTCAGGTGGGAACTGAAGCTTAGTTCCTTACTAATAGTCTGGGCATATGGTTGTGACTAAACCAGATATAATTCTTGACTTGATAGGGCTTTTAGGTGGAATGAAATTTCTAATGTATAAGGCCTCATTTCTTGAGATGTGGTCCTGCCTCTGATGCACCTGGTATGTTCGTTCAAAGCGGATACCCAGGCTTTTTTTTCCCACATGGACATTGATACTCAAACTTCTTGCTGTAGCACCATCGTTTTTTTCAAATGTATAAGCAACTCAGGACTTGATTAGAATAAAGTTACTTTATACATTTACGAACGATTTCTATATTACAATGATTCAAAATAACAATAAACAGGGAAGCCTGGGTGGCTCAGTCTTGGTTAAGCGTCTGCCTTTGCTTTAGGTCATGATCTCAGTGGGCAGTCTGCTACTCCCTCTCCCTCTGTCCTCCTCACTGACCAGCCCCTGCTCTCAATATAAATAAATAAAATATTTTTAAAATACAATAAACAAAATATTAATATTGGGTATTATGATTGCAAGTTGCAATCATAAAGTACTTTATTTTTTTTAAAGATTTTATTTCTTTATTTGACAGAGAAAGAGAGAGATCACAAGTAGGCAGAGAGGAAGGCAGAGAGAGAGGGGGAAGCAGGCTCCCCACTGAGCAGAGAGCCCGATGTGGGGCTCCATCCCAGGGACTCTGAGATGATGACCTGATCCAAAGGCAGAGGCTTTAACCCACTGAGCCATCCAGTTGCCCAACAATCATAAAGTGCTTTAGACCTTCACACCTTGGGAGCAGGTTAGAAAACATTGAAAAAATTTGGATTCACACAAAGTAGTAATGGAAATTATACCAGTTTTCAACCACTCACCTTGTACTCATAGGGTGCTCTTAACTCAATAAAACAATGATGGCCAAAGTAACTTCACTCCTAGTCTTAGAAAAATTGAATTAACATGCACACATGGTAACAGATAGGTAGATCTCCAAATTGAGTTTTCTAAATGGCAGTTTTTAAAATTAATTGGATGTGTTTAAAACATGAAATTTAAATCAGGTAGTTCTGAAAGTACTTCTGTGAAACCTCAGGATTGGTGAATCTTGAACATTACCTAAAAACTAATGTACTGGGCATTGTGTCAGATTTTGTTCTATTTAATATAAGATAATCACTTAGCAACACTTAATCAATAGAGCCACCAAATTTAGATTAAAGCAAACGCATTGTTTTCCTTTTGGCAATTAACTTAGTAACTAAGTTTTTTACTGAGTGCAGTAAAAAAATTAAAAGCTTCTAGGGAAGGATGGTATATGAAGCTAAAACTTAAAAAAAAAGATGTTTAAATATGTTTAAATTCTTTGTAATGGCATATATTAAACATAATTCTAAGTAAGAAGAATCATTTAATGAATCCTTATGAATCCATCACCTGGATTCAACACTATCAAATCATAATCAGTCTTGCTTTACCTAAGTTGCCCCCTCCTTCCAGCTCCAGCCCTGATTAATTGGAAGCAAATAACAAATAGCACATCACTTCTGAAAGTATTTCAGTAGGCTCTCTAAAAGACAAGATCTCTTTTTAGGAACATAACCATAGTCCCATAATGTAAATAATTCCTTGCTGTCATAAAATATCCAGCCAATGTGTTCTTGGTTCTCTTATCCACATAACATTTTTATACTTCGCTTGTATGAATCAGGGTCAAAACATCCATACATTGAAATAGGTTGATATGCTTCTTAGCCCCTTTTTTTACTCTTTATTATGATTTAGTGGTAGAAAAAAAAAAAAAACAGGTCATTTGATCTGTATAATTTCCCATGGTATAGGTTTTGTTGATTGCATTTCCTGTTCCTCTGTCCTCTGAAGTTCTTGTAAATTAGAGTAGGACCTAGAGTAATAGTTTTCAATCCAGGCTATTTTGACCCCAGAGGACATTTGTCAATGCCTGGAAACAGTTTTGGTTGTCACAATGAAGGGGAGTGCCACTGGCATCTAGTGGGAAGAGGCCAGGGACACACTAAGCATCCTACAGTACTTGGGATAACCCCTTTCCCCAACAAAGAATTATCTGGCTAAATTGTCAATAGCACCAAGGTTGAGAAACTCCAGAGGCATGGTCACATTCAACTTTGATTTTAACCCCTTTTCCCAATTTGTCCATTTTTATCATCTTCATATCTTAGGTGCTAAGTATTTATGCTAAATAAATAGTAATTATTTCTAGCATGTAATATGAAATATACCATTGATTAAAAGAATATTGGAATGACTTTGGAGAGACTTCTAAACTACCATTAGGATTAGCCTTTATCTTGGTTCCCTGATCAGATTATAGTTTTATTCACTAATCTGTAGTTATACTCAGAAGAATTTGATATCTCACTACAATTGTGGTTGAAGTACAAAGCTCATTTTTTTGCAATACTCATTCCTAATTAGTCCACCTGCCCTTCTCATATCTATTTTCTGAACCCATTATGAAAGCTGAGGAAATTTAGTATTTACTAAATTGTCTGAAATTTTTTGAGAAAACTAATACAAAAAACTGTAACAATCTTGTTCCTCATATGTACAGCTATAATTAAATTTGAAAATAAACAAGCCATCTGTCCTGGCTTTTGAAAAAAATTAAGCAACATCATTTAGAAAAAATTGGAAAGAATATCTAGTTTACAAATGATTCAAGTCTTTAAAAGTTAATCACCAAAAAACACACTAAAGAAATAAAATTTTCACTGGAAGTAGCCTAGTTTTTTTGTGTATGTGAAGAGAAGAAAATTTCTGAGTCCCAATTCTGCCAATCATCTGAGTTCAGCTTTTATGTCTTTATGCTCTTTGGTCTTTCTCTGTAAAAAAATTTTTAAACAGTGAACAATGGAATGACATGTATTTATAGAATGTGTGGTGGATAAAAGAGCACAGTAATCTTAAATTCTGAAAATATTTTTATCTCAAAGATTGAAAACAAGATAAAGATGAAGAACCCTCTGAAATATTAACTGATTTTATGTTGAAATTGTTCCAGTGCCCTGTTTGTGAGATAACAGCTCAGTTATCTTCTCAGTAAGTGCATGAATGGTCTACTTAATACACAGGAATTTTTGGGTCACCTGCGTGAAAATATGGACAGCAAATTCATCTTCTAAAACTGAATAACCTTTATAATTTTTTATTTCTTTGGTAATAGTACGCTAATTTATAAGAAATTCCTCAAGTATTTTAAAATTTATAATAAAAAGATAAATTTCTAAAATGAAATATTTTATGATACACAATTGGTTGCAAAGGACAGAAGCTGATTCAAAATAGCCTAAATAAATGAAATATTTTTCCTCAGGTACTTGAAAAATCCATGGAGAATCAATGTGGTAGTCCCTACTAGCAACTCCCCCCAAAACACACCCTCCCCACTCCCTACCCCTCACCCATACTGTTCCTTCCCTTCCCAGAAAGGCCTGTCTCTCACTGTGCAGGTAGAAAATGATAGATCTGCACCTACCCAGCTTCCCAGCTTCCCTTGCAGCTAGGGTATGAGCATGTGACCTAATCCTGGACAATGAGATGCAAGGAGAAGTCAACTTGGAACCCTTGGAAAAGACTTTTCCTTCCTGTCTTTAGTCATGGTTGTGTGAGAATGTGATGCCGCAGTGGTTACACAAGAGATGTTGGCCAAATCTGGAAAATCTACTCCTGAACTCTTTGTTAGACGAAATGCAATGATCACTTGTATTGCAAAGTTTTGTTATGTGTAGCCAAAGGCATTGTAATTGATATTACTGATTTCAGGTATGGTTTGGTTCAAAAGCTTGAGGGATATTATCAAATGTTTATCTGTTTTTCTCACAGTTCTTTTTCCCTCATTGTTGGCTTCACTATCAGGCTCCAGGAAGTGACTAACATCATATTTACCAATACCAGTTTTAGTCTAAGCAGAATTTCCTCCAAAAGAGTTCCCAAAGTGTCGTAGGATTTAGTGAGATTCATCTGGCTTGAGTTCTATACTCTTCCATGGAATAATTTCTCCAACCAAAGACATGAAATACAGCGATCAGTTTTCCCGAGACCCCTGGAGCTGAAGGGGGATCCACCCTACTCAACCACATATAGAGTAGAGCTATTTCCCAATATTGCTAACTGAAAATGGAAATGGATGCTATATAGACAAACAAAATAAATACAGAAAAAAATTCCAAATGTTCGGTATAATAATAAAAATAAAAATTTACGTGAGACACCTGGCTAGCTCAGTCAGTGGAGAATGTGACTCTTGATCTCAGGGTTGTAAGTTTGAGCCCCACATTGAGTGAAAAGATTACTTAAAAAATAAAATCTTAAAAAAAAATAAAATAAATATTGGCATTGCCTAAGTATAGAATGCATAGAGAAAAATGTAGTCTTAGAAATAGAGACCATTAAAAAAAGAAAAAAGAAATAAGGAGACTATAATTCTATTGATTGAATCTTTTAAATACATAGATCATTAAGCTCCTAATATATTCTGGGTATTGTGTGTGTGCTGAGGATACAGAAAGTCAGATATGTAATACCTTCTCCTCCCAGTCAGTCTAATGAAGGAGATAGAGGAAAATCAGCAATTACAACATAGCAAACAGATGCCATGTGCACTGTATATCATGGTTTTGCAAAGGAATGGCAGAGGAGGGAGGTGAGGTGAAAGTTCCCATAAGACTTTCCAAGAGTTGGTAAGATGACAACTGCATTTTAAGAAGTTGAGATGGTGAGAACTTCCTGAGCAAAAATCAGAAGCGGGTGAACTCTTGGTACATGAGCTTAAACCTAGGCTACTTCCAATTTCGCTGGTGGCCTTTCACAAGCTTTGTGGCAGCTCTTTTTTCTCATCAGTAAGTGAAGAGGAAGTGGATTGAGAAGCAGGGAGAGAGTAGATAGGGTAGGACTTTTCCAGGATTCTTTACAGATATAGAATCTGATTATTCTGTCTTGTTACAAAAAGGCCTAAAAACAAAGTTTTTAATTTTGACCCATTATGAAATTGACACTGAAATTGACTTCTAATTACTGCCCAAAAAAGACTCTAGTTTAATACTGAATAACAAATAACAGAGTCATCACATTAGGAAAATATTCCCCTAAAGTTAACTGCCTTATAGTTAACAACCCATTTTCTAGGGATACATTTAACTGTGTTTTTTTTTTCCTCTCAGTGAGTTCACCAAAAAAGCTATTGTTAAAGTTACAAGTTCCTTTGGTGCTTTCCAGAGTAGTTTTGTTTTGACAGTACTCATTTCTTTTTAAAGCTAAAGTTCTCTTGGCCTTGCTTTGAGGCTTCAAGGACCCATTCACACTCATTTACTGTAATTATTGTGAAAATCTGAATTACTAAGCCCCTATTATACTCCCACTGAATAGTACGGTAAACAGAAAATGAAAAAGAGAAAGTAAGGGAATAGAACTTACCTAGCCAGTTAAACTTGAGGAAAGAAAATTTCTCCTGGGACAGGTCATACGATGAGAGGATAACCTGCATCAGATTGCTGAACTTGACTCCTATACGTCTTTAAAAAAAAAAAAAAAAAGCATTGTTTTATCTCTTAATATCTTTTATTTAATGAATACAGATTTATTAAAATCCTCCTCTTATAAACTTACATAATTCTAAAAGGTGTCCTAATGTTCATATTAACTTGGAATGGACCTATATTTATACACATCTTAGAGAGCATTTCATTCATTTCATCTTAGAAAGCATTTTGCCCTATAGAAATGAAGATGATTCTCATCCCTTTCCATCTTCTTCTCTCTTCCCCAAACCACATCAAAAGTAGTGGAAAATTCTAATGTCTATAAAAGCCAACTTCTCTGATAACATTTGTTGATAAATATTGGAAGATTTCAGTTTTGAGGCTTAGCATTTTTAGTGTCCTCTATTTCTCACTAGATTCAGGAAGTTATATTCAAGAACAGAAGCACTTATTATGCTTCTGTTACTCTTTCAGAAATTAGAATGGAAGGAATAGAAATGAGCTTTGAAAATATGTGAAAACATATAGATATATTCTCTAACTATGGACCTGTTTATTTCAAGGTTTGACAGCAAATCTGTAAGAAAACAACAATGTCATACATATTAACTGTGTGGTACATTAATTTGAGAATATTCATTATGACAAGCAATGAGAGGAACAGAGTGCTCTATTTGTTTAAGTGATCAGAAAACTCATTTGGAGGAATAATGGGCTTTCTCTGGGAGTCTGACATAGAAAACTCTGAGAGAGCACATGCAGCTTATTTAAAGTATGTCTTTGTATTTGCTTTTATTGAAGAGTTTCAACTTTTGTAGATGAACCCAAGTAATTATTTGAGAAGACAGAGTGTTCTTAGATTCTACTGAGCTAACTGGATATTCAACTTGCTGCAGTCAGTGCAGTGGAATACCCAGCAAAGGGGAAAAAAATTACTACAGTTTAGTATATTTTGGGATAAAAGAGCTTCCCTTAATTTACCACTCTCAACAAAAGAGATATCCTCTCCTCTGAATTCCACACCATTAAGGGAAGTCTTGTTAAGATCTGTCACTCCAGGGGGCGACTGGGTGGCTTGATTCCCTAAGTGTCCAACTCTTGATCTCAGCTCAGGTCTTGATCTCAGGGTCCTGAGTTCAAGCCCCACATTGGGCTCCACACCCAGAGGAGCCTACTAAAAAAAGAAAAGAAAAAGAAAAATGTCATTCCATACACCCCAGATAGTATTGCTCCAATCAGTTTTTCTCACCATTGTTTAAATATATGGATATTTAACCAAATGGAATGTATGTTCACCACACATGTCCACACATACAGGGAATGGAGCAAGGGGTTGGAGACATTCCATTCAATGGTGGTGACATGAACTTACTCTATGAAAATATACATATCATTTCTCCTCAACGGGTCCATCAATCTGTTTATCATCTTAAGACCAAATGAATATAAAACACTTTTAAGGTTTGTTTTTGAAATCCAATGTCAAAATGGTAATAAAAGGTTATTTAATCTTACACAAAATTTCAAAAGGAAAGTCCCACTTGCCAAGAGAAAATTGTTTTTACAGAGCATTCTATTTCTTTTGAATATTAAATACCCAATTATACCTCAGAAGTTGGTTTATTGTGCTGTGGTGAGCCTGGCTTTCCATTTAATATAAAGGAACAGATGTTCTGTACATGCCAGAGATGGGGGGAATCTGTCCTCCTTTCCCTTGTCTCCCACCCACAACCCCATTGGCTGTTCTCCACATGGTAGATACATCCACTCTCCAAATTGTGCAATACAAAATTGGGCAGAATGCTACCAATTTCCTGACATTTGATCATCATTTTACTAAAAAACAATTTTAAACTAATAATAGAGGTGAACTTCTTACACAAATTTGTAACATCCCCAGGGGGGAGGAGTGGAGGTGGAGGGGTAAATTTTAGAGGCAGAAAACAAGTTGTGAGAGTTAAAACAACAATTTGGAACATGTTATTTTGAATCTAATTACATTTCCAATGGCGATCAATGACCAAAGACTAAAATCTTGATTCAAATTAGTAACAGAGTATTTATCTTTCAGAAATGCAATTTAAATAATTTTGAAATTATTTTAATACTAAATGTTTTATTGCATGTGCCTTCTAATACATTTTGTTTTGATGTATCTGAGAGATTTGTTTCAATTTTGACTGATGTAGTTGTTAGGGTTTGTTGTTGGTTTGCTTCTTAGGAATTTATGGTTAAGAAAAAAAGAAGAGCGGTTTATTTGTTTGGGTCCCATTTTCAATAGCTGGGGGCGGGGGTTAGAGAGTAGAGAAGGAGCTACCCACAGGGCAGCCCTGGGAAGTGGAGCCTGTCAGGGTTCAAGGCTGAGAAAGCAGACAGCTAATAAGGGTCCCAGAAGGGTCATCCAACTCAGCATGGGGGAGGATCAAGTTCACCAGCAGTATAGATAGGGCAGGGCAAAAGCAAGCTAGGGAAGCAATCATCTCAGTGCCCAGGAAGGTTTCTAGATATTATAGTTTGGGTATTTATTTGTTTGTTTTTAAATTGGGTGGAACGAAATTTGGTTTTCAATATTTTATTTTCCTGAGTAAGAGCCTTCTAGTAGACACTGCCTGTTACCTAGTTGTCAGCCTTTCCTCCCTGCTGAAAGTCAGACCTGTTCAGTTAGAGAGGGGAGGTCTCTTGACCTTAGGAAAGGTAGGTCTTTACTTCCAGCCTGGGGTGAATCATGAGACTCAAAACCACTGTGGTCATTCTTCCATTGATTCAATGTGTCATCAAACACCGATGAACCAGGCATCATCCCAAACATTAGTGATAGAGCAGTGAACAAAATAGACCTTGCCCTCAAGAAGCTTACATTCTAGTGGAAGGAGACAGTTACTCTCTACATAAGCAAATACAGTATGCCAAGTGGTGAGCTAGGGAGAAAAACTGAGCAAAATGAGGTAGGAAGTGTGATAGGCCAAGGTAGAGGCTGGTGGTTACTTCACATAGAGTGGTTAGAGGCAGCCACAGTGAAAGAGGAGTGAGTCATACTGGCATCTAGAGGCAGAGGATGCCCCAAGCATGGGGCCTTTAGGCATGCTGGGTGTATTCAAAGAAGAGCAAAGGCCAGGGTGATTGGACCTGTATGAGTGAGGGAGAGAATGAATAAGGGAAAGATCGGACAGGGAATATAGCAGTGAAGGTCAGATGGTATAGAGCCAGGGGGACCTTGGCTTTTACCCTGAACATAATGGGGAAACCATTGGAGGTGTGAGCAGAGGCATCCCATGATCTGGGATTTCTTTTTAAACAGCTCTCGAGCTGTCTTGATGTCCCCTGGTCAATGAGTGGTCTCCAGGCTGTTACACAGTCCACTTCTGTCTAATGAAATATAAAAGGATATCTACTAAGGAGGGCTTCTACTGCCAAATTTTTAATAAACTAAGCATTATGAATAAAAGGCCCTTCCCTTTACTTTTTTTGCCTGAAACTTGAGCGCGATGCCTACAATCACAATGACTCTCTTACTACCATGAGGAAGTATCATGCTAAGGATGGTGGAGCAGAGATACAGAAGGAGCCTGGGTCTTTGGAGACACCACCGAACCTTCATAGTGGCTCATGACTACCTACTTCTAAACTTGTGTTAGACCTATTTAAATGGGTTATTGTTCCTTGTAAATGAATTCCAAACTGGAACTGACATTGGGAAAACAAAAAAGAAAAAAGAAAATGACAACCATTACACACTTGAAATGACATTTAAGTACCAAAAAGAGTGGGAAGAGCATAATCTCAGAGTATGACATAAATTTTTAAATTGAATCAGTTTAGCTTTATAACAAATCTCATGACTGGATTTTAATTCTTTTTTCCATATGGACCAGTAAAATCTTCATCACAGACTAAGCTCTAAGGCAAAAGGACAGAACAGCTAAACAGTTCGGCAAACCAGGCCCTTGAAGGTCATGGTCTTGATGGGCACTACCAGGGTCTGGGTAACACTTCAAGGTTGGGTGTCAAGACTTGCTAAGGACGATCTTGGTTTATGCCTGCTGTCCCTACATAATTATTAATAGCACTTTCTTTCACCCTCAAAAGTGTCTCAATTAGGATAATAAATTATAAGATTGCATACACACATATGTGCATGTATCCACATAATGGAGTAAATTAATCAAACTTTCGGGAAAGGATTTACAAGGAACTAAACAAGAGATTTTTTCTGGAAATGGGACCAGATTTGTAGAAGGGTTATTTTTTATTGTTTGTTTGAGTTTTGTATCAGGTACATGTTTTATATTCAAAATTGAAAAAAAAAAAAGCTTACAACAATGAAAGGAAGTACTTACCAAGTTATAAGGATTCTCAACTTTTATTTTTCCTTTGTAGGAAATCAGTCACAGACAAAAATGTCAAATTC
>CM053617.1:17468548-17495021 GCA_028646535.1 Procyon lotor
GCCTGGGTGGCTCAGTCGTTAAGCGTCTGCCTTCGGCCCAGGTCAGATCCCAGGGACCTGGGATCGAGCCCCGCATCGGGCTCTCTGCTCTGCGGGAAGCCTGCTTCTCCCGCTACCATTCCCTCTGCTTGTGTTCCCTCTCTCGCTGTGTTTCTCTCTGTCAAATAAATAAAATCTTTAAAAAAAAAAAAAAAAAAAATGTCAAATTCTGTTGGAAATGACATCTGAACGAGACGGAAAGCTAATATTTGAGAATAAATGTCAGTTACCCACCTTGAAGTGTGCAGTCAGTTCACAAAGGTAGGATCTGAGGGGCCTGGTGCTGGTGCTGCCTGAGACACCTCATTTCCTCGAGTTCCCTATGGCCCACGGTCAGCATGCTTCCTAACACTATTGTAGTGAGTGATTAAAGACAGAATGCAAACGATTTCTGTAACTTTCAACAGCCAACACATGTTTTTTTGAATGCCTACCTGTTCTCTGAATGCCTACTATGCCAAAGGCACCGGGCTAGGGTCTGGGTCATGAAAGCAACAGATTCCCTTCTCTATAGAACTTAGAGTTTAGTTGGAGAGACAGACAATAAACAAGCAAATACACACATACTTAGGGAATTACAGATCATGTACATTATTATGAAACAGATGAGAAAAGCACAGTGCTAAAAAATAAATAGAACACAGATTAATTTTGCTGGAATAACAAAGGTTAGAGTAAAAAATCTGAAAGCTTTTCTTTCCTCCTTCTATGAGGGGAACCAGGTTCAGGAATGGAAAGGAGATAGGATTTTGTCAAAAAAAAAGTCCAGTTCTGGTTCCACTACAGAATAATATCATGCTTATAAAAGTGACAAATATTCTAAGCCTCATTTTTTTAGTTGACCTTCTTTTGTCATAAGGTTGCTGTGAAAAACAAGACAAAATTAATCAATGTAGATGAGCTGCTACGAAGTACTATTTATTATCTACTCTGTCAACAAACATTTATTGAGTACTGCCTTTGGGATGGGCTTCTGTACTAATAGCATGATATATAAAGCTTCAAGAAAAAAGGCTGTAGTCATAAAAATCTCTGATTTGGGGGGATAAATAAATATATCTAACTATGTGTGTGCGTTTGTGTATGTGCATGAAGTTTATTTTTTTTATTTTTAAGGATGCTTTTGAAACAAATGGAAGTAAAAAGCTCACATAAAAGATTGATTTTAAAAGCGTTTTAAAAGTTTTACTCCTGCATTACTAAAGACCCAACCCTATATTTGACATCATTTATACTATCACAAACAATGACAATAAATGTTTACAATGTGATGCTGAGACTCCATCTTTGTTGAGTCATTTGAATGACAAAAGATTAAATAATCATCAGCATAAATTTGCATGAGAAACCCATGCACATATGGTCAATTAACAACAAAGAAGTCGAGAATGTGCAATGGGGAAAGGACAGCTTCTTCAATAAATGGTGTTGGGAAAAAATGAACAGTACATCCAAAAGAATCAGACTAGATGATTATCTTACACCACACACAAAAATTAACTCAAACTGGATTAAAGGCTTGGAGATAAGACCTGAAACCATAAAACTCTTAGAAGAAAACATAGGCGTAAGGTCCTTGACATGAGTTTGCTGATGATTCTTTGGATCTGACTCAAAAAGCAAAAATAAACAAGTGGGACTATATTAAACTAAAAGGCTTCTTCACAGCAAAGGAAACCATAAACAAAACAAAAAGACAATCTATTGAATGGAAGAAAATATTTGCAAATCATATATCTAATAAAAGGTTAATATTCAAAACATATAAAGAATTTATAACTCAATAGCAAAAACCCCAAGCAATTCAATTTAAAAATAGGCAGAGAATCTGAACATTTTTCCAAAGAGGACATACAGGTGGCCAACAGACAGACAGATGAAGAGATGCTCAACATCCCTAATCAGGGAAATGCAAATCAAAACCACAGTGAGTTATCACTTCACACCTGTTAAAATGGCTGTTATCAAAAAACACAAAAAATAGCAAGTGTTGACAAGGATATAGAGGAAAGGGAACCCTTGTGCACTGTTGGTTAGGATTGTAAATTGGTATAGCCACTATGGAAGGCAGTATGGAAGTTCCTTTAAAAATTAAAAATAGAACTACCATATCCAGCAATTTCACTTTTAGATATTTATTCAAAGGGAAAGAAAATAGTAATTCAAAAAGGTATATGGACGCTTGTGTTCATTGCAGCATTATTTACAATAGCTAAGATATGAAAACAACCTAAGTGTCCATTAATGTATAAATAGATAAAGAAGTTGTGGTATTTTATATATATAGGAATACTATTTTACATATATAACGTAATACTATTCAGCCATAAAAAAGAAGGAGATTTTGACATTTTTGACAACATGGATAGAACTTGAGGGCATTATGCTAAGTGAAATAGTCAAAGAGAAACAGATACTGTATTATTTCACTTATATCTGGAATCTAAAAAATTAAAAAACCAAGCTCAAGATACAGAGAACAGCGCCAGGGAGGGGCAAAATGGGTGAAGGCGGTCAAAAGTACAACTTCCAGCTATAAAATAATTGAGTTCATGACAATGTAGTGTTCTACATAGTGACTCTAGTTAATAATACTGTTTTGCATGTTTGAAAGCTACTAAGAGAATAGATCTTAAAAGTCCTTGTCATAAGGAAAAAAAGACAAAATTTTTATAACAAGGTGTGGTGACAGACATGTTAACCAAAGTTCTTGTAGTGATCATTTCATAATGTTTACAAATATCAAATCACTATGTTGTATACCTGAAACTAATATAATGTTATGTCAATTATACCTCAATAAAAATAAATTAAATAAAATAGCAATTTTTAAAAAGAAAAAATTAATTTGTGTGAGATATTTTTGTCTATATTTTATAGACATGAAAACCAATAATTTATAACAACTATATATGATCATTTTGGACTATGAAAAATTTATACAATATGATCAATTGTGGACTATGCAAAGTAAAATATTTATGGATGAATTGAAATTTGCCAAAACTGGAGTCTTTTAAAAAAGAGAATGTGTTGGAAAGATTGTTCTTACAGCTAGACTCTCTCAAGAATTCAAGCAAAGCATTTGCTTATTTAAATTTAAATTAAAATAAAAAGTTTAAAATATCTCTTTGCACCTTTAAGATTGAAGAGTCCATGGTATTAACTTGGTCATAAAGAGTTATTTGGTTCACAAGTTCTATAACTGGTTTGCCTGAAGAGATTGAATTCTTATGACTCAATTGATGAGATATTTTGATATGCTATCTCTATGCCTGTGCTAGATATATATATACATATACATATATATATATATATGCTCGGAAATTACCCACGTTCATATACCCTCTCAAGTGACCTATTTCTTTGTCAAAACTGTCTCACATTCCTACTTAAGTTTAATCTTTATAAAGCATGTTATAGAAATGCTACCTGAATCATGTAATACTCGAAAAAATTATTGGAATAGTTAAGATGTTCTCAAACAAAACTGAATAAACAACTCAAAGAAGTGGGTAAAACTTCTTGAAAATTCATTTTGATAATTTTATAACAACTTAAAAATTCCAGATGCCTGGGCGCCTGGGTGGCTCAGTGGGTTAAAGCCTCTGCCTTCGACTCAGATCATGATCTCAGGGTCCTGGGACCGAGCCCCGCATCGGGCTCTCTGCTTAGCGGGGAGCCTGCTTCCCCCTCTCTCTCTGCCTGTCTCTCTGCCTACTTGTGATCTCTCTCTCTGTCAAATAAATAAATAAAACCTTAAAAAAAAAAATTCCAGATGCTTTGTACTCTTATGCCCCATGGCCCTCTCTGATTAATTGGGACCTAATTATTACTGTTTCTGAATTATTATAGATCCTGCATCCTTCCTTTTCTTTCTCTTACAATGTGAAATTTGTCCTCAACAAGAGACTAAATGATATGACTTTTAACGTTTCCCTTTTGATAGCACTTTGTTATGAATAAGATGGTGACAGACACCAAAGCCATTTTCAGAAAGGAAGCTCATGGATTACTGGTTGATAATTATTTCCTGTCAAGTGGTAACACCAATGGGGACAATGGCCACATGCATTATGGTCAACACCACATCTCCACCCAGTATGGGATCTGGTACCTGACAACTGTTCAGTAAATACTGATTGGATAAATTAACTCATCTCAGTCTTCGGTCTTGCTAATAATCATGACACAGGCTCACCGTATAATCATGGTAAAATCGCTGTGATAGGAATGGGAATCTGACTGGCCCATAACTAGTCATAATACTGAGCAAGATGCTTTGTTTCTCAGGATGTGGACTTTTTGTTACTGAAGTATAACTAACCTATAATGTTATATTGGTTTCAGGCATAAAACATATTGATTCAACGATTTCATACATTACTCAGTGCTCACCACGGTAAGTTTAGTCACAAGTCACTTGGCTTTTTTATTGTAAAATGAGAATTTCAGATGAGATCACTACAATATGCTTTATGCAGCTACTAAAAGCGGAACAAACGTGGTTTGAAACAGCCAGAATCTCCCTTGGCAATTCGATCCTTGAGTCACCTTTTTTCTGGAACCCTAAGGCTCCAGAGAACACGATTTGAGAGACAATGGACTTGGTTGGTTGTTTTTAATATTCTACTTTGAAAATTTTATGGCCAACATGAAAAGATGTCATAGTGAAGAAAGAACACATAGTTCTCCGTAATCACTGAAATCAAGCTCCAGTCTCGCGTTACTGTGTGACTTTGTGGTTCACATTCTTGTCTATCAGCTATAACTATGTTGCTGAATAGTGGCATGCCTGTCAGTGACTTGGTACCTTAGGAGGTCAGGGTTCTGGCTATCTGTTGCTATAAAACAAACTTCTCCAAATTTTGGTGGTTAAAATAACATCTCACAATTTCGTGGTTCGGGATTTCAGGCAGAGGTTGCCTAGAGGATTTTCTGTTTGCTTAATGGTATTGAGCTGGAAAATTTGGGCTGGGCTGGAGAACCCAAGTCATCTTCATTCATGTGTCCTTAGTAGGGATGGATGGCTGGGAGCCCGGACTCAGCTGGAACCATCAACTGGAATGCCTCCTCCAGACTTTCCCAGCCTGGCCGACTCAGGGCAGTCAGATTCTTCCATGGTGCCTCAAGGGCCTGAGAAGAATGTTCCAGCAAACAAGGCTTTCCTGCATGACCTTTTATGACTCAGACTTCTAAATCATGTAGCATTCCTTCTGCCATACTCTCTGGTCAAAATTGTCACTAGCTTTTCAAATTCAAAAAGAAGGGCTGAGCCCCTGTATCTCAAAAGAGTGTCAAAGAATTTGCAGCCATGTTTTAAAACTGCCAGAGTTATTCTAGTCTTCAGCATCCGTCTTATTACTGCAATAGTCAAGGAAAATTCATAGGTGTGAGTAGTACATTTCTCTCCACCGTCATAGGGAAAGAATATTGCAAGGGATTCCACGTTTTCTTGAAAATTTTATATTGGGATTAAATGTACCAAGCTAAACCAAATGATTACTGGGTTTTTTCAATTCTATGTTTCAGGCAAGCCTCATATCAGTACTACAGAATGTTTTTGGCAGAATTCTTTGCCATCACTATCATTCTGTATAATCAAGGTTTCTATAGTTAGGATACACTAAGCCACCCCAAAATTGTTTGGATAATGGAAACAGGGCATGCATATTTGGAGGGCTGCATCTGGAATTATGACTCAAAGAGCTGTTGGCATGTAGGTTTTGTTATACAATTCAAACCATTTGGATTTTTCTCCCCCGCCTCCCAGCAATACTAGAAACAAATAACTTGAAACTATAGAATGTATGTTGTCTGGGGAAACATACTGAATGCACTTTTGGACACAGTTCTTTTTTAAAATTGTATTATAATGTGGGAAGAGAATGTGAAAGTGTTTAGGAAGCGAAATTACTTCTTGTTCTTGATAATGATAAATGGACTTGGCTTGGCTTTTTCTACTCAAATGAAAGGTAACAAGGAGTATTGTTCCACCAGCAGAAATGATTTTCTTTTTTACCTCTGTTAATTCCACATGTTGCCTAGAGAATTCTTCTCCTCATGTGGAATATATAACTCAGAATTTGTAAAGACACATGAGGGAAAATGATTTCAGGAATCAAATTACTTTGGTGGAGAATTGCCACAGATTTTTTTCATAAAACCAAATATGAGAATTTTTCTAGTGCCTTGCATTAGATCACTTTGTACCACTGGGTCTGCGGTCAATAAGAACATAACCACCAAAATGTGTCTTTAAGTCATCACAGCAAGTCTCTAAAACTACTAGTACAGGTTAAGCCCTTTGTTTGAATTAAGGTAATGGGTCAGCTAGAGTTCTTGCTACCCACCCAGAGAGGTGGGTAATAATTAATACTTAGCAGCAAGTGCTGTGGTATATTATCTTGATACCGTCCCCCTCCTTCCACAGGGAAGGTAAGTGTGGCTAGGGCAAGGAGGATTGCTGGTATGACAGGCCAGAGATAGACACCACAGAAGGGAGCCTTGAAGCCCAAGGCAGATGCTTTAACCCACTAAGCCACCCAGGCACCCCACCATTTGCTTTTTTTAAAAGTAAAAATTATAAAACAAAATTTTCCTCTCTGGGCCAAAGCCAATTGTGTAAGAAGAGTGGAAGGGAATGCTAAGGGCAGGAGTTTTTGTTCAGAGTCACATCTGGGTCTCTGGGAGAGATAGCCTTGCAAGTTTTCCACATACCAACCTGGGAGTTGGCCACATCAGTGTGAATTGGGAAGTTCTCTCTATGGTAGGTACAGGAAGGACAGAAGTATACCTTTCCAGAACTCTTCTAATTCCTGTGTGTCACTGATTGGTTCCAGGGTTTCCTGAAAGTAGATGGGGAAATGAGGTAGGGGATAAGGGTCCAACATGAAGATTGCTCTGTAGAAATCAGCAGACCTGAGCAGGATTGTCTTATAGCAGAGGCTGTGGAATTAGACTCAGAGTAGAGTCAGACAGAAGACATGGGAGAGACCCAGGAGGTCTTGAGCACCAGCAAGCACTAAGACAAGACCAAGTCAGGCTGGTAGCACCACTCAGCCAGTCCCATTCAGAAAGACCAGACAGTAGAAGACAGAAGTTGCCGATTTCAGCTGCAGATGCCAACATGACCAGGCAGAAAAGAGATTACAAGCAGGGATCCCAGTTCCCCTCACTCCACCACTACGGGATGACCATCTATCCCTACCCAGAGAATTAGGGTAAGTCTGAAGGGACCAGTCTTTTTACCCACAGTCACACAAAACATACTATTTAAATCACTTTCATAGGTTGAATGTTAATTGCTTTTTAAAATATGCATCACTTTTATAACAATATATTCACATGATCCACAAACTGAAACAATGTACAGAAATTTACAGGAAAAAATCTTGTTTCCCTCCATCCCATTCCTACTCCCCCAAGAGCACCCCCCCCAAGGCCATTATTTTAGTTGGCTTCTGATGTATCTTTCCAGAGTTTATGCTATTACTAGCAAATGTGAATATATATTCTTTTGTGTGTGTGTGAATATATATCCTTAACCTGATTTTTCATCAAAAATGGTATTACTATTTTTTTTCTCATTTAAAATACATTATTGGGATTTCCATATCTGTATGGTATTTAATGTATTCATTGTTTTTTTGGAGAGTATTTCATTGAAATGATGCTTCATAATTTATTCAATTCTTTCCTTATTGGTGGACATAGATAACATTTTGCTATTACAAACAGTGGTATAATGAATGACTTTATAAATGTGTTATTTTTGTCTGCATGAGATATATCTTTAACAAAAAGAGTTGAACTTTAAATGAATATGTAAACTGAATTATGCCACAGCATACTGGAACATTGCCATGTTTAATGGCCCCAGGCACTCAGTGATTAGTAACTTTTGGGTGATCAAATCAGTTAATGATGAAATAAAGAAGCCACATAATCTCGGTACATCTAGAAGTATTGTTAGTAAGTTTGTGACTTTGCTTCATATGCATGCATATATGTAAGCACACGTTAAAAATATAAAATTGGGCTTGAGTCTACATACTCTTGTAACAGTTGCGAGATAGGGAGCCTCTGAGGCCCGGCCGTGCAAAGGGTTTAGTGACAGGATTTACAAAGAATGGCAAGGAAATTGTCTTGGAAATCTAAGAGCCAGAGTTGGGTTCGGGCAAGTCCCTTGTGGAATGGGCTGGAGTGTGGGGGTCTCGACCCGAGGCAGCTGCCAAGACTTCTGGTGGCTGCCCTCCAACTGTCTTTTCACTCCGCCTTCAATAGCACTCTCTACTTGTTTTTCTGTGCCCTCATACTTTCAGCTTCCTACTTCTCACATTGGCTCCTCCAGTGTCAATTTTACCTTATGACTCTTTAACTGAGCTGTCAAACTTACTGTCTCATGATTTCTGGATTTTTAATACAAATTTCAAATTTTGCCCTGCTCCTTTTTCCATCAAGCCGGTATAGACAATCGGTTGCTGATAAGTCTACTGTCTGGTTACTCTTTGATCTGTTACTTACTCCTGAGCCAATCAGCGACCATGGAGTAAGGACCACGTGGTCAAACAAAGTCTCAGTTCCCGCCTCCCTGCGGGGAAAGGAGCTGGTGGGGCTTTCTCCCTTACAATCCAGTGTGGTCTGGCGAGCACCATAACAGTTCCAATGTCCAGATTCAAAATGTCTTATTCATGTCCTTTAATATCAATTTAATATGATTATAAATGACTGCATAGTTGTCTATCACATGGTATTTCTGTAATTTATATTATGAATTCCTTTTGCTACACACTAGAGAATATAAGTAGCCAGGAAAGAAGGATGAAACAGTGTAGAGCGTTGAAGGGAGGTCGAGAAACTGATCAAAACCTCATCAACATTTCTCCTTTATGTATGTGTAGAAAAATACGATATTGAGGTATTAACTGGTACATGTGTCCTCTTCCCCCACCCTGCCCCCACCACCGTCCTTTGCCTTGTGTGACTCTCCTCACCGCCCAGGCCAGTTTCTTGGAAAAGATGACACAAGTAGGAGATTCTCTGCACTTGAGTATTAAAATAGACCTTTGGAATGATAGCAAAAATAACTGTCTCGGAAGAAAAGTTGTTTTGAATTTTAAGAGCCTAGATTCTGAAGACTTTAGAACAGAATAATAAAGAAAATGTTCCCAGTTCAAGACAATTTTTCCCATCCTTTCAACTAGCACATCCATAAGAAAGAAGAATCAGAGCACACTTAGACACTGTTGTTTTCTGGAGAGGGAGCTTGTGCCTTGGTCCCTACTGGTGGGGCTGCTCCTCCTAGAGCCACGGAAGGCAGCAAGCCTAATGGGTCCCCTTTCAGCATTGTGGTGAGGAAGCAACAGAGTACAGATGGGGGAGGGGATCTCTGCACAGAGAAAAATGACTCAGCTCCCATGGTCCCCTGAACCCAGGAGGGTTGGGGAAGCAGCAGAATGCTTTCCTGAGACAGTAAGTATGAGCAAAGGCTGTTGATAGAGAGAGCTGGACCTTAGTGCCTTTGTGGTCAGGAGGAGATAAGCTCCAGATATACCCATGACCTAAGGCCAGGTAGGAAAGAGGATATTTCAGATATTTCTGTCCCAGGACAGAAGAGGGCCTAGACCTCCACGATGCCTTGGAATCCCCTACATCCTCTGACTTAGACACAACTATGGGCAGAGGCAGGCTATCAGGAGTAATAGGACATAAAAATAGAAATTAAGTTAATTGCAGAAAAATGAAATATATTTTAAAAACGTGCACTTGTGTCCTGACACTCTTACCTGGTACACAAATTTCTCATGAGTGCAAATATTTGAGTTTAGATAGCCCCGTAGAGCTCATCAAACACTTGGGGAAAAAATGTGACTTAAGAATAAACAGTCCTCTATTCTTTTAAGTGTTTTTACATTTCATTAATAGTTGAACTGGCATCTGACCTCTAAGATATTTTGATAAACATCTCAGAAATGGACACATGATGTTCACATTTTTTGAGGGGTGATTTTTTGGACTCGGCATACTTTAGCAGTAGAATCCTTTCTTCAAACAATATATGAAGGACTTCAATATACAAACAGCTTGGAGGGGTGCTCTGGTGGAAAATCAGAGTCTCCCCTTCCCTTACTGTCCCCTTTCACCCCCAAGATGGCCCTGGAGACACCGCCTTATAACCCTGGTGACTCATGAACAAACTGGAAAGCCACTACTTGTTCAGGCTCCTTCAGTCCCAATGGCCTCATAAGTAAGAAAAGAAATGGTGACATCCCACTTAGCTGGCTGGTTCTCGGTCCCCATGTCTGTTAAGTGAGCAGGATGGACTAGCTCAATAGTGTAATTACCATTAAATCTCCCAAGTGACTTTAAGGATATCTATGCTTGCCCCACCCGCCCCCTGCTGAGATTCCTTGAAGTGGGGCCCAGAAATCTTAATTTTTTAAAAGCCCCCCCACCCCATTCTAATATGCAGCCAACACGAGAACCACGGAGGAAGATGATCTTCAAGGACTGCTACCAACAATAAAATTCACATGAATAGGAATTTGGGGAGGACTACCTTAATTTGACTATCCAGTTGGAACAAATTCTGGAGGGTAGGAGAGTCTTTTGAGGACTCTTTTTGAGGAAGTAGAAATCACACATTTTCAATTTCACTGGTCTTAAATCAGACAGTGAAGCAGAACAAAATCTATTCTCTCTTTAAGAAAGCAAGAATTCTCTCTAGCAAAAAAGTGTCCTTGAAATAATTGTTTGTCTTTGGCTCCTTAGAAAATCATGGCTGATCGCCAGGTGGTGGGTATAAAAGAAGGGTGATTTATTCATGTGAATGTCAGTATTGCCTTCAGGAGGTGGGAATGTTAAAAACAGTGTTTTTTTAGTTACCTTATAATTAAATTAAATCTCAGCTAAAATCTTGCCTTCTCTGAGAAGAGTATTATCTGATTTTTGTTAAATATTTAAAAATTAACCCATAAGGAAATGAAAATCATCATTTTAATCTTGCCTCATATTTGTTTAATAATCTCAAATGATTAATTTTCTAATTAAGGAAATGGAATTGATTTTGGAAAGTTATCATGTAGTATTCATGGTTGAAATGTTCAATATTTCATAATGACATTTAGCTCAGTTTAATAAAAGTTCTGCAGTTTTCTAAAAAAGCATTCCCAAAATGTGTCCTATTGCTGCCGCAAGAGGTTAATAGAAGTCACACACATGAAATATTTCTATACAGAAAGTTTGGGGGAAAACAGCAGACATCTATAGAAGTCTGGGTTTAAGTTTCAACATCTTATTTAAAGTTCTTAGAAATGACCTTTATAATAGGTGCTTTCACCTCAAGATTATTTACAGACATAGAATAAAAGGCAGAGACAGATTTTTTTTCAAGTTGTTATTCCCAGCCTAACCTCTGTTTCCTTAGAAACCATAACAAGGAGGGGAACCCACTTCTGATTCTGGGTTCTCCAAATGGGAATGTGGACAGATTACATGGTCATTCCAAGCAGTTCTCCGGGACTGAAGCAGCTCAAGGTCTAAGTAATAAGGTTCCTGTCAGAATTCAGAGAAGGAAGCAGATGAAAGGACACAATCTGGGGATGAGTTGTTGATTTTTATCCCTTCATCAGGGGGAAGTCTGACACATGATGTAGTAGCTACACTGTCCAGTATGGTAGTCGCTAGCCATATGGGGCTATTTAAATTTGAATGTAATTCATTAAAATTATATAAAATTTAAAATTCAACTCCACAGATGCACTAACCACATTTTAAGTGCCCAACAACCACAGATAAATGTTTCCATCATGACACAAAGTTTCTTTGGAAACACAAATCTCGATTATGGGTCCTAGCAATTGAACCCTAACTCAGGCTCAGAGTTTTGTCCTCTGCTGTTGGTCTGGGACCTTCCCCATCTATCTACGCTAAGCACCCTTGTCTTGGCTATTGGTTTTCATTTTATATCTCACATGATTTTCTCTCTCCAGGTGCTCTCTTAGTCTCTACTGCAGTTTCAGTTACCTTTTATTCTCTGAGACTTAGCTGAGCTCCGCAGTGGTTCTTCATCTTGTCATGGGATTGACTAGGATCCCTCGTATGCCCACAGTCAGCTGGAAGCTCTATGGGACCCGCAGTGTCCAAGATGGCATCAGCTCCCTGCCAGGCACATCAGCTGGGCGACTGGCATGGCTGTGAGTGGGCTGGTTCTCTCTCTTTTTCTCTCTGTCTTCATTATGGCTCAACTCTTAGTTCACCTTATAAGCAAATGAAAGCAGAAGCCGCCAGACTTCTTAAGGGCTGGGCTAGAACCTGCCCAACATCGCTTCTGCTACGGAGAGTGAGCTGGGAAAGGAAAGAAGCCTCAGTGCTTTTTGCTGCCGCAGTAAAGAATCACAGGACAGTGCAATGAAAGTAAAGCAGAGCAAAGTTTTATTAAAGTACACTGGAAGGATGGAGCGGGCCAGTCAACAGAGACACAAAGGTCCAAAAACTCAGGGTGTGGGCTTTTATCACTGTTTTCTTTGGGCGGGTCCTAAGGTTGCCACATTTGAGTGACAGGACTGGATGATGTAACAATTAGCCAACCACCCGTGCTCTTTCACAAAATGCATTCAAAATGCCTGCATGGGTAGGAAATAAGAGACATCATTTCTATTCTAGAGACATGGGTCAGATAAGGACAGGAGGCTGCTTGCATCACAAGTGCAACAAGCAGAGCAAACTTAACTCTTCTGCAGAGTTGCTGTAACCCCAGATCCACTGCTGGATGGGTGGGTGGAATGGGGTAGTCACCCTGTGGTCCTTGGTTGGGGCTCTCCAACAGGACCACTAAGGTCCATCCTCCTGCAACTCATGCCCAGCTTCCTGCCTAATACTTCCATTGGATTCTGTAGGTCACAGCAAGTACCAAGACCAACTGGAGTCAAGGGGAAATAAAATAGTCTTCACAGCTTGATGGGAGGGATAGTTATTGTGGCAGACAATCTATTATACTATCAACCCCCCCTTTTTAATTAACATATAATGTACTATTTGTTTCAGGGGTACAGGTGTGTGATTCATCAGTCTTACACAATTCACAGTGCTCACCATAGCATATACCCTCCCCAATGTCCATCACCCAGCCACCCTATCCCCCCCCCCCCCCAGTAAACCTCAGTTTGTTTCCTGAGATTAGGAGTCTCTTATGGTTTGTCTCCCTCTCTGGTTTCATCTTGTTTCATTTTCCCCTCCCATATGGTCCTCTGTCTTGTTTCTCAAATTCCTCATATCAGTGAGATCATATGATAATTGTCTTTCTCTGATTGAGTTATTTCGCTTTGCATAATACCTTCTAGTTCCATCCACGTCATTGCAAATGGCAAGATTTCATTTTTGATGGCTGTATAATATTCCATATATATATATATATATGTATGTATGTGTGTGTATATATATATATGTATGTATGTGTGTGTATATATATGTATATATAACATCTTCACATCTTCTTTATCCATTCATCTGTTGTTGGACAATGGACATCTAGGCCCTTTCCATAGTATGGCTATTGTGGACATTGCTGCTATAAACATTGGGATGCATGTGCCCCTTAGGATCACTACATTTGTATCTTTAGGGTAAATACCCAGTAGTGCAATTGCTTGGTCATAGGGTAGCTCTATTTTCAACTTTTTGAGGAACTTCCATACTGTTTTCCAGAGCGGCTGTACCAGCTTGCATTCCCACCAACAGTGTAGGAGGGTTCCCCTTTCTCTGAATCCTCGCCAATACCTGGCATTTCCTGACTTGTTAATTTTAGCCATTCTGACTGGTGTGAGGTGGTATCTCACTGTGGTTTTGATTTGTATTTCCCTGAGGCTTAGTGATGTTGACATCTAACCCCCTTTCTGCTATTCACATAAGACAGTTCTTGAGGACCAATATATAACACAACTGTGAGATGAATAATAGCAAATTACCTTTTACTTTACAGTTTTACACCCAGTAATATATAGTCATAAATAATATTCCCACAACATCTAGGACCCAGAGGTGCAATCATTATAAACTGTTGTGGTAAGAAAGGTGGGAATAGTCGTATGAAATGAAGATTCTCCTTCAAACCCCTCTTCCACCCTGCCTCTGAGAGAGTTACAGTGTACAAGAATGTGCTAAAAAGTCTAAGCCGTCCTGCAGAAAAGAAGCTGTTTTGCAAAGGCAATTTGGACTTATCTCTCTTCATATTTACTTCCTTCATATTTACACATCATGAAATGATTTCCCCACTTTGCTTTGAGGTGCTTAAAAGAAATTCTTAGATAGGCAATTCATAAGTAAAAGAAATCTGCAATGCTGAAGTCCATTCATAATTTCAGGATGCAATTGAAAAACAAGATACCTTATTTTACAAATTACATTGTCCCTAGTTAGAGCATTAGTGACTTTCAGAATGAGAATCTGTGTGTGGAGGGGGATGGGGCCCAGACTACTAAAAGCTTGTGAGAATATACATTTAAGGAACTTTCTAGAGAGCATTTTGGCCATATTTATCAAAATTTAAAAGGCATATTATTTAGGTCAACACTTCCACTTAGAGGAATTTTACCCTTATTCCAATAAATTCTTAGTCAAATCCCCCTTTTAACAGACTATATATTCAGTTTTGTTTTTATTGAAGTATAATTAACACACAGTGTTATAATCATCTCAGGTCTACAATATAATGATTTGGCTGTTCCGTAGATTTGTTAGTGCTCTTAATCCCCTTTACTGCCCCCCCCCCCACAGCAACCACCAATATGTTCTCTGTATTTAAGAATCTGTGTTTTTGTATGTCTGTTTGTTCCTTTGTTTTGTTTCTTAAACTCCACATGTGAGGGAAATCATATGGTATTTGTCTTTCTCTGACTTATTTTGCTTAGCATTAGACCATCTAGGTCCATCTGTGTTATTAGTAAATTCCCAATTTAACACATCCCTACCTTTAATGATCTTTTTGTCTCTTGAGGAAAAAGAAATATCAAATTGTGAGATAACAGTTGTTTGCGAGTAAGTCACATCAGGATAGACATGCTCCTTTCTTAGAACTTCATATCACAAATTGAACATCCAATGATTTTAGGTTTATGAGAAATCTCTTTTCAAAAAACTGATCCCATGGCACCTGTGTGGCTCAGTTGGTTTACTGATTCTTGGTTTCTGCTCCGATTATGATTTCATGGGTAGTGAGATTGATCTCCACCTCTGGCTCCGTGCTCAGCAGAGAGTCTGCTTGAGATTCTCTTCCTCTATCCCTCCCTTTACTCTCTCTCTCTCAAATAAATAAATAAATCTTAAAAAAAAAACAAACACCAATTGATCCAGCACGCTGTTTAATAGTACTTTAACAAACTAGCATGAGGGACTTGGGACACCCCAGTGATTTCTACGTAAAGGAAGGTAATTAAAAGAATGAAAATCTACTTTCCCTTGAAGGTGTCATTCACCTGTAGACAAAACTTCCATAATCCTCTCAGTAAAACATGGTGAGTCCAGACAGCTCAGGTATGTGAAAAAATTCTGCTCAGCAGCAGCAGACTGAAGCTGATGTGGAAATATCTGATTACTGAATAATGTTGCTTTGAGTAGAAAATAAAGATGCTGCATAGGAACTTTTTTTAACTGACTGCTGAGTTCTCCTGGGTCCCTGAAATTTATGCCCCATTACTTATTATAAAATAAGTATAAATATATAAAATATATTTAATATATTTTATATTTATATAAATATATAAAAATATATTTATATAAAATATATAAAAGTCCAAATTAGGACTTGCTTATAGGGTAATCCTTGATTTTCAAGCATCTAATTCAAATTGACAGATAAACTCATATAAGTATGCAAAGATACCAGTGCAGGACTGATCATTGCAGTCTTATTGGCCATAAAAAGGGGGAAATGACTCTATTAGGGATTGGTCACATAGATGATGTACAACCATAAATGGAACACCAATCTAGGTAGCCATTAAAATGAAAATATAGACTATATATACTTCTATAAAAAGATGTGCAAGGTATATATTAAGTGAAAAAAAGGTACAGAACAGTATGCAAAATATGTGTTCATCTAAGTTAAAGAAAACCTATGTGTGTGTGTATTTGAACACAGGCAGAAAATATCTGAAAAAGATTATGTAAGAAACTTAACAGCAGTCATCTCTAGAAAGAGTATGGGGGACTTTTTTTAATCTATATTTTTCTTAGTACTCGATCTTTTTTAAAAACAGCATAAGCAAGTATAATTTTTTTAATTTCTTAAAACTAATCAAATGGCAAAGAAAGAAAACAACCTGCAAAGAAAATGAAAAAGAACATTTTAAGGATAATGTGTTCTGAAACAATCCCATATGTATGTAGTTAAGTGATAATTTTAATTTGAAGCACATGCAATTGATGGCATTATTATACACAAGAAAGAACATAGGGTTTGGAGCCAAACTGATCCAGGATTAAATCCCGGCTACCCAGTACCAAGAGTAGAGCTTCGGTCAGGTCACTTAAGCCTTCAGAAACTCAGTTTTCACATCTGTCAAATGGATATGATCATACCTTCCTCGTGAGCTCATTCCTCAAAATTATGTTGATAAAATACTTGGTATGCTGCTTGTCCCGCAGTATTCCCTCAGTAAAAGATCACTGCTGTCATTACACTACAGATAAGCTGTAATGTTTTAAGAAAGTCTCAACTTTGGTTTCCACATCCGAAAATAGGAAAAGTTAGTACTTATTAAATGGGTTATGAAGAGGTGGGCTCAGGCAATTGGCAAATTGCCTGTATTTTAGTACTTCCACACAAATATCTTAAATGCTGCTTGGTGGTGGTTTCAAACTCATGGAATAGAGGAAAAATATTAGTTTGCATTCCACCTACTGCATGGTC
Source organism: Procyon lotor (assembly GCA_028646535.1). NCBI lineage: Eukaryota > Metazoa > Chordata > Mammalia > Carnivora > Procyonidae > Procyon > Procyon lotor. The sequence continues at coordinate 17,485,500 of CM053617.1, forward strand.
AGTCTCAAAAGCCACAACTGAGTTGAATGTCCTCACCATGGCATTCTCCTTTTATATTGTGTAGCTCCCAGCCTTGTTAGTTGATTCCTGTTGAAGACTGCAGGCACTGACGACAGTTCACATCTTAGCAAACTTATTTTAGTTAGAAATCTCACCTCAGTCAGACCATGTTTTTGGGTTTTGGGTTTATTTTAATAAATAAACAAATTTTTTCCTATAGGTTTCATTAGTCAGCATTCTCATTCTCAAGAGAAACAGGACCATTAGGATATGTATATGGATATATAAAAGATATTTATTGTAGGAATTGGTGTTATGGAGGCTAACAAGTTCCACAATCTGATGTCCACAAGCTAGAGACCAAGAAAGCCAGTGTTGTAATTCAGTCTGAGTCAGAAGGCCTGAGAATGAGGGGAGCCAATAGTGTTAAGTCCCAGTCCAAGCCCTAAAAAGCAGAGGGCCGCTGATGTGAGTTCCAGAATCAGAGGCCCAGGAACCAGGAGCGCTGATGTCTGAAGGCAGTAAATATGGATGTCCAGGCTTGAGAAGGGAAAGAAGGAATTCATCCTTCCTCCTTTTTGTTGTATTTGGGCCTTCAGTGAATTGGATATGTGCCCACATTGGTGAGCATGGGTCTTCTTTATTCAGTCTACTGAATCAAATGATACAAATCATATTCTCTTCCAAAACCCCCCTCACAGATACACTCAGAAATAATGTTTAACCAGCTATCTGCGTACCCCTTAGGCCATTTAAGTTGACACATAAAATTTACCACCACATGGATTTTTAGTTTTACTCTGAAAATGTTCTCACCCATCTATAACTTTATATATTGGATTATTTTTCCCCGAAATGTTTGTTAGCTCATATAGAAATAGAAAGAAAAATCATATATGAATAGTTTTTAAAATGCAGTTTTTGTTTATGTCTGTCTAAGGCCTACGACAAAATATCAGGGTAGCTTCCCATGTCAAGCAGCTTGATTTATTTACCATATGATAAGTCAGTCATGTCTTTATCATATCTTTGCAATATGATATGAAAAGTCTTTGGTATAAAAATCTTAAGTATATTTCTCAGCCTCCTCAATTTGTTCTATGAGTAAATTCTATAAAATGCTATAAAATTTAACCCATAAATCCTTTAGTCTGTATCTCTAGTAGATATCATCACATCCAACAAATTTAACAATGATTCCTTAATATCATCCAATGCATAGCCTGTATTCCAATGTCCCCAGTGTTGTAACATATATTTTTCAATTAGAGTAGAAACAAGATCTGTATACCACATTTGGCTATATGTCTTTTAAGTATGTAGAACAATATTTACAGACCTAAAAAGAGGAATATCCAAGTCCACAAGAATAATGAAAAAATTTACATACTTCTTTCACTAAGTGATAAAACAGTCAAAAATTCGTTCCTGTACAATGTTGGAGGAAATGTAAATTGTATAGCCATTATGGAAAAGAGTTCCCCCCAAAATTAAAAATAGAACTACCATATAATCCAAGAATGCTTCTCCTAGGTATATATTCACAGGAAATGTACAGGAGATATGTCAGTGTCTCAAGACATACCTGTACTCCCATGTTTGCTGCAGGATTACTCACAATACTCAAGATATAAAAACAAACTCAGGTCCATAGATAGCTGAATGGATAAAAATGTGGCATGTATACATAATGGAATCTTATTCAGCCATGAGAAAGAAAGAAATTCTACCATTTGCAACAACATGGATGGAACTGGAGGGCATTTTGCTAAGGGAAATAAGCCAGAGAAAGACAAATACTATATGGTATCACTTACATGTGGAATCTACAAAAAAAAATCAAACTCATAGAGACAGAGTAGAATGGTGTTTGTCAGGGCCTGACAGTGGGGAAAATGGAGAGATGTAGGTCAGTTTAAGATGAATAAGTTCCAAGGATATAATATACAGCATAGGGACTATTGTTAGCAATATTGTACTGTATACTAGCAATTTGTTGAGTGAGTAGCTCTCAAGCATTTTTACAGAGAAAAGCAAAGAAAGAAAGAGAGAGAGAAAAGAAAGAAAGAAAGAAAGAAAGAAAGAAAGAAAGAAAGAAAGAAAGAAAGAAAGAGAAAGAAAGAAGGAAGGAATAAAGAAAGAAGAAAGGTAAAAACAAAAACAAAAACCAAAAAAACTCATTAAATGTAAGGAAGATTTTAAAAATAGGATTAACAGATTTGACCCAAATGACATATATAGAGCACTCAACCAAACAGTGATAGAATTCACATTTTTCGGGATATATGTGGAATAAAACTTGACCACATGCTGGGCCATAAAGCAAGTCTCTATAACTGTGACAGGATTGAAAACATAAAGAATATTCTCTTTGATCGTGGTTAGATTAAACCAGAAATCAGTAATAAAGAAAACTAGAAAATACCCCCAATTTTTGAAGATTAAGCAAATTCATTCACATAAATTATGAGTCAAAAAAGGAGTCACAATGGAAGTTCCTGAAATGTAATAACGTGAAAGAATATTTTAATAAGCTTGGGGGATGGATTTTTTTTTTTAAATATTTTTATTTATTTATTTAACAGAGAGAGAGATCACAAGTAGGCAGAGAGGCAGGCAGAGAGAGGGGGAAGCAGGCTCCCCACTGAGCAGAGAGCCCAATGTGGGGCTCGATCCCAGGACCCTGAGATCATGACCTGAGCTGAAGGCAGAGGCTTTAACCCACTGAGCCGCCCAGGCGCCCCAGGGGATGGATTTCTTAAACAGGAAACAAAAATCACTCATTACAATGGAAGCATTGAGAAATTGAACTACATTAAATTAGAACTGAAAAGTGTAGCTCCTTTTGGCAGAGAGTAGAGTTAGTGATTGGTAAGAAATACAAAGGAAACTTCTGGCGGAGGTATGCTGGTAATGTTCGGTCTCTTGGTTTGGTTAGTATTCGCATGAGTGTACTTTGTGTTAATTCATCAAGCCACATATTATGAGATGTACTCATACAGTCATATATATGAAATTTTACAAAAACATTACAGTGAAGTGTAAGGTGCCTAGGACTAAATCTAACAAAGAGAGCAACTTCTTTTAAGAGAAAAAAATTAAAACTAAAATTAAAAAAAAGGTATAAAGACAACTTAGAGACCAATACTATCTTCTGCCCTCTCATGCTTTCTCTCTCTCTCTCAAATGGATAAATAAAATCTTTAAAAAAAAAAAATAAAAATTGTATATGGAGAAACCATGACCTAAATTGAACCCAGACACTATTTTTTTCAGTTTCAGTTTTTCCAGACACTATTATTTTCAGTTTTAATTTTTATTTTTTATTTTCATTTGCTTTTTAAGTAGGCTCCACACCCTGTGGGGCTTGAACTCATGACCCTAAGATCGAGACCTGAGCTAAGATCAAGAGTTGGATGTGGAACCAACTGAGCCACCCAGGCGCCCCTTCATGTACTTTTTTAATTGTGGATAAATACCCATGACAAAATTTTACCATCGTAACTGTTTTGAAGTGTACAGTTTAAAGACATTTAGTCTTTAGTCGCATTATTGAGCAGCCATCATCATCCTCTATTCCAGAACATTTTCCTCACCCCAGAAGGAAATCCCAAACCTATTAAGTAGTTAACCTCCATTCACCTTTCCTACAACTCCTGGCAAACACTAATCTGCTTTCTATTTCTACGAATTGGCCTATTCTGGGTATTTAATATAAATGGAAATATAGAGTATGTGGCTTTTTTCATGTTTCATCCATGTTGTAGCATGTATCAGGACTTTGTGACTCCTTATGCCTAAATAATACTTCACTGTATAGAATATGCTGCATTTGTTTGTCTGTTAGTTTCTGGGTTGCTTCTACCTTTTGGCTATCATGGTAGTACTGCTATGAACACTTCTGCCCAAATTTGTCTGAACACCTGTTTTCAGTCCTTATGTGTCTAGGAGTGGAGTCAGATGGTACAGGCTGAGTCACATGGTGATTATATGTTTAACTTAATATAGAACTCCCAAACTGTCTTCCACAATGGCTATCCCATTTTCCATTCTGTGTGAGAGCTCAGTGTGTGAGAGCTCCACCCTGGGTACCCATGTGGCCTTCTCGATTCCCAGGTTGATGAGGAAGATTTTCAAAACACTTCTCTCTCAGAAGATCTCACTTCACATTTTTTCTCCCAGACTTTTTGGAGTGTCAGCTGTTTGCCTCAACCCCAGTCCCAGAGAGTAATATTTCTGCTTATAAATGTTTTTGAAACCTCTCTCCATGCTGCAGCTTCTTTCTCCTGAGAGAGTTCCCAGTTTGGCAAAGTAAAGGCAAGCTCTTGTCTCGTCCTTCAGGGAGTGACCAGACAGGTCAAAGCACAACAGTTCTGTGAGAACAAGGTCAGCTCTGCTGCCTCCATGGGCTGTGGTTTTCCAGAGTACCAAGAGCAGCACAAGTGGGGTATTTTTACCCCGGGAGCAAGGGTAGTTTAGAAATGCCACAAAGATTTCCCACCAGGTTTTGTTTGCTTCTTCCTGATTAAGAGTTTGCTTGGTTGCTGTAAGCCATTGACTGTTTTCCAGAGTTCCAATAAAGTTGATTCTGACAGTTTTTGTGAGTTTTCAGTGTTCTGTTGAGGGACAGGACCTTGGAGTTCCTGACTGTGCCATTATTCCTGATAGTCCTCAAACACTCTTTAAGAAATAAATTAACATGGGGCTTCCCATAAATTATTGTTTTTATCATTTTATTTATCTATTTATTTTTTTAATTTTATTTTATTTTTTCAGTGTTCTAAGATTCATTGTATTAAGAGTTATTATAAAACCAGAATAATGAGATAGTGTGGTTTCATTTTAGGGTTAGTCAAATTGATGAGTAGAAAAGAAAAGAAAGCACAGAGGTGGGCTTCAGTGATATTGTTAATATTCTGTTTTTTAGTTTTATTGATGGGTGCCCACTCTTATGAATAGTCATTTGAATGTAGCAGGTATTACATAATGAAATATGTTTATATTCCAACTACTCAGACACTGAGAAATATACTTCTAAGTAACCACTGGATTAAGGATGATTTCAAAACAAGTTATGAACTGTTTAGAAAGCAATACAAGGAGATCACTTCACATCAAAATCTATGAGACACTGCTGCAAAAGCAGAGTGAAAGTATTGGCCTTAAATACTTTCATTATTAATGAAGAAATAACAAAAAAGGAGTGGATTCTTAGTTTACATCCTAAGAACATTGAAAAGGTCAACAAAATAAACAAAAAATGACTAGAAAGATGGTGTTTTAAAATAGGAAAGAAAAAATAACTATACAGATAAACATTTTTCAAAAGACAAATCAGTCTTTCAAAATAGAAAATATCAGTAAAGGTAAATTCTTCTTGAGTCTTATTAAGAAAAAATAATGTAGATAATAAAGATTGTGCTCAATTCTAACCAGGAAACAAATGAGGTCCCATGATGAAAAATAACTCACGTGAACTAATAACGACAGCATTGTGGGAGAAAGTTTTCCTAATCTAAGAATGAGAGGACTCAGTCTAGGTCTAGGACACTAGAGGATGGCAACAGGAAGATTTCTAGACTACTTGTGATGTCAGAAAGAGCATGGTGTGCTGAACTCAGCTTCTATGTCCAGGACTCAGTAAATGAGGACCACGTCGGGTAGGACAATGCCTGACCAAATGAATGATGTCACAGAATCCTTGTTTGCAAGTCACTGCAAGTTGGCAACAAGAAGGAAAATTAAGAAATGCATGTATCTTTAAGATACATTCGATACTCGATTAAAATATTGTCTGTAGATACAAACTGAATAACCAAGCCCTGGAAAATACCTGAAAACTGATCACAAAGGGGAAATTTTTGTTTTCTTTCTTCCTTGTAAATTTTCAAATCAGGGAATTTCTACTTGTTTTGCTTATTTCATCATGCAACTTAACCCCTGTGTTAGTCACTTCCTGTGTGTCCAATCCACTGTGTGGATAAATTGGATCCCCAGCAACCAGGAAGTATATGAATAATCTCTGAAGCTCTTACTCACCATGCATTAGTGATTTGAATACTAATTAGTATTTGTACAGTAGGAGGAGAAATATAAGTGAAGTGGTGGTTGATTTTCATTATCTGATAGTAATGAACATATCACAATATTATTGTAAAGAGTAACATCCTACCGTCCTTTAATCTTACCAATTTAAAGATAATGTCTTTACCTCACTCTACATGGAAAGATCTGGAGCAGATAAGGATAATTAAAATGTGGTCTTCAAAAGGGAGAAAAATAATAATGAAACCTATCCTTCCACTCCTAGCATCTTCCTAATTGTCAGACCCATGTATACATGGACTCATTCAGTGGATTCAGCTAGATGTCCACAACTCAAACATGTTTACAATGTGACACATCCTCTTCCCCCTGGCCCATCAGGTGCACCGTGAAACTCCCCATCCTTCCCTCCAAGTCTACTCTTCTGTACTTCCTATTTCCATATTTAGCATAAACTTCTACCCACTTTCCCAGTCCAGAAATCTCGGAATTATCTTATATCTTCAACTTTTGCCATATCCATTAAAAAAGAATCTCCCTGTCCTGTTGATTCTACCTCCTAAATTCTATTTAAGTCCCATATTTTCTCCACTTCAATTCAGTTCAGGTGCTCATAACAACTTTCAGATTCCTGGGATAGCCTCTTAATTGTCTCCTGACTTAACTTTTACTCTTCTCCAATTTATCAGTATGTATCAGTCCCAACGGATCCTTATGAAATGCAAATCTCATTGCCTTTCTCCCTGATTTAAAATCCATCATTGTTCTCTATGGTATTTTTGGGTTGTACACAAAATCTTTTAGTTTGGTCTCTAACGAACTGACCATTGCTTCTCTCCCATATGTATCTGAGACAAGAGCCATCCTGAGATACTCGTATTCACCTACATACCACAGTGTTTTATTCCTTCTCACCTTTTTACCAGCTGCCACTCCCCCACCTTGAAGCACTTTCCCCCTTCCTCTTACTCTTCTCATGTCTTTTCAATGCTTCTCAAATCTGGCGAAATTGTATCCAACCATCAAGATTCAGCTCAAACATCACTTCCTCTGGGAATAAAGTGACCTTGATCCCCCACCTCCTGTAGTCTGAGTTAAATGTCCTTCTTCTTTGCACTACCCTATAGTGAAGATTGGGAATTGTTTCCTGTGAAAGGCTAAGTAATTAGTATTTTCAGTTTTGAGACGGTAGTAGGCCGAATGGTGGACCCTTAAAAGATCCATGTCTTAAAGCCAGGAACCTGAGAATGTCAGAGGATTTGAAGAAAAAAAAAAAGATCCTTGAAGATGTATCTTGATGGATCTTGAGAAGAGGAAAACAGCCTAAACTATCTGAGTGAGGCCTAAATTCAAGGACAAATGACTTACAAAGGACCCACGAAGCAGAAGACAGGTAGCAGAGGAGGAAGCAATGTAACCAGAGACAGGGATGGGGGTGATGAAGCCATGAATTAAGCAATGCCAACAAAAGCTGGGTGAGGCCAAAAGTGGATTGTTCTCTAGAGCCCCCCCATAGGGGGTGTGGTCCTGCCAACACCTTGAGACTTTGCACTTCTGACCTTCACAACTATGAGAGGTTTAATGTTTGCTATTTTAGCCACCCCAATTGTTCCAAATGCCACAGAAACCTATTTCAGGAGCTACGCAGTCTCAGGCACAACCAAGCCCCCCAGCCACAGTGGTGTGAAAGCAGCCATGGACAGTATGTCAATACGTAGGCAGGACTGTGTTCTGATAAAGACTTCATTAACAAAAAGAGATGGTAGGACGGATTAGACCCACAGGCTGTAGCTTGACAACCCCCATTATAATACGGAGACTGTCATACTTGATCATCACTCCTCTAGAATACAAGCATATTGAAGACAAAGAGTATGTCTTTTATCTTAGAGTGTCTAACCAAAGAGTCTCAAACTTTAACCCTAATAGGGACCAGGCAGGTAAATTAAAGGAGTGGAGTAGCCTGGATGAAAACGTCAAAGTGTCATCTAATGAGGGAAACTTCTACTCAGTACCTGGCAGTTACTGCCTCTTGCCCCCCCCCCCCCAATTTGGGCCAAATAAGTCATATCTGGGCTTCAAATTTCATTTCTGGGCCATGACCTTTCAAGTTTGCCTAGCCAAGGCCTGACACAACACATAGTAAATACTTTGTTGAATGAATTTATATATTCACAAATACCAACGTTCTAACACCAAAGGGGGAGGATTTTGTAAGTATGTTGGCTGGGATATAAATTTGTACACTTGAATACAATATGTTTATTGTATATCAATTATACCTCAAAAGAACTATTTTTAAAAAGAGATAAACTAAGGACAAGAGTATAAATGGGGGAGAAAAAGTATTAGCTGATACAGTGGCTCTGCTCACTTAAAATGCGGGGACCAGTCCCTTCTTTTCTCCTCTTTTCTGAAGGAGTTGCCTTTGTCCTAAGTACAAGATGTAGTACAAGTTGGCGCACTACCACATGTGTATTCCCACCTGTGGGAAGGGGGAAAAGGTGAGAGCAGATCCCTTTCCTTTGCAGATACCACCAGGAAATTATCCACATAATTTCTACCTACATTCTAAGGGAAAAAAAAGATTCATATCTAGCTACAATAGAGGGTGAAGAAGGTAGTCTTTACTCTGGGCAGCCTTGTACCCCTAACAATTAAGGGTTCTTTCACAATGGAAGAAAGGGAGAATGGAAATTGGGGGACAACAGTAAGTATGCAGTGAAACCAATGAAATAATTTATATACTGAAAGCAATAGAAAAATCTGGTTTAAAAACCTCAACCATTTCCCAGTAGAACATAAAAGGCCATGTTAGGTTAATGTCCTATTGCAAAAACTATAAAAGGCTAAATAAATTCTAAAAATCATACTTTTAAAAACTTCGGTGAACTGAAGAAGTAATAAAGGCTATATTAGTCTGCTCAGGTCGCCATAACAAAATACCTTAAGCTGGGTGGTTTAAACAACAGAAATTAATTTTCTCCCAGTTCTAGAAACTGGAAGTCCAAGATCGGGGTGCCAGAATGGTCAAGGTTCTGGTGAGATCTCTCTGTCTTGCAGACCGCTGCCTTCTTATTGTGTGCTCAGATGGCCTTTCCTTTGTGTGCGCTCATGAAGACGGAGAGAGCAAGCTCCCTGGTGTCTCTTTTAAAGGCAAAGGAGTTTGAGGAGTTGGAATTCCAACAAAACAAACGGGCAACCCACAGAATGGAAGAAGATATTCACAAATGACACCACGGACAAAGGTCTGATATCTAAGATCTATAAAGAACTCCTCAAACTCAACACCCACAAAACCAATAATCACATTAAAAAATGGGCAGAAAACATGAACAGACAATTCTCCAAAGAAGACATACAAATGGCTAACAGACACATGAAAAAATGTTCATCATCTTAAGCCATCAAGGAGATTCAAATCAAAACCACACTGAGATACCACCTTATACCAGTTAGAATGGCCAAAATCAACAG
>CM053617.1:17495521-17554085 GCA_028646535.1 Procyon lotor
AGGAGGGGTGGGGTGGGGGGCTGGGCGAGCCTGGTGGTGGGTATTGAGGAGGGCCCATATTGCATGGAGCACTGGGTGTGGTGCATGAACAATAAATCTTGTAACACTGAAAAAATAAACATTTTTGGGGGAAAAAAAATAAAGGCAAACGAATCTCATAATGAGGGTCCCATCCTCATGACATCATCTAACACTAATTATCTTCCAAAGCTCCATCTCTAGATACTACCACACTGGGGCTTAGGGCTTCAACACATGGATTTTGTGGGGATGCCAACATTTGGTTGATAACAACGACAAGGTGGGCATGATGCATTCACAGAGAGTAAAGAACTTTCCCAGATGAGCTGTCAGCCACCAGCTCTTCCTTCCATGGAGACACTGCTGATCCTGGGTTCAGGATAAAGGTCTGGCTTAGCGAAAAGCAGAGCCTCTGCTCAAAGAAAAGGAAGCCAGTATGTTTTTAGGATTAGGATCCTGGGGGCTGGAGCAACAAATGGGAGCTGTGGGGAGCCTCAAAAGCACAGGGGATTCTGCAATTATATCAACATTGGGGGAGTTAGACTTCTACAAAGCAAGGTGAAATCTTCTGCAGTTTCACACCCTTGGGAAGGGGTCCTGTCTCAAGCACATAGCTGGTTTCAACATCATAGATATTTGCTGTAACCTTGAACAAGGCACTGTCTTCATTCAAGTGTGATTCTTAGGGAGGGACTAAACTAGGTTCTGTCAGCATGCAATACTTCTGGCTAGAGGATCATCAGTACCTCCATCTTAGAAGAAGAATCTTGGTGTACACTGGTACTACCAAGTGTAGTGTACTTGTTAGTACACTTGGTAGTACACTGCAATGGCCCCCATACAGTGAAAGACGACTCATGATGAAATCTTTAGAGAGCTAAAATAAAATTATGCCTAACCTATAATTCTATATTCGGTGAAAATATTTCTAACAATGATGGTGAAATAAGCACTTTTTTCAGACAAAATTAAAGGAATTTGTTACTAGAAGTTCTTCTCTAAAGGTAAATTAAAGAAGTATCTTCAGGCAGGGGGAAAAGGATCCCAAATAAAAACATGGAAATGCAAAAGGGAATGAAGAACACCAGAGAGGGAAACTAAATTGGTAAATACAAATATGAATTGTACAAAACAATAATCATAACATCACCCGAGGTTTAACATTATATGTAGAACAAAAACAAAAAGTGAGAGATAGGTTAATAGTAAAAGTTGCAATTTATCTTAGTCTATTATAAGAAAAGAATGTATGTTGTATATCTAGGTGAACCATACCATATGAATGACAAAAATTACAAGATAATAGAATGTATAAATGGAATAATATTTTTTAAAGTGTGATTAGTCCTAAGGAAGGAAAGAAAAATAGAAAAAAGCAACATAAAACAGATAGTTTTAATAGCACATGAATGGTGGGACGCCTGAGTGGCTCAGTCAGTCAAGCATCTGACTCTTGATTTCAGCTCAAATCATGATCTCAGGTTGTGGGATGATCCCTGTGTCTGGCTCTGTGCTCAGCATGGAGTCTGCTTGTCCTTCTCCTTCTGTTCCCCCCATCCCCCCAATAAATATAAATAAATAAATAAATAAATAAATAAATAAAATCTAAAAAATTTAAAGAAAATGAATGGCAACATTGTACATATAAACTCAACTATGCAAGTAATTACATTAAGCATAAATGAACTAAATACATCAAGATTTATGCTTGTTAGATTGGATTAAACAAGTATATTGTGCCTAAGGACTCACACTTGAAACATAAAAACACAGAAAAGTGGACAGTAAAAGAACAGCAACAAAGCCACAAAAACACTAAACAGAAGTGGTATATCTATACTAAAATCAGACAAAGTAGATTTAATGCCAAAAAGAATTATCACAGATAAAGACAGGTTTCATAATTATAAAAGGGAGAATCCAGCAGAATGCAATGATACAATCCTAAATTTGTATGTACTCTGTAATAAGGCTTCAAATATTGAAGCAGAAATGGGCAGAATTAAAAGAAGCAATGAACAAATCCATTCTCTTGGGCACCTGGGTGGTTCAATTGGTTAAGCATCTCTTTGGCTCAGGTCATGATCACAGGATCCTGGGATCCATTCCAAATTTGACTCCCTGCTCCGTGGGAAATCTACATCTCCCTCTGCCCCTCCCACCCCAGCTCCGGATGTCTGTGTGTGTACCCCCTCTCCTACTCTCTCTCTCTCTCAAAAATAAATAATATCTTCTTAAAAATCCATACTCTTAATACAAAACTTTAGTATATTTCATTTAATAGCTTATAAAATAGTCTAACAAAAAATATGTAAAACAACACACTTGACCAACTTGATCTGACTTATACAGAATAGTGCATCAAAGGATGATTGAATTCACCTTCTTTTCAAGTGCAAATGGATCCTTTACTGAAATCATAAAGTTTCAACAAATTTGAAAAAAAATAAAGTCATTCATAGTGTGCTATTTTTCCACAATAAAATCAAAGTACAAATCAATAACAAAATATAACTAGAATAATGCAGCTACTTGATAATTAAATACTTTAACAACAATGATTTAGGTGAAAGGGATAAATTCCTAGAAAAATACAACTTACCCAAACTGTCAGAGGTAGAAAATCTGAATAGTTCACAATCTATTAAAGATAGTTAATTCATTATTTTAAAAAATCTCCCCCAAAGAAAATTCTAGGCTTACTTGGTTTCACTGGTAAATTCTTGCAATATTTAAGGAAAAGAAAAATAACACAAATCTTGCACAACCTCTTCCAGAAAATAAACTGTTTTTGAAATGCAACTTTTGTGAAACCAGTATAGCACAATTTCAAAACCTGACAAGGACATTATAAGAAAGAAAGAAGTACAAACCAATCTCTCATGAACACAGATGTAAAAATCTTTAACAAAATTTTAGACAGTTGAATCTGGTGACATAAATTGAACTTATTCTAGGAATGTAAGATTGGCTTAACATTTAAAAACTGATCCAACCATATTAACTAAAAAAAGGAGAAAGTTTAAATGAACATCTCAATAGATACAGAGAAATAATTTGGCAAAGCTTCTCTCTTCCTCATTTACTATATATTAAAAAATACTCTTCACAAATTGAGAATAAAAGGCAAACTTTCTAAAACAAATAAAGAATATCACAAAAAATCAACAGCAAACATCATACCCAAAGGTGAAATATTGAAAACTTCCCTTCTGCAATCAGGAATGAGACAAGGATGCCGGCTATTACTACTTATATTCAGTATTTCCCTGGAGGTCCTAAACATTGCAATATTTTTTAAGAGATATTCATATTTGAAAGAAAAAAAAAGAAAAAAAGCTGTCAGTATTTGTAGACTGCATGATTATATGCCATAAAAATTCAAAAAAATCCATAAACTACTTGAAATAATAATTGAAATCTGCAATGTTGTTGGATATAAGATCACCATTTAAAAATCACTTGTATTTCTATATATTGTTACAAATACAAAATCATATTTTAAAATGTGCTATTTATAATAGTATAAAATATAAACTATATAGTAATAATTTCAACAAAAGATTTGCAATGCCCAATAAACATTATTGAGAGACTAAATATCTAAATAAATTTAGAAATACGTTTTTAATATTTAGAGAGCTCTATGTGTCAATTCTTCCCAAATTAATCTACAAATTAACACTATCCCAATCAAAATCCCAGCAGGAATTTTTTTTTAAAGAAGTTGACAAGCTGATTCTAAAATTTATATGGAAATGCAAAGGGCCAAGGATAGCTAAGGCAACTAAAGAGGAAGAACAAAGCTGGAAGATTCGTTGTACCTGAGAACAAAACCCATCATAAAGCTATAGTATTGAAGACCTCATGGAGTTGACCCAAAGATATATAAACTAATCAGTTAACTAGATTAGAGAGCCCACACATAAATGGTTACCTGATTCATGACAAAGGCAATAATGCAAGGGGTGAAGAATAATATTTTCAATAAATGTCACTGGATGAACTGGATATGTGAAAAAAAAAATATATATATATATGGACCCCTTTCTCTCCTATCACTCAAATAATAACTTCAGATGGATTGTAGATTTAAATGTGAAAATTAAACAAAAAAGCTTTTAGAGGACAGCATAGGAACACATCTTCATGACCCTGAAGGAGGTAGAGATTCCTTAAATAAGACATAAAATGTGCTAACCATAAAGAAAAAAATCCGCATATATAACAAGGGACTCATATATGGAGTACACACAAACTTCCACTAATCAATAAGAATAAGGCAGACAACCCAAGAGAAAAATGAGGAAAAGATTTGAACAGACACTTCACAAGACAATATCAAATATCCCAAAAAAATGTGTGAGTGAGCCTTTCAACCTCGTTAGCCATTAGAGGCTAGTGAATTAAACCACGATGAGATTGTCAACACACATCTACCAGAATGGCTCAATTAACATCAGAAAATTCCAAGAGTTGAAAAGGATGTGTAGTGTTTGGGACCCTTCCACATTGAGGGTAGGTTTATAAGTTGGAATAACATTTTTGAATACTTTTAGGCAGCATCTACCCAAACCAAGAAGGGTACATGCAATATAATTTCATTTACGTGAAGCACCTACAGGCAGGCCTGACCCATACTGTTTGCAGTTGGGATAATGGTTACCCCAGGGGAGGAAAACATGAGGACTTGATAGGAACACAAAGGGGTGTTCTGGGAAGCAGAAGCTCCATTACTTGATCTGGATTCTGGTCAAATGAGCGTATCTGGTTGTGTGAAAATTCATTATGATTCTCACTTATGATATGAAAAATTATTATCTGTATATTCATCTCCAATAAAAAGTTTAATCTAACAACTTATTTTTAAGTTGTTTTTAAAATAACAACTTATTTTTAGAGAGGAATTAGTCTAGATAGTAGAGACTGAAAAGCACTTATTTTCACCTTTAATAGTCATGTTCCAAAGAAGCTGTCTTTTTAAATTACCTTCTGATCTTAGCCACGAGCCACCTAGTACAATACATCTCTTAGCATAACCTAGAAAAATCAGGCCTGCACTGCTGGGGGTTGAAGAGTAGGGGAGTAGGGAGGGGGGAATCTTTCTTCCTAATAAGAAGAATTATTTCTATAGCCTGCATTTTATTTTCAAGTTCAGTTCTCTCTTGCCTATAGTTATAAGTGCTTTCTTTTCCCTCTCTGCTTCTAAAAACAAAATTTCACCTAAAATAGAGGAACAAAATTGCCCATGTATTCTAGGTCCTAGAAAACAGGCCCAATTTGACAGAACATCAGTTTCATAATTCATTCTTCACATAAGTGCATAATTCAGACTCATTATCTAACAATCCCCCTATTTTAACTGTATCTTTTTCTGTATATTTTATTCCATAGCAACACGCTTTCTAGCTCTCCTACAACCATTTCGCTTTGGGGAGATGTCTCAAAGGTTTCTCTTCACATAATAAACTACCAAGAAAGAAAAAAGGCTTGAAGATTTTTGAATAGTAGGCGCCGAGAACCTTCTAGCATACCAGTCAATTATTGCACATTTGACAATTAGTCTTTGAGAGCCCTTCGGGTGCCAGGCAACGATCAAGGCACAAGAGATACAATGGAAACACAGTCAGCATGTTGGTTCTGAATTCAGGTGGTTCCAAGTTCAGATCCTAGCTAGGTAATTGGCTACTGCTGTGAAAATTATCTGTTTGCTTTACCACTCTGTGACTCAGTTTACTCATTTGTAACATAGGGTACCAGTAAATGCCTTTCCCCTAGCCTTGCTAGGAAGGTAAAATAGCATATTCTGTGGAATCACCTAGAACTGTCTTCAGGACGTGGATGATACACACTAGCTGTAACTACTGGAAGAGATGACAACTAAAGATTTTTGCCAAATCTCCTGTTGACGAATTTTGCCACCATCATTACCGCCTGCCATGTCTTCTCCCCTAGCCCCCCAGTCTGTGTTAGCAAGGCAATGACAAACACACTGGACTACTAACTAGAGTAGTCCTTAATCCATACCAGCTCCTGCCCTTTACAAATGAGGACACTAAATCCCAGAGACGTTGCCCCACCTGAACAGAACCTCACACAGCTCATTAGGGGATGAAGCTGGAGTTAGACCCCGGGTCTTCACATTCCCAGTCTAGGCACGGGCCTGGAAAAATCTGCCAACTGGAAGCCCAGCCCATTCTCCGCTATGGCTCACATTTGACCCTGGCCAAGGGAGCAAATAAGTGATAATCCTCCTGGCTGGTAGGGGTGAGGGCACCTTGCTGTAAATTGTCTATTTTTAGCCTCTCTGTATGGCCTCCTCTCGGCAGATTCACTCAGGCTAACAGACTGCTGTGGGATTTAAGGCACTCTCCATGGTGTTGCTTGGTGGTTGCCATGCCAACGAAATTTAACAGAAATAGACTTTTCTAGTAGATTATTCTGGTCGAGGCTTTAAAGCCAGATTAGAGTTCTGACTCTGAAGCTGAAATGATGCAAGCAATTAGTAACGGAACATAGTAGGCACACCATTATTACTTGTTGGAAAAACAGAACACATAAATGCAATGAGGCGCGGTAGGGAGATGAAGATGTAGCTGCAGAGAACTTATCTGCTACGTAAAGTCAATACCTAAAGTCAGTCTGGAGCAAGTTTACTCATATCCTCCCTGGATTTTCCTAATTACCTGACATTCTGTGTGAAATGATTTGTCGGACTGCGGAGGACTGCCTCTGATCTTCAGGCCACTTACTAGCTCTGTCACTCAGGGGGCCCAACTGCACACAGATGCGGATCTGGGGTCCTCCTTTAATCTGGGGAGCTTATTTACATTGGAAAGGGTCTGTGTTTGGTCCTTTTAAAGTCACTTTTTGGCAAATGTAACCACTGTATTTAATAAAATGCATTTGCCATTTAAAAAGCTTCTGTGGTTCAAGAAACCTGTATTTGAAAGGCTTTCCTTCTGGTTTGCCATGAGAAGATGCTATTAGATAGGGAGAGAGGTAAGGCAGCCCATAAATATCCATTCAGTTCCCAGGGCTTTCAGCAAGGATGGTCTGACAACCCCGCCCGATAGTCTCTTTCCCTCTTCAATGAAATCTATTTTCCATGGTAATCATTTGGCCCTTCCTCCCTCCTTCCTCCTTACCTATTCTTCCACTCTGCCCATCGTCTTTTCCTCTTCCCATCCCTCCCTCTTTGACAGTGCAGTGGAAACAGCACAGGCTTTTGGAGTCCAGATGATTCATATCCTTACTATCTCTGATGCTTCTTAGTGGTGTGACCTTCAGCAACTTTCATGACATCTCAAGCAGCATTTTCCTCTTGTGCCACCAATGTCTGCCTTGAATGGTGATTTTAACAACGAATTGTTTCTCAGACTTTAGTGGATACGAGAGTCACCTGGAGATAGGGGAAAATGCAGATTCTTGAGACCCACACCACGTAGATTCCAAGTAATTATTCCAAGCAATTATTCCAAGTAAAAATCCCAGAAATCTGCATTTTAACAAGCTTCCCAGACTTCAAGGGCCCTACTCTGAGAAACATTAGATATGCTCCTAAACACTTAGCAGGAAACATGTTGTGAGTATTCCAAAGATGGAAGCTATGATCGTTATTCATTCAGTAGACATTTATTGAATATCTACTATGTACCAGGCACGATTCCAGGCCCTATAGATATGTCCCACTTAATTTCTTTACTATGAATTTTATTTGTCCTATATATATGCCTTGTCCATCCTACTAGTTGTAAGATCCTGAAGGGTAGGATAAAGTAGCATAATGTAGTAGAAGATATGTGTTAGAAGATATGAATTCTAATCCTGATTCAATTATTTACTAGCTATATGACTTCAGGCAAATCATTTTCTCTCTCAGAACTTTATTTTCTTTGTCATAAATTGGAAAGGCTGTGAGAATAGTGGTCAAAATCTGGAGTTTGGAGTCCTGGCTCTAATACTTTCCAGCTGTGTGATCTTGGGAACGTTATGTAACTTTTTTGAGCCTCAGTTTCCCCTTAAGTATAAAGGGAATTTATTTTTGACATTTATTTCTTCAAAAAATATTTACTGAGCACTTTGTACGTGACCAACACCATGATAGGTACTGCGAATACCCTGGGAAGTAAGACAGAGTCCCTGACTCATGTAGCTTATGATTTAATAATGGACGTAAGTATTAAATAGGTAACTATAAAATTATTCCATTGTGATAAAGTCTGCTGTGATAATTTTACTAGCAGGAGCTGACCTGGCTGGGCAGGATCAGGGCGGACCTCCTGGGAAAGGGGACATGGAAGCTGAGCCCTGACAGATAAGTAGGCATAATCCAGAAAAGAAGGACCTGAGATGGAAAAACCAGACCCTTGGAGAAGGAACGTGAAACCAAGTGCACACGGTCCCCTCTCCCTCGCAGGTATTGGCCAGATTAAATGATAATAAAATGCTTAGCACAGTGCCCAGAATAAACACAATGATCATGGAGATAACACACCTTTTGGCTTGTTGTAGACAGTAAATGTAGAAGTACTGTGTAAATGAGAGGTTCTCAAAACTAGTGTTCATCAGAATTACCTGCAGAACTTGTTAAACCACAGATTGCGGGGCGCCTGGGTGGCTCAGTTGGTTAAGCAGCTGCCTTCGGCCCAGGTCATGATCCTGGAGTCCCGGGATCGAGTCCCACATCGGGCTCCCAGCTCCACGGGGAGTCTGCTTCTCCCTCTGACCTTCACTCCTCTCATCCTCTCACTTTCTCTCTCTCAAATAAAAAATAAAAAAAATAAAAAAAAAAAAAAAACCACAGATTGCTTGCTCCCACTTCAGAGTTTCTGACTTGGTGGGTTTGGTGTGAGGCACATAATTTGCATTTCTAACTAGTTACTCGCTAATGCTCACGCTGCCGGTTGGAAGTGGGAGGATACGCCTTGGGAGCAACTGGTGCAACTGTAAGGTCCTGAATTCCTTCCATCAAAGTTGAATCTCCCACAGTGCTCAACTCTAGATCTTGCATAGTACAACCTCTCCATAATTATTTGATACTATCCTTGAAACTTTTAGGGTGAAAAAAGGACCTTGAAAATCTCCATCCTTTTATTTTTACAGGGGAGGAACTCAAAGACCAGAGGTAGGAAGCTGCCTAAGAAATGGGAGGGGCCTGAACACAAGAGCTTTTTTTTTCTCAAGAGCTACATTTGGTGTATTTTGTTCTAAGGCAGGCAGCTCCTGGGAGAGACTGACCCTGTATGCTCCTCCCATCCGCTAGAGGACCAAGATGAAGTTGCCCTCCATTACATGTACATTTCACACTTAAAAATATTTTAGGAAGGGAATTGATTTTTGAAATAAACATTTTTGAGAGTCATCAGATAAATTCAATGAAATATAATCCTTTCAAAGAAAAGGCACCCCAGCTCAACAGCCTATACCACCCTTTCTGTGGAAGTGAGTACATATTTAGTTCTCCCTCTCTTCAGCTTTTTATAGACTTGTAGGCTCCTTTCTTGTACCTGAAATAACCAGAGCTGATTTTATCAGTGTAGTTCTGGGTCAGAGAGAGTGCTTTACCCTCACAACCTCATTTGATCCTCATCACCACATTAGAACATAGGTCCCCATTATCTCCATTTCACAGATGAGAAATCCAAGGCACAGAAAAGTCCAACTTGATGCAGGTCCTAGACATCAGGATTTGAATCCCAGCATTAGGATTTGAATCATGTCTGACTCCAGAGCTTGGGCTCTTAATTACATGGATGTGATGATTCGTTGGCCCAAAATAAATAAATAAACAAAATCTAAAATAATCATTGAGATATTCACAATTAAAATAAAATCCGTGTTGAAAGGAGCAGTATGGTAAGCTCTGAGAACAGAAACACCCTTAGGAGTCAAGAAGATGCATTGAAATAACTATACAGATGAAGAGATTCTCTCTTCCTAACAAGAAAACCCAATAATAACTTTTATCCTGGTTTCATACTGATGTGGGAAACAAAGGCAGAAGAAAAGTTACTACATTTCCTTACTACCTAGAGCCCACTGACAAGTCCTTGAAACAGGCAGAGAGACATTCCTCTAGGGACTCAACTGCCTCCATCTTAATACTTTGCTAAGGGCAAAAGGCAATCCTAGCCTGACCACCTCCCATCCCCAACCAGGATCCTGTAAGTCTACTTTATCATATAAAAATTCCTTTGGAAACCTCCTTTATCTCTAAACCCTCCAAGATACATGTTGACAAACAAGGATGCCCAAGCATATGGCCCACTGAAATAAACGTGAAGTGTCTCATGACTAAGGTTTTATTAGACGGTAATAAATGACCCTTTCCCAACAGCTAGGCCCTTAAGGTCCTGGAAACCTTGCTTCCAAAATTCCTTAGAGACTTACACTATCCTTGACCCCCTCCCAACCCCTGCAAGTATATAATGGGCCACTCTTCACAACCCCCAGGAAGCAGCTCTATCTGCCCACAGGTCCTATCCTCATGCCTTAATAAACCACCATTTTGCACCAAAAACCTCAAGAATTCTTTCTTGGTCGTGGGCTCTGGACTCCACCCCATTGAACCTCACTTATATTCTAAAACTTCATGAATACTTCAAGAGTTAGACCAAGAATACCCCAAAACAGGTTAAAATAAAAAGCTGAGTCATCAGTGTCTTTCAGAAGGAAAGAAACCTCTGTAGAAAGAGAGATCTTCGCTTTTGCCGAGAGGGGCGGGGACTAGATGCCTGAGAACTGCGGGAGGGAGGAGGCGTGTCCCTCACAGATCCCGGTGCGGGCGCGAAGGGTCTCCTCGCTTTATTTATTCACAACCCACATACTTTACTAGATTTAGTTCTGCCGGTTAACTTAGCACCAGGATGCTTGGCCGGTAAGGCTACAGTAGACTCGAGGTTATTTGGGGACATTCTCCGCCCGTTGCTTAGGAAGAGGTCCTAAAATGAACACTCGGACCTTCCAGCCCGCAGATTAGGGAAGATACCCAAGCCGCGCCTCATCCTCAATCACACTCTCCCGCTCCCCAGTAACTGTAAAGTGCAAAAGAGCTGGCCAGGGCCTGCAGAGAGCGCAGCGCCTCTGAGCCTGGCACGCTTTTCCCCTTCCCTCCCCCCGGGGAGCGATCCCGGCGTCTCCCCCGCGTGATGTCAGTGGGATCCTGAACCCATCCCGCTTCACGGCTGGGGCCCGACAGACGGTGCTCCCCCAACGCCGGGCAGAGCGGGGTGTCGCTCGCGGGGCCGCGGCGCCCCAGGCCTCCCCCCGCCCCCGGGGCGTTCGCTCTCGGGCGCCGGGATCCCCGGCAGCCGCGCGCGCCCTCCCCGCCGGCCCGCGCCACGCTCCGCCCCGGACGCCGCCGGTCCCGGCGCGGGGGTGCGCGGGGGGTGGGAGCGGGCCCCGGCTTAGCCTGATTTACGGCTCTGCTGAAAACCGCTTCGCTCCCGCAGCAGTAGCACCGGTCGCGGCGGCAGCAGCAGCGGCTGCAGCTGCAGCAACAAGTCGGGTAAGTGGCGGCAGCTGGGCTTATGCGCCTGCGGCCCGGCCCCGCCTGTGGCCCGGCCCCGTGGGGCGCGGCAGAGGGGGCCGGCCGAGCGGTCCCCGGCTGGGGAGGGGTCCCGTCCTTTCCGCGCGGCGGGGAGTTGGGCTGTCGGCCCCCACTTGCGGGAACTCGCGCGCACGAATCCACTCTGTCACCTGAGGGCTGGCCCGCAGCGGAGCGGGGGCGGGGAGAGCCGGGACCCTCGGGGCACTGTCTTTGCCAGCCTGCCCTGCGCGGGCAGAGGAAATTAAGGCTTTTCTGCCAACCCTGTGGATTGGGGTTTCCGCTGGGCCCTTGAAAGCGAGAGTACTCCCAGAGTGTGTGATTACCCATTTCCCCATTCAGGGATGCCAATCCTTTGCCATTGCCCCCTGGAATCCTGACTTCCCCTGCCTTCACCTCTCTGCTGCCTTTTCGGCCAGGGTTTGCATCCTATCTCCACAAAACCAGTTGGTCGTTAAACAGCCTGGAGTAGCATAGGAAGAGGCTCTCCTCTCTAGGGAGCCAGAGGCTTATTAACCTGGAGGCTTTGCCTAGCTGGCTGGGGACAGTTTGCACCTCTGCTTTTTGAAGAGGTTGAGGGCCCAATAACAGCACTTCCCAGGTATAGACTTAGTTGAGCTTTCTCTTTTGGGGGCCCAAGGCTTGTTACATTTAAATAGAAGCCATTCCTGGAGGGAATAGGTATGCCCTGTTTGCAGAATAGGGTTGCTAGCAGTCATCTGTTGCTAGGGCCAAGATAATAAATTCCTACAAGGAAATAAGAACTTCCTGTTATTAAAAGAGTTATGCTGATACTTGCCGGGTTCAAATATTGGCCATCTATAAAGGTTATCATATTAAAACAGGATCAGAGACTAGATAAATCCATTCAGAAAACCGTATTTTTATAAAGTCTTGGCCATGGTCATGTCTCCTCTTGGGTCAAAGCATATTTGATATCTTGAGTTGCCAAATGTCAGTAAATCTGGAATGTGGAGACTATCATTACAATAACATTTTGATTTATGGCATCACAGCAGTAACAAAAGCAAAATCTCAGGGTGAAAAATTTCCAGCTGATTCTGTGTTTAATGCTACTGTGCCTCGCTTGAGTAATATCATTCCTATGTTTAAAGAAAGATCGCTGAACTCGCTCTCTTAGGACAAATTTTGACAATTCATGTGAGTTTTCCTTATTTTTGGAATTCATGCTTATCGGGATTGTATCAGTAAAATAGGGCACAAATTTGCAGTTAGTGTGCTCAATTCAGGAGGGCAAGAAACTTGAATTTTACTTCTGGATCTGCCACTTTCCATCTGGCTTTGAATTCATTACTTTACCTCGTTGCTCCAGTTTTCTCCTCTGCAAAAAGAGAATGTTACCCACCTTCTATTATCTCGGGCGGGGGTGCTGGCAAGCTTTATCCTAAAGGCCAAGGTGTAAGTCATTTTGGCTTTGCAGGCCATAGAGGTCACTCACTTTTGCCTTTAGTGCAAAAGCAGCAGTAGGCAACACCGGAAGGAGTGAATGCGGCTGGATTTGGCCTACCGATCGTAGGTTTTAATTTTAAAGTGAGATATTACATACCAAAGGCATTTGAAGCCAAAAGCTCTACCCTGGTGGAGATGAGGGGCCACAAGCGTTTCAGGAGCATTTTTAAAACAGACGTGTGAATTACCTGTTTTATGTTGCCCTGCTCAGGACTGGAAGAGTAATGCAACAGAAGGCTTTTGAGGAAAGCAGATACCCCTGGCAGGAGTCCTTCGAGAATGTTGCTGTGTGCCTGCCATTCCGCTGCCCGAGGTGTGGAGACCATACCAGATTCAGAAGTCTGTCCTCGTTGAGGGCCCATCTGGAATTCAGTCACAGCTACCAGGAAAGAACCCTCTTGACCAAATGCAGCCTCTTTCCTTCTCTCAAAGACACAGACCTGGTCGCTTCCTCAGAACCTCTGAAGCAGGGAAAACTGCAGGGCACTGGCCACGTGGTGAAGCAGAAACCCAGCTATGTGAACTTATACAGCATTTCCCACGAACACTCCAAGGACAGGAAGCCATTCGAGGTGGTGGCCGAGCGGCCCGTGTCCTACGTGCAGACCTACACGGCGCTGGACCTGCGTTCAGACTCCCTGGAGGGGCCGCGCTCCAGTCCCGGACTGCCCACCTCGGACACCAAAGCTGCTTTCGAGGCTCATGTCCGAGAAAAATTCAACCGGATGGTCGAGGCCGTGGACAGGACCATCGAGAAGAGAATCGATAAACTCACCAAAGAGTTGGCCCAGAAAACTGCCGAACTGTTGGAAGTTCGGGCGGCTTTTGTACAGCTGACGCAGAAAAAGCAGGAGGTGCAGAGGCGAGAGCGGGCCCTGAACCGCCAGGTGGACGTGGCCGTAGAGATGATCGCTGCGCTCAGGCAGCGCCTGACCGAGTCAGAGGAGGAGCTGCTGCGGAAGGAAGAGTAAGTGGAGCTGTGCCCTCGCTTTAGGCATCTCCCCCCGGGTTACACGCACGTGTAAAGCCAGGATTGGTTTTTATTGCTTGCAGGTACCTTGGCGGCCTTTCTCACTGATACAGTTGAATGTGGGACACACAAGGCTTTTGATATTATTTACCCTCTCTGTGTATAGTTTGCAAGCAGGCAGCAGGAAAGTCAAAATATTCAGTCCCTTCTCGCCTTGGAAACTACAGCATGTTTTGAGAGAGAGGAGTACCGGGGTCTATCCATGGTCGGATTGGTTCCCAGCACCACCACCTGGTGAACAGGGGGGAGGTGACTAGGAGGGCAGAGAGGGGGCTCTAGCCCAGCCATTCCTTCTTGGTAGCCTCTGTGTAGCAGAGTCAAGAACATGAGATGCTTGCTGTCTTGTTGAAGGATAAAAATATGCTCTGAATACCAGTAATTCTGGCTTCTTTGCCATTTTGGATTATCTACTCGTGTTAATTAAATGTTGGTAGATGAGAATCTGTTTAATTATAGTTTTTATTTGGAAGAAGCCGACTTTAGTAAACCCAGAGGAGGCTTTCTGATCCTGCTGGCTTTTGTGATTTTAGTTTGAGAATTTTCTTTTTGTAGAACGGTATGTGATACTAGAGTCAGGCCTGCTCGCACAGAGTTGACAAGCAGTTTTCACAAGATAGGGGTGAAAGACATCATACTTGGAAAAGCATTTCCTTATCAGTAAGTATGGCTTCGACTCAAACTAGAAAAGCATACCTAGTAATGTAGTGTATTTCCCAAATGCAGAATGTTAGATTTAAATTTAAATGGAGGCTCAGAATTCATAGACTCAAAGGGCATAAAAATGGATACCCTGATAACCTAGGAGGAAAGTGTCAAATAATTTGGATTTTATCATAGA
The DNA here is from genome assembly GCA_028646535.1 of Procyon lotor. NCBI lineage: Eukaryota > Metazoa > Chordata > Mammalia > Carnivora > Procyonidae > Procyon > Procyon lotor. The sequence continues at coordinate 17,510,429 of CM053617.1, forward strand.
GGTTAACTTAATTTCATACTTTCCGTGTGTACTGGCTCTCTTCTATCCTGTATTGTCTCTTAAAATGTAGTAAAGCTTCTCCATCTGGTGCGAGGCTGAGAAACCCTGTATATTAAAGAGATCATTACCTAGTGTCACTAAATACCTACATTCTACCTAGAGGGAAAACCTGCCCTGATCAACTAGAAATTTTTTTTTAAAGATTTTATTTATTTATTTGACACAGAGAGAGAGAGATCACAAGCAGAGAGAGAGGGGGAAGCAGGCTCCCTGCTGAGCAGAGAGCCCCATGTGCGGCTTGATCCCAGGACCCTGAGATCATGACCTGAACCACCCAGGCACCCCTAGAAATTTTTTTTTTTTAATTACCTAGTAAGGACAGATTTGAATCAGCCATGGATTTACCTGGCTTTTAGGGAAATGATCTGTAATGAAAAATGTTTCTCTCTTGGCTTCTGGAGTTTCCCTGTGGGAAGTTAGTGCCGTGATGACCCATTGTGACCAGCAAGGTGATTAACATTGTATCACTGGAAAAATGGCAGTTGGGCAAAGAAAAGCTTAGAATTAAATTTGTGGTATTTGATTGAAGAGCCGTGAATTTAAAAGGAAAACAAACTGATTGCACATATTGATTTGTCATATTTTACTTATTAATTACACAAGTAATCACAAATGTGGGATTTGGGCTGGTGGTTGCCGGGAAGGAAGCCAATATGATGGCAGGGAGACTCCTATAGTTAGATCTAAGTTATTGTCAAGGATCTAACTTTTATTTGGGGTTGTGAGTTCAAATGTGCTTTGTTATTAAGAATATCTGATTAACTTAGTAAACGTTGGCCATACATGGATCAATTATAACGTTAACCCAGTGCTATCACCTGAGGACCAATTGAAAAAGTAATACATACTCATAAAAAAAAAAATTTAACAGGGTAGAACTGTATGTGTTAAAAGGGTCCTTTCTCCCCTCCAAGGATACCCTGCTCCATCCTCCAAAGACGGCTACAGTTTAGCTCAGTGAATGTCCTTCTACAGCATTCCTATGTAGATACAATCATATGTATTTTATATGCAGAGAAAGATACTATGTTCTCCCAAATGGAATGGTGACACATACTGTTCTGCAACTTATATGTGGAGATTGTTTTTGTTTTGTTTTAATGTATGTTTGCAGGCATCCTTCAGGTACTGAGTGTAGGATTATGTCATTCCTTTTAGCTCTTGCATGGTATTCTGTGGTGTGGATGCATTCATGGCTGATTTCATCAGTTTGCTATTAATGAATACATGGTTTTGTTCAGTTTTCCTAGTATTAAAAATAGTGCCACAGTTAACATCTTTGTACATACATCTTTGTTCACGTTTTTATGAGTATATCTGAAGATAAATTATGAATTGGCTTTTAGTATGTCATTTTGGACAGTCGGGGGGCAGGAAGCAATAACATTAAAAAATAAACAACACTTTAAATGAAAATACATTGAAACTGCCTTAAAGTTTTAAACAAAATTAACAAAGTCTTCATTTTTTTAAGCCTTCATTTGGCCTGGCCTATCAGTTTCTGTATTCAAGTCTCAAATAATCACTCTTTCTGTACATAAAATAGCACTGAAAGGGTCTTGTTTCCAGGAAGGACACTGGAGCTCTTGGTCTGAGAGGGTGACTGTGGTCAGCTCCCTCAGGGTCTATGGCGTTCAGCCTCCCTGACACCCGTCCCTGCCCCCAAAATGGGGATGGAGAGCAAGTCAGCCGCCCATCTGCCACACCACTGAAACCACATTCATTCGACTAGATTTGCCTGCCCAGGAGGAGCCCCTTCCCTCCTCATCGGCCTCACAGAGCTGTGTCTTGGACCCAGGAGGTGACCTCTTAGTTATGGGACGACCCTATTTGGTCAGAGAGCAAACAAGGAGCTAACCCCCTCCAAATGAGCTCTCAAGATTCATTTGTAAGAGAACTCAGGTGGTTAAAAAAAAAAGAGAGAACTCAGGTGGTTACAGTCCTAGTCGAGGTGGACTTCAACTCTGGGGACCCTTTGAGACACAGATGTGAGATACAGTTTAAAAAAAAAAAAAACCCAAACACCTACATGAGGCTCTCTTACATATGGATTTTTTTCCATCAACTTTAAAAGCCTTTCAAGTGAGGCTTAGGAGGCTCACTTGGTTATGGATTTCACATGAGGCTCTTCTGCTTACAGATTTGTTCTCTCAACTTTAAAAGCTTTTCTTTCAGCTTGAAATGAAAGACTCCAGGGCTGGTTCTGCCCGGAAGCCGACTGTAGGCTGAATCACTTTGCATTGTAGAGGGCCTATGTAAACTCTAACAGAGATCCTTTGGGTAGGCAGTATCTTGTACTTTGGGGCCAGTGAGTCTCATTGTTCCTCTGGAGAGAGGTGTCTATATGTTTCTGTGGCACAAATCCAAGGCAGCTGTTGTCCATCATCTTCACAAAGTCTCTGCAACTTTAAAAGTCCTACTGAAGCAGGTATTCACTTATTCAAGAGTATTCAGAGCTATAGGGTACCACTGCCCGTAATCAGGTAAATCAATCCCAACCGACCTTGCAGTAAGGTATCCCTTAACAAGAAAGGACGGACTTAGATGGTAGCTGATTTGTGGCTGAGTCGGTCATCCAGAGTTTGGAGCACACCCGTGTAATACCGGTATTTCTGTACCTCCTTCTGGTGAGACTGGAAAGCCCTAACTGAGCACCCATGATGGGCCCGGTGCTGTGCTAGATATATATGAGGAACGTAAAATCCATGCTATTTTCCTCTAAGAAGCTAACATCCTACATAGGAAGAATAAAACATCCCTGCGATCATGTCCATGTTCAGACCCAAGGTAGCTGAACAAGTGCTTAAATACAAGGAAGGAATGGTTTCAAGTTCATAACCGTTAGAGATCAGATTTTTTTTTTTTAATGTGGAGAGGCCACACTGAGGAAGTGAGGAGGAAGGGCAGTATTTGCATCAGTGGCCAGAGGAGAGTGATGTTGAAGGGACAGCAGGGAGAAGAAAGACTGTCAGGGAGGGCCCCTGGGGAGATCGTGTGATTTTTTGGAACTGACAGGTACTCCTTGTCCCCTTCAGGATAGCACTCTCATTTTACAGAAGTGGAAACTAAGGCCCAAAGCAGTGGAATGACTTGCCCAAGGACAAAAACTTGGTAGCACAGCTAAGATTGAAACCCATATTCCCTGTCTCTCTGCTGAGTGCTTTTTCCATTAATTCACTTTGTCTCAGCCAGACTTTTGAAAATGTGTTATTTGCCCAAAGCGTCAAGACTTATGTAATACTGAATCTGGCCCATTTTGGAATGGGCTGGCTTCCTTGCTGTTTTGAGAGAGCTGCTACAGTGACATCATTTATTTTCTGATGAGATTAAAGGAAATGTCAGCTGGCATCAAAGGTGTAGGGAAATAAGGAAATGCTGGCGTCATAAGTATGGTTATGCTATTCAGCTTCTGGAATACCAGCCTAGGTCTTTTTAACCTGACTCTCTGGATGTCCATGGCCAAAGTAGAGCATGTGCCACAGCCAGCCCTTGATTGTGGTGAGGGGGCCCCTTGTAATTCTGTCTCATCTCCATCCTACTCCTTTGCAAGCTCTGATAGATACAATCCTTCCTTTCTTCCTTCGTTATTTGCCCTGCTCTCAGCTGGGAGTCAGCCCAGGAGATAAACCTTGCACTAAGTGCCTGTGCAGGGCCAGGTACTGTTCTAGGTCATACGGTGGTACACCAGGTGAGTCCCGTTTCTGTTTTCATGGCAGCAAGAGGCCAGAAGGTAAAATTAAACATTAAACGGATCATTAGGGGCATGATGAAAGAGGCATAAAGGGATGGATGGCCTGAGCCAGGTAACATGCATTTGGGTTTCTATCCTAAGCTGGCTGTGGGATGCTGGCCTTTTAAAGGTAAGTATGACTTGGTAACTTGCTTTGCATAGCTAAACCCTCTTGCCACTTAATTACAGCATTCCTATTTTTGATTAGCAAAAGCAGTGAGTAGACAACTTGTGCTCCAGATGGATCCATAGCTAGGAAACAGGCCAGGAAAAATCATGTTACAATGTAGGGTTCAGTGGGACAGGGAGGGATCTGTTTGCTCCAGATTTTAGTGTGTTTATGTAAATGAAGTTCTCTCTTTCCAGGCTGCTTTCCATGCAGACATAAAAGTAATGTAGGAAAAACTGGGCGTCAAACATGCCCCCTTAGGGATGGTTAAAGGTTGGAGACCAAGGAGAATATTCCATTTTTCCCTGTCTGTCCAAATGTCAGTGCACCTTCTTTCTGGACTGAGGAGCTTAGACGTAGTGTTGATCCACTTAGTACCAGTAAGAGTCATTTGACTTTCTCATTAAAGGTATTTTTTAAGCCCTTAATGAGAACTATATACGTTTTGGTTTAGTCAGAGAAGCCAAGAGAGAAAGTTGAGGCAAAAGGCCAACAAAAATAGAGATGGCCTGGCTCCAGATGAGCCATAGGTGCCGATTCACCCTGGGGGGCCCCATGGGGTATGTCGGAGCCAGCCCTGAGCCCTAGGTTGGCAGCCCGGCTCCCAGCACTGGAACGTGGTGGACTCCAGCTTCAGGATTTGCCTCTCGGCTGACATCACAGTCTGTCTGAGGTGCTCTGTGATCAATAGCTAGCCTATTTTTAGCCAGAGGTATTTTTACCATTTCACATACCTCCAAAGAGGTTCATAAATCAGTAATGTAAAATGAAATTTAAATAACTTGGTAGAGCTTTGCCTTTGGGAAGAGAAGCTGATTTTAAAGGGTTGTTTAAGAATAAAAGAAAAGCCTCCATTTCCGATCCCACCCTCGGTCCTGTGGGAAGTACCTGTATTGTGGATTACTCTTTGGTTTTATGCCCCAGTACTTGTCTGGAAAAAGATAAAATGAAACCTCAGGTTCTTTTTTGTCAGTTAACGATTTTCAACTAGAGATGGGTTGTACATTTTGTGCACTCAGCAGAAATTTGTTGTATCCCTATTGGCTTGTATTTGGCGCTGGGGTGACCATAGTGAAAGAGCAGGCAAGGTCCCTGACCACACAGATGTCCCAGCAGAATGGGGTACATGGCATGACTAGTCCTCCCTGCAGTGTGCGTTGTGGTAGGGTGCAAAGTTCTGCGGGAGAACCCAGCAGGTCCCCCACACGGAGGCATGTGTGGGAAGGCTTCCTAACAGGAGAGCCCTGAGTTTAGAAGACTCATTAAGAGTGGGGGCGAGGGAAAGGCAAGGGGAGGGACCCTTGTGGAAAACAGTGTGTACAGAAGTAATCTGGCTCACAGCCCGAATGAAGGGAGATCCCTGGTGCTGGAGCAGAGAAGGAGGTGATGTGCATTTATGAGGCCCAAGGGGAACATCAAGCTGTAGGATGACTGTGAAAGCTGGAAACATAGGGAAATAACCGTAAGTTACAGTTCATGATATGATCAATGTGTTGTCTCCTATTAACAGTGCATAGTTCGATAGCTATGTAACATTTATCGAACACCACAGTGCTTTAATGCACTAATCCCTCTATCTCTACACCTGCTTCTAGAGTGGGTTCGTCCCATGACAGTGTATCTTTAATTTTTCTGAATTACCCTGTTTTTAACCCACCTCAGAAGAAATAATGGAAGGGTTCGATCTGTAAAAAATTAAATATTATCAATGTTTCAGACCTTATGCCCATCCTGTAAATGAACAAGTGCTTGGGGGAATAAATACTTTCTATTTTTTTTTAAGATTTTATTTATTTACTTGACAGAGAAAAGAGAGATCAGAAGTAGGTAGAGAGGCAGACAGAGAGAGAAGGGGAAGCAGGCTCCCTGCTGAGCAGAGAGCCCGATGTGGGGCTCAATCCCAGGACCCCGAGATCACGACCTGAACCGAAGGCAGAGGCTTTAACCCACTGAGCCACCCAGGCTCCCCACAAATACTTTTTCTAAATAAAGCTTTGATCGCACTGAAAGGCCTTCTTCACTTGGTGCCCCTTTATTTGTTTCTGAGTCCCAGGATATGGACAGATTTCTAGCTCTGCAAATCATTCTGCTTAACAGTGAGCTTCAGGCCAGTTTCTTATCCTATACTGTTACTTCTTCCTTTAGTATCAAATATTGATTTTAAATAAGCATATTTTCCATTGAAGCTCAAAACCTTGCATTCTCTCATATTTAACTTTTTTAAAAAAATATGTATATGAGAAAGTAAAAAATGGGGCTGGATGTAACGTAGAATCAGTTAGCTTCCCCAAAGCTGGTTTGCACCATGGCCTGACGGGATTTCATGCGGGCTCCTTCTGTCTTCTTGCCCACCTGGCCCTCCAGTCTTCCCCTTGTATTCTACGTCACAGGGTTGAGAATCTAAAATAAAACAATACAAGTCTCTTCCTCTTCTTTCAGATGGCATCATATTATTCTTTCTCTTAGTCATTCAGCTCAGCTTCGTAATTACATATTTATTTCTTTTAATGTTTGCTTCTCCCACTGTATCCAGGGTTAGCACACCACCAGCTGGATCCAGCCTGCTACCTGTTTTTGAGGAGCTTGTGAGCTAAGAATTTTTAATTTAAAAAAGAATTCAGAAGAAAAATAATAATTCACGACATGTAGATATTATACAAAATTCAAATTTCAGTGTCCGTAAATAAAGTTTTATTGTTATGCAGCCTCTGTGGTTCTTTTGCGTTAGGCAGAGCTGAGTAATTGTGACAGAGACCAGATGGCCTGAAGAACCTGAAATACATGCTCCCCAGGCCTTCACAGGAAATGTGGGCTGACCCCGGGTCCGGCAGTCAGTTTCTCGACAATAGCCATGGGTTCACAAATGCCCCCAACACTAAGCCCGGTACCTGCTCACATTCAATGAATGGTTGTCAAGTTCCCAAATAACAGAACAAATAAACGTGGGGACTGTGACCACACCCTCCTGGGGTTGCAGTCCTCACCGCCCACTCCTCACCTGCGTTCTGAGATTCAGGAGAACTTATACCCAGCCTGGCAGCATCTCAAACTCCTTGGCCTCACTTCTTATGTTGCTAAAAAATAAAAAATACCTGAGGACCCCCAGAAGTTTTGTTTGCATGAGTTTATCTCTCAGTATTTACTGTATTAGAAATTAAAACTTAGGGGCACCTAGGTGGTACAGTCAGTTAAGAGTCTGCCTTCAGCTTGGGTCTTGATCTCAGGGTCCTGGGATCGAGCCCCGCATCAGGCTCCTTGCTCAACGGGGAGTCTGTTTCTCCCTCTCTCTCTCCCCCGTCTCTCCCCTCTACTTGTGTTCTTTCTCTCTCAAATAAATAAAATCTTACCCCAAAAAAAAAGAAAACTTAGAAATTTAAAAAACAATTATTAATTTATTTAAAAATAACAATAAGAAATCTATTGCTTATTAGCATAAATAACATGTTTGTATGAAAAATAACTGTTTACCTAGAAACAATTTAGCAGAAAGAGGTGCATGGTTTTGTAAGTTTTAGAAATATTTGTAATATCCGACTTAAATAGAAGGCAGCTGGGCTTTGTTACTTTTGCATTTCGTCTGTTGCAGATCTTTTGTTTTGGTTGAAGTACATGAAGGAAATCCAACCTCACATATATATGTAGAAGGGAGGGGTGCTTTAAATAGCTTTTTCAGAGAACAAAGGATATTCTGCTTTGCTACTCTATCAAAAGTTGACAAGTGGCAGTTTCTTCAAGATTCATCGAGATAGGGATCTGAAATTCTATCGGAGAATATCTTGTTCTTCCTTATGTTAAAACCCATTGGTCTGTCTTCCACTTTTGGCTATTTGATGGTTTGGTCTAATTATTAAAGTGGTTATAAATGCAATGTGGTTAAACCTTGTTCTTTTTCATTCAGGAAATTCCCAAGATTCCTTGGGGAAATATGAAGTGTTTCTGGATATTGTTACTCCAGATTGAACAGGATGTGAAAGGGGAATCTGAAGTTGTACACACAGTCTAGTCCACAATTAGTCACTGGGTTTGGTTAGCGTTGTTATCTAATAACAAATATATTCTCAGCATGAGGCACTTCTCCAGCCATTGTCTGATACAACATCTTATTTAAAATTAAATCATCAGGCTTGTTTTAACTCTTTTCTTTTTCTTTTTTTAGTTGACGTGAACCACTCATAAACTGAAATTACGTTAGTATTGACACCAGGGTGGTTGAAAAATGCAAAGGGTGTTAACTTCTCAGCTTCAGGGCACAAGGTAATTGAGTGAGGGAGACGTCAGAAAAAGATGCTTCTTTTCTACGACGTGATATAGCACCCTAGGATTAGCTAGGAGCATTGATGTTAATTTGCAAAAGTTTTATATAGAACCAGTAGCAAAACATTCCATGATTTAAAAATATAGCCACAGTCATAAACTGTATTGCACTCAGATTTGTTTTCTTGCTTTTGAGATGTTAATCCTGTGGGATTAAGCTGTCAAATATTGCTGTTTTACATTCTTAGCGTTACAGCCTAAGAACCCTCACATAGTAAACATGCATAGAAAAAAAAAGACTGGAAAAATATACCAGGATATTGATAGTAGTTACCTCTGGGTGTTAGGATTGTGGGTCATTTTTTGTTTCTTTTTTGTCCTCTTAAAATACTCATTACAATGAATATATAGTGAACATTATGTGTCGTGTATTTTATCCAATGATGGGCTTAGAGCAGAGAACAAGAAAGCTGATTTGGCCCTCGCTCGGTTTTAGATCTTTCAATAGGTCAGTTTTTATGTTTCCCAAAATAAATGTAAATAATATTTCCATAATGAGGTAGATATTACAAACTGAAATTAACTGGAAAAAAAAAACCACACTGGCGCTTTTTCTATGTTTTTCTTTTGGGTAAGGGAGAGCATTGTGGGTTTTGGCCATTTTCCCTATAAGTACAGTTTGGAGACTCGTGTCATGATTCAGGTGTCCTAAATATCACCTACAAAGTCTCTGCAACGGACTCGATGGAATGAGTGGAAGCCTTATTGTCAGAAAGAGGAAGGAATAGCCATTTCCCGGGCTCTGTGTTCTAGTGGTCCTTTTGAGCTCCATTTAAGGATCCCAGCCATTCCTTGGAGCCATGAACGGCTGTGGCATGCCGGACATAGCACCCGGATGGACCCTCCATTATTTTGTGGCTAAGTAAGGTTACTTAGAGGCAGGTCAAAGCTGATCGACGGTAGAGCTTGAAAACTGGCCAGCGTCCATGGCCTGAACAGCTTAAAAATGTGTATCTTCCATGCTGGGTTCATTCGGAAACATCTGGAGATAAACTTGAGACTTGATGATGGGAGAAAACTCCTTTCCAAAGAATTAGTCATTTCTCTTATGTGAATATTTCTTAGCTACTGAGAGATACTAGAATTATTATGGAATTGGGGTTTATGTTTGATCCTGGCTTAGGAAACCAGAAAAAAAAGGGGCTAGTATAATAAGCAATTCTGTGGTGCATGATGTCAGAACTAGTCTCTATTCTTATAAATATATAATTTCCAAGGTTTTGCAGAGATGTTTGACTCCAAAGGAAGTGTCAGAAAGGTTTCAATGTAGCCGAGTGTGACACATTGGTGAGAGAAAAAAGTCACAACTAATTGTAAAAGCGAATCACTGACTAGTTATAAAGAATAAAGGAGCAAGAACCCACTACCATCTGTTTTGCAAAAACCTTCTGCAAAACTTCCTGGGTCAGACTTACCTGAAGTTCTGCTCTCCAGAAATTATGGAGCTAAGTGGAAGATGCAGAGAAGGCCGTGGAATTCATCAACTATCTAGAATAATTGCACAGGGTTATATTTTTTAAAATGGGATTTCTTAATCCGAAATGAAAGAGGTTGGGAAGAGAATGAGCAGTCTTTAGAATCTTGGTTCTGCAGAAGTTGAATGTGGCCAGAAAAAGGAGGGGGTACTCCTTGAGTGTCAAGAGAGATCCTGGAGACATATACAAGAAGTACGATATCCAACAGGTAGTAAAATGATGGCATTCATTACCCCTGGTGGTGAGCATGGCAGGACATACAGAAGGGAAGCCTGAAAGGATCTTCATAATTTCTTATTGAAAATTGGAAGAAGAGGGTTGTGATAATATGCATCTCTTGGACGTGCCGATTACCTGGTGCCGAGAATTCTCAGGCCAAGCACGTGTGTGTGTGTGTGTGTGTGTGTGTGTGTGTGTGTGTGTGTGTGTGTTTGCAGAGTTGCTTGTAAGAAGGGCTACCAAACTGCTACAGGTGGTGGTCTCAGGATGATGGGGTTTCAGATGGTATTTTCTTCTTTATATTCCTCATGTATTTGAATCTTTGTAAAGAATGAATTTCATTATAAATCAGGAAAGTGTTGTTTTCATCCATGCATTAGAAATAAAAAGATATCAAATAGTAATGAAGTTATTAAAATTTTTCTGGGTGTATAAATGACAGTAAATTATGTGGATAAAGGAATATTGTTTGAGGTATTTTGCTCAACTTTTTAGGGGAAGGACAATCTGCACATGCATTCTCCTGTGTCAGCTAACATAGCTTTCCTGGCGGACCTTGGGTCTACCTGTGGATGACATTTCTTGGACTGTTTCACTTTTAGCCCTAAAAATCCATAATTGGACAAGGTGACTCATTTTACACCCTTCAGTGCTCAGCATGTCCTTTCGTTTCCATACCTTCCTTCCCTGTGCTCTCTTCTCCCCCAGCAGTTAGATTTTTAAAATATAAGTCAGAACTTTTCTCAAAAGTGTCCACTGGTTTCCCATGTCATTTATAAGAAAATCTGGAGTCGTCACAGTGGCCCCTGCTCCTTCTGTCCTCCCTGGCCCCTGCCTGCAGCCAGGTGGCCGTCTTGTCTGCATGTTCCCACCGAAGGCCTGGCTTGCCCTCCCTGTGAACCTGCCTGGCTTATTTCTTGCTTCCTTCAGGTATCTCTTCCCCTCTTTCCCCATCCTGAAGGTTGCCTCTGACCCCTTTCTAAAATACCACTCACACTTTTCCCTTCTTCTGTTACTTTCTGTCCCCTTGTACCCAATTTCAGTTTTCTCCTTAGTGCTTACCACTACTGACCTAGATATTTACGATATTCGATATGACCCTCTCTTTGTACTGAAATGTAATCTCAAAATGTAATCACCAAAATGTCATGTTCCCTCTGTTGTCATTGCTGCGAGCACGCTGCCCAGGGCAGCGCCCGACACATAGTCAGCACTCAGTAAATACGTGTTGAATGAATGAATTCCTGTCTCATTTCTCTGCTTTGTGTTCTGACATTTTTGCCTTGCAGAGAAGTTGTTACATTCAACCATTTCCTGGAAGCAGCAGCTGAGAAGGAGGTTCAAGGGAAAGCTCGGCTCCAGGATTTTATTGAAAATCTGTTGCAACGGGTAGAACTGGCGGAAAAGCAGTTAGAGTACTATCAAAGCCAGCAGGCCGCTGGCCTCTGCCGAGACATCAGCGAGCATGTGGTAAGTCACACAGGTCCGGCCGCCATGCTTGCGGTCCTTGGGAATGGTGAGATTGGGTCAGGAACGGAGGAAAGGGGAGCTGGGGAATGCCTTTGGGGAAACTTCTAGACGTCAGCACCAGCCATCCCTGTTTTATGAAGTGATACAGGTGAACCCCAGACAGCTGGAAGTAAGCAAAATTTTGGATACATGGTTGTCTTCACCCTACCACCCCACACCAAGAGAACTAGGTAGAGATATTTTTTATATCAGAAAATAATAGAATTGGAAGTGGCCCAAGAAATCATCAGTCTCAACCTCGTGCTCAAGTAGATTGGAAGGTATTATTACCCTATTTGGGAGCTCTTCAGGAGACTCTTAAGAAAGCTTTGGCCTTTCTTGGTAATAGGAAAATCTAATCACATACGTCTTTTTTTTTTTTTTTTCCTTAAGAGGAAGAACAGCACCATCTGATAATCTCTATAGGTGAAACGTTCTTTAAGTAGATTTTCAAAAAGTCTTAGAAAATTTCACGGGTGACAGTTCCATAATAAATATTGACATACAAGTTTATATGTTGTTTCAGGGACTTAAGAAACCCCCAGAGCCCAGACAACAACCGTGGATATGGCTGAAGGTCCACATTCTGCTAAGTGGCTTGATCAGGATTCCCTGGTCTCTTTGGGGGTGGAAGGAGGTATAAATAACAACCCTTGAGGTGAGGGACGTGGGTGGTCATATTTACCCTCCAAGCAGTTTTTTTGGATATCAATAACAAAGCCAAAGAAAGGATTTTTGAAACCCTAAAGTGGTTTATAACATTGTCATTATCCATTTGACTTTATTTATGCTTAGCCTCCTTCCCAAAGATTTTAGAATTATTCTTTTACTTTCCCTGCAAATGGACTGTACCTACAAGGGAAAGAAAAATAGGAAACATTTATGCTATCCGAAATGTTGGTGAAGTTGCTACTGGTTGATTAAAAAGTTTAGTGTGAGCATTTTGGAAGCCAAGATTTAAGGGAAACATGATTCAATAACAAAAGAAGGAGCGAGATGACAAGCGGGTGGATAAGGGAAAGAAGGCAAGAGGGACAGACAGACAACAGGAAAAAAAGGAGAGAGGGAGGAAGGAAGAAGTGAAGAAATGTTATGCCATCTTACTGTAATGTACACTCAGCTTTAGAGCAGGGCAGCAATGGGAAGTCTAGAACTTTCTGGTCTGGAAAGTGGACTGGAAAGAAGTAAGTGTGTTACTTCCGTGAGGTTCTAGTAACTAATCAAGGTGGTGTCGGCCACCTGACATGGTTATTATTTTCCTGTTGCTGTCTGTGGTCTCCTGAGAGGGAGCTTACGGCTTCCTCCATAGTTCTTCTCTCACTGCCTTGGGAAACTGTGCGTCCAGTCCTAACTCTGTGTGGCCAGAGGGATACTCTGAGCCCTTCCCTGCCTTCTTCCCATCCTGCTCTCCACCAGGAGAGAGTGCAGCAAGGGGTCACGGGGCCCAGATGCGAGGTGAAAAGGTCTGGCTTCCAGATCATCACTGCCCTGCTCCTTGTCTTCCTGGGCCTGGAAATCTTCTATTAAATAAAGCAGTTGGACCAGATGCTCGCTAGGGTCTCTGGCCTCTTCAGTTCTCTGATCATCACCTGACTTTGGTGGCTAAGAATTCTAAAAAATGTAGCCTGAACACTTTTAATATTAATTTAGGCTTACAAGTAACCCAGAAATGGGTAAAAGTCTACTGTACTAAGCTAAGAGGATCTTAAAGAAGAGAGAAAGCAATGGAAGGCAAGGGGGAAGAGAAGTCGTCTATTCATTCTCTCTTATTTATATTTCTCTACTCACTTTCCTCTGCTCAGTTTATTTTTCCAGCTTGAAAATTAAACATCTTTTAAGAGACATTGCCAGTGATTATTTTCACTACGATGGTACACGCCCTCAAAAGTTGGGCAGGTCTCACCTGTTCTAGTCAGCTGTGTATGTACGAAGTTATGTGTATACACACACATGCATACCCATAAATACATAGATTTATAGGCACATGTGTACACATACAACCATACATACAAATAAGCAGGGAATTAATCCACGTATATGCCTCCTATGTCTCCATCGTGACATGATCCGCCCTCACCAGACTTGATCTACCCGAGGGAGAACTGACTGATTGAAATAAAGGAAAGTGCAGTTAAGACAGTAGTGGGGAAGTTAGAAGTGAGAGCTGTCTGTGAGGCAGACTGTGGCTGTTATGGGGAGGACACATCACCCTGAAAAGACCAAGAATGAGGCACTTTGTTTCTGGAAGGATTGAGCAGAGACACACTTTCCCTGTGTTCATGGAAGTCCTCCGAACGCCCCTCTGGATCATAATGTAACGCATCACGATGCAGTTTGCAGACCCTCAGACCATTTCTCCCTTTTCCCTCAGCTATTTAATCTTAACAATAGACATGCACCTGTGAAATTAGGAACACTGTCTTTGATGTAATGCAAGTGCTAAGTCTGGCCTCCCAGGGTTCCTGTGGCCTTCGACACACAGAAGAACTTGGATGCTTTTAGCAGGAAAAGCTTCGAGTCATTGCTTTATTGGCTGACTTGGCACAGTTTAGTGAAGCCACAGAGCAGTGGGGAGCCCAAAGTGTCCTCTTTGGAACCTCAGCCCCTCCCAGGAGAGATCCTTGTCCCCGTGTTCCCTGGGATGGAGCAGAACATTCTGACCCAGGCCCTCCACACTGCAGCTCCGGACAGGCTGGGATCCCGTCCCCAGCCGACCTGGCTCTTCATCGCCATGAATGCTGCACTAAGAAGCAGTGTCTGTCCTCTTCCCTCATTTTCTCATTACCACCTCCAGACAGCAGTGAAATTTCTAGATTGATGTACGAGGTGCTTCTTTCTGAGGTGTGTTCTATGTTCCACCTTTTAAGATTCTTTTATGCCCTAGAAAAATTCTCCCTCACATTTAGTCAAGGCCTTTTCTGAAGTGATGTTTCGGCATCAGTATTCCCCCCCTTAATTCCCTTGAGCATGTGTGTTCTTTTTCACCTGGCTGATTTTTAGAAACATAACATGCTTACACAGATATTTTATCTCTGTGCTCTAAAAAATGCTGTCAAAAATTTGACGTAAAGTGACTTAATATCCTGTCTGCCAAAATCACACACAGACCTGCTCAAAGGGAAGGTCACGAAACAGCTTAAGTGTTGCATTTAGTTCCTGCAGTTTGTAAATCAGGGCTAGCAGCCGTTCATTTAATGTCTGTTTACTGGGAACACAGCATTTACTGGGTGCTGCGGGAACAGGGTGAATGCGGAGGGTGATGACCCCAGAAACAAGTCCACATGTAACTAGGATGATCGCAGAGGCTGATAACCCCTGTAAAGAAAAAAGTAAGAGGACCATGTGTGAGTGGCCCACTGTCCCTCCGTGGTCAGGAGAAGCCTTGCAGACAAGCCTTGCATTTGGACTGTGACCTGAATAGCAGGACTGAGGCAGCTCTGTGAAAATTGGGAAGTGGCTTAGGAGGGAACAAGCTTGGCACATTCAAGTGATGAGCTGAAGTCGGAGATGCAAGAAGCTTCCAGATCATAGCAAGGCTTCTGGGTCACAGAAGGAGTTTGGATCCGTTCCAGAGCACAGAGGGAAGCCGTTGGAAGTTTGTAAGCAGGAGGTGATTTGTGTTTTAGCAAAATCCTTCTGGCTGCTGGGTACAGAATAGACTAGAGGGATGCAGGACTGAGAGAAGGCTAGAAGGCCATTATGGTGTGGCAGGGGAAGTGGATGGCAGCTTGGGGAGGGCAGAGGTGGAGAGAAATGGTAGGGGACGGTGTTGACTAAACCAGTTGGAATTGCTGAAGGATTGGGTTTTAGCAGGTAAAAGAAAGGGAGGAATCAAGAATGAATGTAAGATTTTGTCCTGAACAGTTGGACTATACAGTGCTGCTATTTACACAGAGGGGAGGTGGGAAGAGGGCCGGATGCCCAGTTTCTCCAACTCGAAACAACTTGAGACACCACGTTTGCACTCAGATAGGCTCTCCATGCAGCTACTTGTATTTTTCCAACATATAACCTTCCTTAAGGACTCTCTTGATCCCCATCCTCCTACAGAGTAGTTGGACTACGAGAATACAGAGACAAATGAGGGGACCTAAGGGGGAAGAGGGTGTCCATGTGCTGGAGGCTATAGGGCCAGAAGGAACAGCGGCCTCTTGTGTTCACAGGGAGGAGAGCACATGAGGTTCTGTGGGGACGGTGATAGCAGGCTCAGCCTCCAGCCAAGCCTCATGATCTGTAGGATCACTGGAGAAATTCGGATCCAGCCACGGATTCCATTTAACTTTTTGTGTACAAACTTGCTGACTCTTCCACAAAGACATGCTCCTTAAGGAGGCTGAGCAGCGTGAAGTCTTGCTCGGACGTGGAATGTGCTAACTTGGATTTGAAGTCCAGCTCTGAAACAGGTGAATCATTGAGGCTTCAAACCAGCTACTTAATTTTTTGGCCTTACTTTCTGCCTCTGTAAGATGGGGATGACAATGCTCACCTCATAGGGTTGTTTTGAGGGGTAATTGTGGTGGTTTTATATAGTCAGCATTTTATCCGGTGTTTGGCATACAGACCTGCACAAGTTATGATACTTATGTATCTGTTTATATGTGAGGTTGTTGGCTCATCTCTACACATATTTATTGTGCATTATCCTTTCTGTAATACACACTAAACTCTCCTAGTTTCCTGAGGTCCCAGCAGGGTCCATCAGTGACATTCATAGGCACCAAGGTTTTGGTTCTTAAAACGTTTTGGAAGTCAGGGACGTCTTTGAATTAGATAACATTATTGGCCTTTTCCCCAGGGAGGAAGGTATGCATATGCATGTAAATACACACACACACACACACACTTAACGTTACATAAAATTCCAAAGAGTATTATATATACACATGCAACAGATCATCAAACTGTATGCTTACATATATATAGTAAAGTGAAAAAAAAAAGTGCTATGCCTTAAGAATAACTTTTAAAAGAAGGAAGCAATTTAAAGGGAGAAAAAACTCTGTAAGCTTTTTTTTCTTTTTCAAATAGTTTATACATATATTAAAGTCCATTCCAGGAGCCGAGCTGAGAAACCTTTACTAGTGGTAGTGGGGCCATGGCAGAAAGATAAAAGGGCTGAAACCTTTAGGTTTCCTGGAAGCTGCCAGTCTGAGCCATCTGTCCGACCTTCTTTGTATATTGCATAATGTCGAGACCCTTCTGCAAGGAAGGTGCCTTTTTCTGTCCACCTCTATTAATCTCCTGTTGAATCCAGCCAGTGTGAACGGGGTCAATGGTAAAATTTACCTTTGATTGAGTCAGAAGGCAGGAATCTCATCTTGCCTTCCTAGGGCCATGGCCCCCTGAAGTTTGTTTAGTAAAGTTTCTGATTTGCTTCTGACTACAGCTTAAGCTGCAGACAGGGGACCTGGGGGAGTGACCTTGTTATGCTGAACTTGGTTTCTCTGATTATTTGAATATAATGGGACTCGCATCTTGGTCACACTGGGCCCCAACACCAAGGTGGCCCTTTCTGCACATTTTCCTTATCAGTCTCTTCTTCTGTGGGTCTCTGCCTGCTGCTGTGACAGCACTTCTTTTTGCAAAGGCTCCACGAGGGAGGTCAGGAATGAAGGTTGGGAATACACTGGGTTTGCCTCTGAAGGGAATGGTGACATCTGGCTCAGAAAATGATAGTTCTCAATTTGTTCTGCCAATGATATTTGAGCCCGGCCGCAAAAGGGCATGCAGACACTTTGCTGGGAGTGGAAAATAGTCTTAATGATGGATGGCCTCAGGGACTGTTGTGGAGTTGGTCTTCATATGCTCTCACTTTAGAAATGATGTATTTTAGGCAATAAACATTCGATGCCAGTTTTCCCTTTAGTTGATACACTGTGACCAAGCACAGCTGTAGTAAATTAGCTGCACATGCCGCCTGAATTAATCAAGAAATAATGGTGCATCATTCTAGTTTTAAAAAACATGTTTCTTCAACTATTGCTCTGTGAGAGGGCTCTTTGACATTCTGAAATTTTTTAGATCTGATAATGGCTTCTTGGAAATCTCAGAACAAGGAGCCACAGAGGCTCCCTGAGGAAGCTGAGGCTGAGCAGGAGACGTTCTCGTTCTCCGCCGCAGCGGAAGGTGCCACGGGCCGTGCCACTGATAACTTCCTGCCTTCCTTAATGGGAACAGTTTATTAAAAATATAATAAGCAAGCAAGATTTTTAAAGCCACATCCAACCTCTAAGTGAAGTAATATTTTTTTTCTTGTTTTCCTTCAGCTTACAGATATCTCCTCAAATAGGAAACCCAAATGCCTGTATGTATATCTTTTTATACTTTGGGCTATTTGACAATGTTTGCATAAATGTGTTTTCCTGTTACATTTTTGTATATAATATTTGTATTCTAAATGGATTTGAGAGTCTCCAATGAAACTGTGCCTGCCTGGGTACCTAATTTTGTAAATCGTGGATACAACTTTTAACTATGCTAATAGCCGGTTAGTATCTGGCAGTATGTTCATAGTCCAGTATTTTTACAGTATTCTGTAGCATAACTTTCTCTTACTGAGGCATAGTGTAATCATGATGGCTCTATAGTAGTACTAATATAGTATGTATACCATGTTAGGTATATATAATATATGTATAAATGTATGCCAGGAATCACATACCTTGTGATTGCTGCAGGACTAGTACTAGTATATACAGTCACTTAAAGAGTCAGGGGTCTGGATTCTGGTCTCATCTTTTCCATAGACCAACTGTATGTATGATCCTGGAGAGTCCCTTCCATTTTCAGTGCCTCAGTTTTGTCACTGGTAAGAAAACCAGCAACATCTCCCTGAGACTTTGGCATCATGACATCATTTCATGAAGGCCGAGGGACTTTTTGAAAGAAAAATACCAATCTGTCTTTGACTTGCTGGCAGCATTTCCTGCCACTCCAGCGTGCAGGAGTGATTGTGCCATGGATGGTTTGTTGTGTTTTTTTTTTTTCTTTTTCTTTTAAGGTTCTAAACAAAATCTTTCTTTCTGCTCACCTCCCTCTGCTTGACCATCTATAGAAGTAGAGGGCACCCACATCCTGTGTGTAACCACGCTGATCTCAAGATCCATTTCCATCCCAAAGGAAGGAGCTACCTGAGAAAAGCCAAGGATGACAGAGCCAGCATGCAGCCTGCTAAATCCATTCAGGAACAGGCTGAGTCCCCGAGAGAACTCTGCAGACCATCGAAGAAAGGGGAGCCTCTGGGGCTTAGCCGGAAAGGCAACATCAGGCCCAAAATGGCCAAAAAGAAGCCCACAGCGATTGTGAACATCATCTAAAAGAGTGGTGGCCCTGGACTGTCATTGCTGGGCTTTGCAGAATCTTGAGCTGGGGGCCAGTAGTAATGCCCTTCGGGACACATCCCACAGTAGGACACACTGGAAAAAAGAAGGGCAGAGCATGTTTTTTTCATGCCCAGATGGGTGCCTGGATTAACCGGAATTTAACAAATGGGAATCTTGGGGAAACAGAAATTTATTACAGTCCCCTTTTAGAAGCAAGAGGCAGATTACAGAAAGAATTGGGAAAAAAAAAAAAAAGTCTTATTCCAAATTTTAGTTAAAAGAAAGCTCCAACTTGTAAAATAAACAGACCACTCTCCAATAGTTTCTGCATCTGGGCTTCTGTGCGGGGTGAGTCAGCCAAGGCCTGGGGCCACACCAAATGTCAGGCACTAGGAAAAAAGTCTTCTGTGTCTACTGCACTCTAAACTGTGGGACAAAGAATGGGAATGCAAAGTTCTCTTAATAGCAGTGAAACGGTAATATTTTTATCTGTTTTTAACTTTGCCCTCAATTAATTCGAAAGCTTCCAAAATAAGGATTCCTGTTGCCCCAACTCTTCTGGTTCATCAAGATTCCAGTGTTTGGGTGGCTTCTGGTACCTAGAAGTACCAGGTACTTGTAGGTACATCTCTAAGGAGTACTCTAAGGAGTAGAGTATCTTACTCTAAGGAGTAAGATGTACCTACATCTCCTTAGACTTCAGTTCTCATTTCTAGTTTGTTCGATTCAGGTTTGTTGTTTCTCCGTGTGCATGTTCATTCTGACTTTGGGGGCGCCTCTGGTCTTTCCTTTGGCTGAGTGTTCTGTACCCTGAGACAAAGCTCAGCCTCTGTCTTCAAAGCCGGTAGTGTTGCCTGTGGCCAGGGCGGAAAACCCCATCAAAACCTTCCAACCATGAAACTCTTTGATCAGCACCCATCACCAGTTCTGGGTCCAAAGGGCTGGAACAGCAGCAGACAGCACATCCGTCCCGCTCACACATTCACACACTCATCCCCGGCCCTGTGAGCCGAGGCCTGGCAATGCTGCAGAGGTGACTCAGCCCTTTCCCACGTTCCTGGGAGTAGCAGCAGCCACTGTGGGCTCTGGACATGACTGTCCCCTTGCTGGCCTCACTTTTCCACCTCCCGCAGCTTCTGTGCCCTTTGATGACTAAATATACGTCCTTACCTTTCAACCAGGTGTTTGAAGCATTCACTGGACACTGCTTTCTAAAGTAGTTTCTGAAAGAGTGCATGTGGGATCTGCAGTCTGAGACTGTCCTCCTCCCCCTCCCTAAAATAGCCTTCATTTCCACAAAGAACCATCTGTTAAGAACCTCCTGCTTTATGGTTCTCTTCAAGAATGAATTTCCATGTTCCTTTTTTTTTTCTAACGTTAACAATATCATCAGGTCTTTTGCAGAGTTTACAGTGGCTAACATTCTTCTGGAAAAAAAGAGTAGTTATGTCCATATATATATATATATATATGTATATGTATATGTATATGTATATATATAAAACGAAATATATATGTCAGATATATTAATAATTTATTTTTAAATACTCATACAAAAGGTGTGTGTTTGTGCTGGGTGGTTTTTAAACTATATACGTTAGTTCACGTAAGCTGAATTCTCTTACTTTGAAAATTAAAACTGTAACCTAATTAACATTAGTAGAATGATTGTTATTGCAATAAACATCAGATTAGTAATGCATTAAAAATAGGTATAACGCAGTTACTTAAAATGCCAGTAAGTTGGAAAGTGTAACTTATCATTATACAAACATTTTGAACCTATCATAGTGAAAATGTGGGGTTTTAAACCTTCACTTCGACAACTGGCTCACGGGTTGGGCCATTCGTCTGATTTATAGGCATCTCTCAAGTGGGAAAAAAACATTGCTGTGAAGTGAATATCACCGTTTAGGCTAACATTGTAAAAATTGTAGTGTTACAATTATTGTTTCTTTGGAGAGTTAATCTCCTCCAAAGTTATGTATTATTGATGTTTATACCACGATTGCACTCTAGCCTTTTACATACTAAAAAACTGACTTGTTGTATGCATGCCCTTTGTCCTGTAACGCGTGTGTGCAATGACAACAACTTCTTTTTAAAGGCGATAGGGCCAGATTTTTTTTAACATAACCTACATTTTCAGTTTTTATTTAGTATGCCTAGAGGGCATGACAGCTCTCTTTGACAGTGGTACTCCGTGATCTCCAGAAAGCACCAAAATGTCTTATCTACTCGATGTACACTACACAAGACAAATGATTTTAAGATTTATCCCATTAAAAAATTCTTTTTAATGCCAACTAAATTGTGAACTTCATACAAGGAAATGCATTATATATGTTGTGCTTCCTTAGAGACGTAAATTTGCTGTTGAAACATGGGAGCTGGCTCACTCTAAGGGATATTTCACTCCATGCCATGGCCTGGGCCATGTACCATGTCCCACTCGGGTCTTATTTTTAAATATATATATATTTTTGGTCCACATGGGCAGTCAACCTGTGAGTTGATTTTTGGAGAAATTACCAAAGCTCCTGGGAAAACATTTTCAAGGCTAAACTGAAGAATGGATCTAATTTTATTATTTGTTTTGTAAGGAAGAAGTTTTTCTTTGAACTGGTCTTTCATTCTTTTATTCCCAAACTGGGTTATAGATTTTCAACTGCAAAGTTCAGGTTGCTAACACTGTTTTCTAGCATTCTGCAGGGTAGATCAGTTGTTTGGAAGTTGGAGTGTTCTTTTCCCAGAATTGAAAAGAAAAAGTTTTTAGATTATGAAATAAATATTATAATAATAAAGCTATATTTATGACTAATGTGTTGGTATGTTTTGTCTAGTTGAAATGTTTCTAGAGAGCCAAGTGTGCTGATCCATTAAACAGTGAACAAAATGGTTTTTCATGAATAAGCCATTCACTGTACATATAATCACCATGATCTTATGCCTATAAGCTTTCTTGAGAACTTAGCTGGATCTTTTTTATTTATCACAATGCCTGTATCTAAAAGTTCTTTTTACATATGTTCACACTGAGAAGTCCTCATTAAAAGCCCATTTGTGCTTTTCTCCCATCTTCCTCCACACTATGAGTAATTTTCCTACACTCTATTTTTAAACTTGGCAACTCTTAGCAAAAACCAAGGACAGATTTCACAGTGTACATCCCAGCTTATATAGGCCATACATCTCAGTCATTGCAAGACTCAGAGAGAGTGATTACAATAGGTAACAGAAGTACTGTGTATCACTGGTGGATTACTCAGCCATTGGTCCTTTAAGAACCATGGAATTAAGAAAACTGAGGGGATGCCATTTGTTTCGGGGCTGTTAGAGCTTTTAGGGAGATAACCTTAGTCTGTTCTTATACTTACTTGTGTTAAAGTAGATGGATTCACCAGGTCATAATGTTCTTGAAAAATAACCACAACATCCTCAATTATCTCTGGCCACTAGAAAACATAAATAAATCCCAGTATCTTGATTCTGTTTAGGCTGGATTCTTAAAAAACGAATTCTAGAGATGATCTACATGCAGACCCAAACACAAGCCCTGGAAACATTTCAAAATTTAAATAACAGGGAGTTTTACACACTGCATTGCATTTGTGTGTGCATGTGTGTGTGTGATTAAGGTGGTGATTTTTTTCTTTTTTTCATTCTTTTCTGTCCATGTTCTGTATCAATAAAATGGACACATCTGAAATTTTCATTTAAGACAAAGATTGGGATGCCTGGGTGGCACAGTTAGTTGAGGATCCAACTCTTGATTTTGGCTCAGGTCGTGATCTCAGGTTTGTGAGATCAAGCCCTGTGTTGGGCTCTGCCCTCAGCACTGGGGTCTGCCTGAGATTTTCTCTCTCCCTTTCCTGCTGCCCCTCCCCTCAACACGTTCTCCCTCTCTCTTTCTCTCTCTCTCTCTCTCTTTCTCTCCCTCTCTCTCTCTCTTTCAAATAAATCTTAAAAAGAAAGGACGAATAGGATCTTTAATCTGTAGCACTATGATATGCTTACTCTGCATTTGTAGCCATTTTTCTAAGACCTAAGCCATTCCAAGAAATGAGCTTTTCTCTTAGAGGAACCTCACATATAGGAAGGCGTGGCTCTCCTGCCATGCTGTGATGGGGACACTGGTAGATTTTGTATATGTGGAGGCAGGTTCAGGGATGGTGAATGGGAGCTTTGGTACCCATGTCCTGTGGGAAGAGGAGACATGATTGCTCTCCCTGAATATCTGAAGTACTGTCATGTGCAAGAATACTTATTTTGTGTGGCTACACAAGGCACTATGAAAATCAGTCAATGAAAGGCCTACAAAAGCAGACATTAAGTCATTGAATAAAACGTGTCTAAGTGCAATGCAGAGGAGGTCACCTCCTCTGAAAAGCGAGCTGGCTCCCTGTCTAGGTGGTGTTCCCTCCTTTGTAGTTGATGGGACTCTACTTTGGGTAGGGAATTGGACTGGAGTCTTCAAAGAACATTGAGCACTGGGACTCTGTCATAAGTACTGATACTACATTATTATAAATGTTGGTGGCGTCAAACAATGTGGACATGACAAATTGGTTTTGGAAATTTCACTCCAAATGTGGACTTTGTGAAGTTTCCTGTGACATGTTTCCTCAGCTAACCTCCTAAAATGCTTTGGAGGTGGGTAGGGATGAGGAGGTATCATTTTCTTCTCTTAGCATGTGCAGAAACAGTATCAGAGGAAATGGGAGATAGACCCCTGGCCCTGTTGCCTCAGTTGGGACCATGTGCTTCTTGGGAAGCGTCTCACCTTACCGGAAGTATGTGGTTTCAGTGTTTTAAGAGAAAGTACGTTTTTTTGTTGTTGTTACAACATGGCTGCTGAACACAAGCCCGCCACTTCACCTGGTGTTCAGTGGAGTCAAGAGCAATGCTGTCCAATGCTGGTGGAGGGGTGGCAGGGGTGGAATCGTCAACATTGAGATGATGTGTGGTACGTCAGGCTCCAATAGCGTGCCTTCCTCAAGGATTTTTCAGATGGTTTTGATGATACTTGATTTTTGCTTCCTGATGATAGTTAAGAATGTGACTTCACCATATTTTACAATGAAGTGGGGCTTATAATTGTTGGGAAATTGTTGTCCGGGGCCCAAGAGCTTCTTCATGACAGAGTCAGAGTGAGATCCAGACTACCATCTTCCCAAATCTCAGCCTGTGCTCTTTTCACCACTGTGCCATCTCCTTGACAAGAGTCCCAGAAAATGGCCCCAAGTCTATGCATTTGTTGATCGCACAGCAGTTCCCAATGTCCTACAACTCAGTTTTATATTTGTTATCAATAATTGCACCTCTTTAATGCAAACTTCTATGGGGGATATCAACATCACCACTTTGTAATCTCTAGATACCTTCCTTATAACAGAGATACCCTAGCTTGGCAAGGAATTCCAGAGTTTCAGATCTGTCAGAGTTTAGGGCACCTGTTTTTGGACACTTCAAATCGGAGGTTTGCAGACTGACAAGAGGGACACTGCATTTACCTGACTGGATATATCATAGAAAAACAGCTGATTTCTAGATCTCAATCCCTCGTCTTTGTTCAAGGCAGGGTAGCCATTTCCCTCATTCTCGAGAATGCACCCTTTTGATATTTTTTCCCCATTTAAGTCTACCTATACTTTGAGAGCATAGCTGAAATTCCTTAAATAATCCTAAACATGGGGCTGGTGAAGGGAATCAGGATTCTTATTAGGGGAGGGACACCCTAGCAGAAACACAGAGAGGTTTGAAGTTGGGGGATGGGTCAGGGCAAACGAGAGGGGATGCAGCTACTTGATCGCAGAACAAAGACCAGAGCTTGCCTTCATGCTCTGGCTCTGGCCTACTCTTCCTATTTCCTCTAGCCTCTCAGTGCTGACTTGCCCCTTGCCAGCCCCTGACTTCCCTCCAGAGCCTCTCCAATACCCTGCCCTCGCCCTATACAACAGTTAAGACAGGTTAGGCCCTATGCCTGGAATACCCTTCTTTTTCTTCCCCACCCGGTTATTTTCTGCTCAGCCTTCAGATTCCAGGTCAATCATCACTTCTCCAAGGCAGCCTTGTAACTCTTAGAACACTTTGTACCTCTCCCCTGTAGGACGAATCCCAGGTGCCCTTTTAGACCTAATAGTGTGATTCCCTGACTCACACTGCCTCCCCCACTAGCCTGTTTTTCCATGAACAAGAGGCCATGTCTACATCTTTTATCCCCAGTATGGCCCCAAAGTCAGGTGTAGTAGCTTGGCGCAGAGTGAGTCTTCAGTAAGGGAGTGTTTGCAGAGTATGTGAGCATCAGAGATGTTTAAAAAAGGGGTAGGGGGAAGAACAGTGAGAAAGTACATTTTCTTCCAGCTGGGGAGGATCAAAGAGGAAGTGGCATTTGAAGGCTGAGTAGGATTGGGGGTGGCAGAAGAAAGGAGAGCATTTTAGGAAGTCTGAGCAGAGTCACAGAGAGAAAAGGCACAGGACCAATGAATCCTGGGAAATAAGGTTATTTCACCTTTGTGAAATACAAGCCATGTT
Source organism: Procyon lotor (assembly GCA_028646535.1). Lineage (NCBI taxonomy): Eukaryota > Metazoa > Chordata > Mammalia > Carnivora > Procyonidae > Procyon > Procyon lotor. Next base: position 17,535,761 of record CM053617.1, read on the forward strand.
GGCCTATCTGTCAAAATCACTAGAATTAAGAACATATCCAACAATCCATCCATCCAACCAGCCAGTCACCAGTATTCACTGAGGATTCTGTATAAGGATTCTGTCACTATAATGGGTACAAGGGATATAGGCTGCCTCCTGACCACATCTATTTGAGGTGGCTGGTGAAGTTTTCTGAACCATCAAGGCCAATCTCAGTCACGGTTGGCCTCTGGAATGGTATCCACATTACCTTGACTGGCCTTACGGCTTTTGCAGTCTTCCAGAACTACAGTGTGTAAACAGAATCCTGCCTCATTCTCTGTCCTGTGACATTGTTCATCTTCTTCATGACATAGATTACTATCTGAAATTATTTGTTTACTTGTTTATTGTCTGTCCCCTACCCCTGCCTCATGGGAGTGCCTTACCTGTCTTTTTTACTGAATACTGCCAAAACGCTGATTGATGAAGATATGTTCAATGAACAAATGAATTAGTTCTAGAGAGAAGGCTTCTCAGAATATCTGATTTAGAACAAAGCTAAGGAATAGCTCCCTCTCTGTTGACTGAAGAAAAGAGACTTGGAAGAATCCCTCCCGTATGTAGAATAGAGAGAATAATCTTTGGGGGTGCCCCATGCGGTCTGAATGTTCTTTCTTTCTTTCTTTCTTTTTAATTTTATTTATTTATTTGGTGGAAAGAGACACAGCGAGAGAGGGAACACAAGCAGGGGGAGTAGGAGAGGGAGAAGCGGGCTTCCGACCGAGCAAGGAGCCCAATGTGGGGCTCGATCCCAGGAGCCTGGGATCATGACCTGAGCTGAAAGTAGCCGCTTAACCAGCTGAGCCACCCAGGCCCCCTTGAATGTTCTTTCTTAGATGACGGTAGTTCATAGCTGATGCTGGTCCTCCCCCAGATAGCATAGGCTTCTGCAAGATGGAAACTGGGCTTACAGGTAGCCCTGTGTCCCCAGATGGTAATGAACTCTTCTGAGATTACTCTATAGCAGTGATTCTCAAACATTGGTGGGAATCATGATCGCCTGGGGAATTTGGTGAAAATGCAAAGGCCTAAGACCTATCCTACTTCAGCAAGTCCTGGCATCTGCGTTCCCTATTGGCTCTCCAGCTAATTCTGATACATACCAGAGTTTGAAAACTACTGCTGTGTATGACTGCATTTCCCCAAGTTAGTTTCATGGAACACCATTTTCTCAGAATGTTAATAGTTAAATAAATGAATAAATGAGCTTACGTATATTTCCCTACTGCAGATGGTTCAGAACCATTAAAATGCAAATGTGCATTGTGAATCTCCTAGAGGGGGAAAAGTATACAAATTCTTCCCCAACTTCTCTGACCATGGAACCCTTTACTTCTAGGGAGCATGCATACTTTTGCAACTACAAAAGTAGTTAGTATTCAGAATACGCTTTATTAAATGCTTCAAAAGTACAACCACTGGACACCCCTCTCTCTCCTTAGGAGAACTTCAAACACTCTATCTTAAAGCAGCTCACAGTTAACAGCTGGAGTGGCCAATTTTTAGGTTATTTTTTAATTTACTTAAAACCCTGTTTCTTAAAATCATCTGTGGACCAGCAGTTTCCAGCATTGTTAGGTGTTGTTGGACCAGAATCCCAGGTCCCTCCCTAGAGCTATTGAATTGGAATCTGCATTTTAATAGGATTTCTGGACGATTCATTTGCATATAGAAAAGTGGTTCTTTATCAGGGGTATAGAAATGTGTAGAGAGCAATTGAATATGCAATTACTGGCCCATTTCTCACCATCCTTTATCTGAATTTCTGATTGACTTTTTTAGGATTTATTTATTTGTCAGAGAGACAGAGAGAGCTCAAGCAGGCAGAGTGGCAGGCAAAAGCAGAGAGAGAGAGAGAGAGAGAGAAGCAGGCTCGCCCTGAGCAAGGAGCCGGATGTGGGACCCAATCCTAGGACCCCGGGATCATGACCTGAGCTGAAGGCAGGGGCTTAACTGACTGAGCCACCCCGGCGTTCCTGATTGACTCTTGTAAAGAGAGAGAAGGGGAGGAAGTGCCCTAGGCAATACTCATGTATTCCAGATCTTCCCTTCTTTGGCTCAGATTTTCCAAGGATGGGCTCCTGGCTGAGAGGAGCCTGTCAGGCATAGTAGTCCTTGATCTTTAGGATATCCAGCAAAAAGCAAACACTTCCTGAAACTTGAAGTGTTTCTTAAAGAATAAATTATATAAATTATGTATTAGCTATAATAGAAAACTGGTTGTGATTCAAATTAATTAGGGCAAAAAATTGCTCGAGATTTTATCATTGTTTTTAGATTTCTTAACACAAGAGAACTAAGAGTGAAGCTTAAGGTTATCCTGTACTATTCTCAAGAGCATTCACCTCCATCTCTGGAAGAGTCTGCCAGGTGTACCACCCATTGGACCATCCAGGTAATCATCCTCTTTTTGCTGTTGTTCAGACAGCCTTTCCCTAGTTTCTGGCCCTCACTATGCAGCTAGATTCTTTCTCTTGCCTTGCCTTTTGGCTTAAAGCTGTTTAATCATGATATTTCTCAATATAGTTTCTTTATATTTATGTTGTTTATGGTTTACTCTTGAATCTGTGCCAGAATTTCATGAATTTGTGTGTTGGTATCATTTTTCAAATTGGGAAACTTCTTGGCCATTATATCTTTAAATATTATTTCTGCCTCATTTTCTCCTGTCCTCTTAGGGCTCCTTATTATACGTATTAATAGCTTTTCAATGTGTCCCACATATCTCTTGTGCTTTTTCTACTACTTTCCATCCCTGTTTTCTCTGTGGTTCACTTTGAATATTTTATATTGGTCCTTTTTCTAGTTCATTAATCCTATCTTCTGTGTCTAATCTCTACTAAACACATAATATCATATGTATTTTAAAATTCTAAAATTTTCATTTGATCCTTTTTTACAGGTAACAATTCACCAAGGAATTCTCCATTTTAAAATTTATTTTCTCTAAAAAAAATTATTTTCTCTGCATTCTTGAATATATAAATCCTAGTTATTTTATTTTATTTTTTTAAAGATTTTATTTATTTATTTGACAGAAAGAAAGAGATCACAAGTAGGCAGAAGGAGGGGGGAAGCAGGCTCCCTGTTGAGCAGAGAGCCTGATGTGGGGCTCAATCCCAGAACCCTGAGATCACGACCTGAGCTGAAGGCAGAGCCTTAACCCACTGAGGCACCCAGGTGCCCCTATTTTATTTTTTTATTATTTGACAGAGAGATAATGAGAGAGGGAACACAAGTAAAGGGAGTGTGAGAGGGAGAAGCAGGCTTCCCACTGAGTGAGGAGCCCAATGTAGGGCTCGATCCCAGGACTCTGGGATTGTGACCTGAGCCAAAGGCAGATGCTTAACAACTGAGCCACACAGGCACCCTAAATTATAGTTATTTTAAAGTCCTTGTCTATTGACTATAATATCTATGTCACCTGTGGTTCTACTTCTATTGAATGCTTTTTCTTGTGGTTTTCATAATATGGTCTTGACTCACAGCATGTCTAGAAAATTTTTATTGAATGTTGGTCATTGTATATAAAAAATTATATACTTCCAAATGACTTTTTCTTCCTTCAGAGTGGGTTTATCTTTTCCTCTGCTAGGCAGATGAAATTGGGACTGATTATTTTAAGCCAATCGGACATTTAACTCAGTTGAGAATGACTTTTAGTTTTGGTAAGGTTTAGTATACCTCTGATTTGTTACTGAGGTGTTGTCTTTCAGGGTTTTCCATTGAATGCATGGTGGTGTGTTCACTGGCCTTCCTTTTCCTAGCAGGATCTAATCTTTGTCTCTTTGATATTATGAAACGGTGGAAAACTTCCCTCTGATTTTCAGAAGTTTTGGCTTAGCTTCCAAGTTCTAAAGTCTACTCTTTGTCTCCCCAGCTTCAAAAGTTCATGGAAAAAAAATGTTACTTTGGGTTTCAGAAGTTTTATGATTAGCTTTTTAATAACCTGCCCTCATAGCCTCAGAAATTAGAAAATGTATTGAGAGACTATGTGTTTGAGGTCCCTCAAGCCTTTAATTATATCTCTACAGCCCCACAAGACCATTAAAATCACTGCTGGCTTTTCTTTCCCACAGCTGTCTGGGAAAAATTTAGATTGCCAGTCTCTGAGAATCTGCATATGTCCCAAAAAGTGGCTGTAGGTTGCCAGAGAGCTGAAGTTCTCTCCTCTTAAGAAATTTAGTTGCTCTTGTGTTCTTTAATTCAGCAATTGTCTGATGTCTTTAAAGGAATGAATCTATTTGTTTTAAAGTATTTGTAGTTGTACCCTCAGCTCTGAGCAGTGCAAATATCTCATCTCACCCCAACACGAGTTCCCAACATAGGTCAAATGTCTTAGACTTCCATCTGATCAAATGGAATATTACCAGGAAAAAAAAACAACTATGAAACTATAACAGCATAAATTGAACACAGAGTGAGCTAAAGCAAGAAATAACTTTTGGTGGAAGAATGATTCTTTCTAATTCAGTAATGTTCTCCTAACAAAAGAAAGGGAAACATTTTCTCTAGGTAGTCATTCTCTGAAGAATTATTTTCATCTGAAATATTCCCATGTTTTCCTAATACTGAATCTAAAAAGCACATGCCTGATATCTTGAGGAGAGAACATATTATTTCCAATTTCTTGATGATAGAAAATAGGAATAATAAAGGATTAAAGATCTTTAAAAAAACTACAGATCCTAAAATATTAGGTGACAACTTATAGCTCAATATAAACTTTTTCTTTTCTTTTCTTTTTTTTTTTTAAAGATTTTATTTATTTGACGGAGAGATCACAAGTAGGCAGAGAGGCAGGCAGAGAGAGAGGGGGAAGCAGGCTCCCCGCTGAGCAGATAGCCTGATGTGGGGCTTGATCCCAGGACCCTGAGATCATGACCTGAGCCGAAGGCAGAGGCTTAACCCACTGAGCCACCCAGGCGCCCCTAAACTTTTTCTATTCACATGGAAATCTTATGAGAAAGAGGGAATGGGAGAGAGAAAAGGAAGTTGAGTGGATATGTAATCATACAGCATGAGGTTATTACTGTGCTTTGATGTGTTTCTCCAAACCAATTATAAAAACCCTTGAAGGCAAGGTCCCTCTGTAGTGAAGTAACCCAAAGAATTTCAGATTTGAGATCTAATAGACCTATTTTGTTCACAGAAGTGTTATTGGAAATAATATTAAAGTGTGTATTTCTATTAAAGAGAATCAACCACAAGAAATGTTCTTACTTTGTTTACCAAATGACCACTTACATTGCTCCTGAAAATTTCCAACATTGGTCATTAAGTCCTTAAATCAACTTGAGCTAAACACACCATCTTTCTCCTTATTTTGAGTCATTGTAATGTTTATTCATATATCAGCCTAATACTGATTATTACTGGGCATCCTGTCTGAAGTCTATAGAATGGATTATTTTAGTACTTTGTTCCCTAGCAGTCATTTTTAAACATACTAGTAATGACTCCAGTGGATAAAACATTGAATAGTCTTTCATAAATAGATACTGCCCTAAACATGAACAAAATATCCATTCTCATTTCTTTGTTAATGCTATATTTGAGTCAACCAAAGTTCTTTTCTACAGATTTTACCTCTGAAGGATTGGCACGGAAAGTGAGAAAAAATAAAAATCAGCTCATCATGATCAAAACATTGAGGCATTGCTAATAGTTGTCAGATCTATTGTAGAGGAGGAAAAATGTTTTTACCTCTACCTTTCTAGGTTCTTGACTGTGACACTTCTGCCCTCCCCATAATAGAAGACAGATCAACTAGAGAAAAACAATTTTAATTGCATATGTATGTAGGGGAGCCTCACAAAAATATGAGACTCAAAGAAGTGACCAAAAGCAGGAAGCTTTGTTACCTTTTAGAGAAAAATAATAAATTTGTGAAGAATTGACAAAACAAAGAAGTTTGGGCTAGAGGGTAATAAAATGGTGAAGAAGTAACAATATTTGTTCAAACAGCCTATTAGCTCTAAACTCCCTGCCTGGTGATGAGGATGTCTTCTACCCTCCTGGGTAGAGAGGGTAGCTTTCACATGGCAGATTAACCTCCTGCTTTCAGGAGGATAAAAGAGAGTCAGAGTATCCTTTTAGCATTGGCTGTTTCTCAGGTACCTTTAATTCAAAATAATCAATATGCCAAAAGATTGTTTGGGGTGATATCCTGAACCTCTACACAGTCTAACTCAAGATTGATGTACTTCATCACCCACAACTCAGACGTTGTGGCATTTTTTTGTTGGCGATGGATAGGACTCTAGAGACCGTTAGTCTCCTTTCTTTTGTACACTTGGAAAAACTGAGACATGGACATATACTCCTTTCTTTTGTACACTTGGAAAAACTGAGACATATAGAGATAGTGTGATTTTCCAAGAATCACATGAAGAGTTAGTAGCAGAGATGGAACTACAGCCTGCGCCTCTTAATTGCTCTTAAAATTGAAACTCCTTGAAAACAAGTAATAAATGTACTTTTCTTTAGAAACTTACTTTCCTCTTAGCGCATCAGTATATGAAAAATACCTAAATCAGAATCTGTGTTATTGTGTATTGTGTGCTACCCTTGCACAAAAAGGGAAAGAGAAGAATAAGAAATATGTATTTTTGTTGTTGTTGTTGTTGTTATTGTTGTTTAAGTAGGCTCCATGCCCAGTGTAGCTTGAACTTGCAACCTTGAGATCAAGACCTTAGGTGAGATTAAGAGTCAGTTGCTTTCCTTACTGAGCCACCCAGGTAGTGTAGGAAATATGTATTTATAAAAGGAAACAATGGAAAGATAAACAAAAAACTAATAAAAATTAGTTCTCCTTTTAAAGGGAGGGAGATAACAGGAAGGAGGTGATAGGGATACAACTAAGACTTCTCTGAATTACTTTGTTTTATGATTTTGATTTTGGAATCAAGTCAATGTTTTACATAATGAAAATTGACTTAAGTGTATGAAAATTGAAAACAATGACAAAAATGCACAAATAAATAAAGGAGTAAAAAAGTAGAATCCAATGGTTACAGTCAAGAATGATTTTAAGCGGTCTTTTTGTGATGATATTTGAATATAACACGAAAAGACTCAACTCTGGTTAATGTTTCTTATGAGAGGAAAGCCAACAGCAAATATATGCATTCTGCTTTGATACAGTCTATTCCCAAAGATTGCATAACATAGGTGTCATGACCAATCTCAGGACTGTGCCATTTTTAAAGATGGTATATACTGGTTCTGATTTAGGCTATATAGTCAGATTAATATTAGATCTACTACTTATTACTTTCGTTACCTTGGGCAAATTATGTCTCTAAGCTTACATCTGCATGTATATAAAGTGCACATGGTAATAGTTCTTACCTCAAGGGCTTGCTGTGAAGATTAATATAGATAATCCACATTAAGAGCTTAGCACAACTTCAGGTAAATAGTGAGAGCTCAATAAATTTTAGCAATTATTTAAAGAAACTGCTTCGACAACTGAAAATAACAAAAACAAACAGATCTGTTTTTACATTAAAAATGTGAACTACATTATATATATAAGAGAGTATATATACTATATTGGCATATTTTCAAAAAAGTAATAAAATGAACACTCAGGTATCCCTACCTTGTTTAAGATACAGAATACTTATGAGGAATTTTTAAGTCTTTGCAAACAGTACTCTCTTTAGTTTTGTTTCAGAAATCTTTTTTTTTTTTTTATTAAATACAATGTATTATTTGCTTCAGGGGTATAGGTCTGTGAATTATCAGGCTTACACAATTCATAGCACTCACCATAGCACACATCCTTCCCAATGTCCATAACCCAGCCTCTCTATCCCTACCCACCTTACCCTCCAGCCACCCTTGGTTTGTTTCTTGAGATTAAGAATCTATTATGGTTTGTCTCCCTCCCCGGTCCCATCTTGTTTCATTTTTTTCCCTCCCTACCCCCCACCACCACCTGCCCTGCCTCTAAAATTCCTCATATCAAAGAGATCATATAATAATTGTCTTTCTTGTTCCAGAAATCTTTAAAAATGCTATTTTACTGTATGTATCATTTGTGTTTGTTTTCTTTTTTCTTAATAATTTCTTTGTGATTCATACCTATTACCTGTATTTCACTCAGTTTCATTGTTGTGAGGTGTTCTATTATATGAATGCACTGCAGTTATTTTGTAAAAATCCATTCAACTGTTGATGGGTATTTGGATTGATTTTAGTTTTTGCTCTAACTAATGTCAAATGACAAAATAACACAAATTAGTAATGAGTTTGATGCCCTTTATTCAAGAGAAAACAATCCATGGATTGGGGGGTGGGGGGTTCAATGCCTCACAGGGAGTAGAACACTCATCCCTCAGGGATTTGGGGCAAAAGTGAGATTTATAGAGCATTAGACACACTGATGCAGAAAGAGGTCATGGCTGGTTAGGAAGTTAGGGGTTTCTTTCTTAGGCTAGCACATCCTTTTCTAAAGTAAGGTAAGCTAGCTAAAGCTGAGTTAGAGGACAGTGATGCCTATATGTTAAGTTTCCTTGACAGTGAGGTGTTTCTGGTAAATGCAGACTGAGTTAGGTTTAGATTTGTGAGGTGGACTGAGGCGCTGGATTGGTCGCCATTTTGTGGGTTCAGAATTCATATTATTTTATCACTGACAATGTTGATATGAACATTCTTACACATTTTCTAGGTACAGATACACAAGAATTTCTCTAGCACACACTCATATGCATGGAATTGAAATGCACATCTAACTTTGCTGGGCAATTACAAATTGTTTTCTGAAGTAGTTTACTAATTTATCATCATCCCAGCTGGTGTGAATGTTGTTCTTATCTACCTCCTTGTCAACACTAAGCATTGTCAGTCTTCTTAATTTTAGGCATTTTGCTGGATGTGTGTTCAGACTTCATTTTTGTCTGGATTTACATTCCATGATTACAAGTTAGGTTGAGACTCTTTAAATGTTAATTGCCCACTTTCTATTGTATTAGCTTTCTTTCTCTTTTTCTCTCTTTTTAAAATTAACCTATAAGAGATCCTTATCTTCTCTGATTTTCTCACAGGTTTTTTGTTTGTTTATTTGTTTGTTTGGTTTGGTTTGGGGTTTTGTGTGTGTGTGTGTGTGTGTGTGTGTGTGTGCGCGCGTGTGTGTTTGGATGAGCAGAAGATCAAAATGTTAATGTGATCATTTTTCAATAGTCATGTTTGGTATATTTTTGTTTCTTTTCCTACTCAAGGTCATGGAGATATCATCATATATTAATGTTTTATTATTGAGTATGGTAATTGCTATAGGTTTTAGGTATGTATCCATTCCAGGTTATTGTAGTTCTTTTAAAGTTTTGGTTGCTAAGGGATTTTCTTTTTAATTTTGTATCCCACAAATGCATGTAAGTTTGAAGGGATGTTTTCTTTTATACTTAATGAGATTTATTTTATTCTGTTTTTCTGCTTTAGCCTCTTAATGTAGAGAAGTATAGTAGCTTATATTATGTTATGTTATAATATTAACTAAACCTGAATTCCTGGAATAAATCCTATGTGATGACTATATATTATTTTTATTTACTTTATTGCATTTAAGTGGAGACTGATTGGCCTGTAATTTTCCTTTCTTATGTTGACATTGTCTTATTTGAATATCATAGGTAGATTAGTATTTGCTATTTTCCAGAATAGTTTCTGCAAATTTGAAATTAATTCATAATTAAATATTTGTTAGAATGTGCCTATAAAACCACCAGGACTTTGTTTTTTTAATTTTCTTGGTGAGAAAATTTTAAACTGCTGATTCAATTTTGTATCAGTCATAGGACTATTCAGGTCCTTATTCCTTGACTTTTGTCAGTTCTTGGTATATTGCATTTTTTCCTACTAAATTATCCATTTAATTAAGTTTTCAAGTTTCTCAAAATAACTTGTTTATCTTTGTCTTCTCTCTTTTGTCCTTGGTTAATCTTGCAAGAAGTTTATTATTTTATTAATTTTTTCAAGGAATAAAGTCTTGCCTTTGTTTTTTCTTCTTATTGCTCTTTTCCTTTTTATATTTCATTAATTTTACTTTTGTTGTGTTTTATCTTCTACTTTATTTTAGTTTATTCTGTTACTGCTTTTCTAATTTCTTACATTGTAAATTTTCTAAATTCTTACATTATAAAACTACAGTTTTCCCTGTTAGTACCTCATTAGTTATATCCCACAAATTTCAGTGTGAAATGTTTTTATAATTTTCAAATCTAAGTATTTTCTAATTTTATTATGTTTTCTTTTGACCCATATGTACTTGAAAGTGTATTTCAAAAATTTCTAATTGAAAAGATTTTTCCCCTATTTATCTTTTGTAATCAATTGTAAATTTGTTACATACCAGTTAGAATATATGCTGCTTTGATATCAGTCCTTTGGAGTTTGTTAATGCTAACTTTATGGCCTATTACATGATCAGGATTTATATATACTTAAAATTATGTATAGTCTTCTAATGTTGACTGCAGTGATATACCTATTTATATCATATACATATAAAATTAAGTTAATTTGTTTGACTATTCATTATACTATCTATATTCCTCCTGAATTTATTTTGCCTCTGTTGTCTATCAATTGAAGAAACTGTGCTAAATGGATATTGCTGAATATAAGTATAGATATCTTTTATAAAAATTATAGCATTGATGGAGACCCTGAGAGTTGGAGTGGAGAAATTTGCATGAGTAAATCCTCAAATCTCAGTAAGTCTGCTTTTCTGATTTCCTGCTTCTCTGATTTCCTCTTTTCTGCTTTTCTGATTTCCTCTTGCTTGACAATTCTATTACAACTTTACCTTAGTTAATTACTTTGGAAAGGGATGCTGATCTTTCTTAAGACCCATCCCTACCCAACACCATCTCTAGATTGGCAACCAACATAGTATAGGGGAACAACTACGAAGTGTAACTAATAGGGGATAGCTTAAATGCCAAAAGAATTATGTGAGTTGTGACTGATTCATATTGGCAGAAACTTAGAGAATAAGTGTGAGAATGGATGGCAAACATAATAGACCAATTAGGAACAGGCCAACATTTTCTCTTGAGGTACTTACCAGGAATTCTAGGTTCATTATGTTAACTTAAGCAACTGAGAGTGGCTTTATTTGGTTTAGTTAGTTGATTTTAACTGAAATCAATGGTGACCTACATTAAATGAAGTTGAGCTGCTAGAATATTCTTGATATAACATAGAAGTATGAATCTAAAGGCTTAGGAGGCTAGAATATTGGAGAGGATATATCATGCGTGTCCTGCTCTCCACTCTTTCACTGTATTCTCTCAGAAGGGCCATTGGACTCTTCATAACCAAGGCAATGAGAAAAAGAGTAAGTATCCTTGGAAAGCTTTGCCATAGCTGTCTTCTGCAATTCAGAGATAATGGTAGGAAGTGCTATAACTGAAAAGGGCTCTCCTCTTTAATTGTAGTGAAGATGAGGAGAGCCTGAAGTGGGAGCATTGGAGTGGCAGCACTTAATGTCCGGAGACAAAGTAGATATGGTTACTGTAGGGAGTGGTAGGACCAGAGCAGTATTCAGACTAGTTTTACCCACAGACATCTTGGGGGGCACCTGATTTATTATGATGTACCTTGGACTGAAATAGATACATAGCCATTTGTTTGATAACAGGAGACCTACATCATTGACAGTCATAGTCTCATTCACATTTTCAAATCTGAGCCAGTACACAGGGCCCTGTGAATGGAAGGCCTTCAACCTGATGAAGGATCTTACAACATTGGCACAATTATGTACCACAAATCTATTACCTAGCCTTTCTTAAAGGAATCTATGGCCATTTACTGGGATGAATCATAGTACATAAAGTAAAATACCCAAAATTTTCAGAAATTGTTTTTCACTGACTCTGAGCTGATGCAAATCTGTTAAGAATTCTAAATGCTCCTACAGTCCATTAGTTAGAATGGGGACTTTGGAGTTTAAGTAGAAAATGGAAAATTAACCTAAGTTCACATCACAGCTGGCCTAAGAGGTCTGCAAAATCATACTGTGTTAATCTCTAAAAGCATGTTTGAAGCAGATTTAATTAGTGGCAATACCCCCACAATGGCATCCTAACCGCTGGGAGTAAGGTTTTTATGATAGGAAAGACCAAGAGGAAGTCCTTGTCTATTATATGCTTCCCCCAAATAGTAAACAGTGATTAATGCTGCATCCCTGAAGTAATTGCAAGGATCAGCACCACCATCAAACTCTTGAAAGCTGCAGGACTATTGATTTATTTCACATCAACATCAACTCATCTGTTTGGTCCATACAGAAAACAGATGAGTCTGGAATAATAACAGCTGCAGATGATTGCAATTACAATTGCAGATATTACAGGTGTGGACTCCTTGCTGGGACAATAGCTGGGACTCAGTCATTGATCTGGATAATGCACCCCCCTCAATCCATCCTGAATAACAAAACACAGCAAAAGCAGTTTGCTTTATCTGCTAGGGACAGCAGTATACCTTCATCATTTTAATTTGGAGCTGTGTCTCACTAAATGAGACATGCAAAAAAAAATTTCTGATCTAGGGGTGCCTGGGTGGCTCAGTGGAGACAACAGTTTGAATCTCATACCAGGCATCCCTAGTTTTTAAGATCTGCATTGAAGGGCACCTGGGTGGCTCAGTGGGTTAAAGCCTCTGCCTTCGGCTCAGGTCATGATCCTAGCGTTCTGGGATAGAGCCCCACATCGAGCCCCACATCGGGCTCTCTGCTCAACAGGGAGCCTGCTTCCCCCTCTCTCTGCCTGCCTCTCTGCCTACTTGTGATCTCTCTCTCTCTGCCAAATAAATTAATAAAATCTTAAATAAAAAAAAAAGAATTTCTGATCTAACGATTTTGGAAAAATTTGAATAGAAACTTAAGAAAAACCTGTATAAATCCTAAAGGAGATAAGATATGAAGCTATATAGTGAATTTCAACAGTATCTAAACCTCTCTGACCCTAAAACCCCTTCTTCACAGAGCGTTTCATAGGAGTAATGCTTTTCAGAAAACCTGCTTTGGTAATTGTGGTTTTCAGTGATTCAGGCTTTGACTGAGTAGTAGTTCTGATAGCTGGGAATGAAAGTGTTAAATTTTTATACTGACTAGAGTATAAGATGTGCTCAACTTGGTTATTCTAAATGACTAGAATTCTTAGTTCAGAGAGAGATTTTTAATAGAAAATCCTTGCCCTGAGGGTAATGTAGGTGACACTACCCAAAAGGAGTGTATAAATCAAACTTAATGATGATTTTTCCATTTTGTAATAGGGATTAGGGTTACAAGGAGATCACAGCTCTGTGAATCCAATTAGGATATAATGAAATGCACTCTTTGAGCTTACAAACCAATTGATTTAGAAAGAGAAATAATTATAATAATAAGAATGATATTTTTGGCACTATGCTTACACTTTAGGTTATTCAGATTATTAAAATCATTCTTAATTTCAAAATTGAGTGTGCCTAGTTTTGCACAAGGCATTAAAGTCCAGGGAGTCTAAAGTATATGATACTTTCTTTTGAGGACCTGGTGGAGGAGATAATTGTAAACAAGGTAAAGGCATGAGGTTAGAATAAAAGAAAAAATTAGATCTTATTACAAACGACTCTGTGTTATTAATGGGCTTTTATAACCAACCATATCAAACTTTATTATGGGTAGAGAGAACAAAAGATGATTGATCAGGCCAAATTTCTCAGAACTCTATTAATTTGAGCAGCCACAAATGAATGTGCCCGTTAAATGGAGTTTAGTGTAATTTTGGTCCTCTTGCCCGTCCTTGCTACCAGATTCAACATTTAGTGTTGTTTGTAAGGGATACGAGATGGTAAGACATAAGGAGGTCGATTTTCTCCTCCCCACAGGAAACGTATACATAGCTCTATTGTAGCTATTACATGATATTGTAGACCAGCTCTTTTCAACCTAGGTTTTGGGAAAGAATTAAATCATAATGCCCTCAAGATTTTTTTTTTTTAAAGATTTTATTTATTTGACAGAGCGAAACACAGCAAGAGAGGGAACACAAGCAGAGAGAATGGCAGCGGGAGAAGCAGGCCTCCTGCAGAGCAGAGAGCCCGATGCGGGGCTCGATCCCAGGATCCTGGGATCCGACCTGGGCCGAAGGTAGATGCCCAACAACTGAGCCACCCAGGCACCCCAGCCCTCAAGAATTTTTTAAACGCAATGAATTAACTTCCCTCCTATGCATCAAGAACAATGCTAACTATGTTCCATCCTTGGGAGAATTGAGAAAATAGTCATTCAAATAATTTCCACTTTCAATAATTTCAATAATTTTCCGCATTCAAAGACTTTTCTTCTAATTCTCTAGTGGAACCTCTATCCGCTCTGGATACTGATTCTAAAACACCAGTCAGTGAGAGCTAAAAAAACTTGCACCCCTCACCCTCACTGATTCTGATTCAATGGAACAGGCATGAGGATGAACAGTCTGTGTTGTAAAAATCTCTGTAGGTATTTCTGATGTAACCAAGTCTAGGAATCACCACTGCAGACAGAGATGACTGGTTCCCCAGCTGCATTATGAAACAAAAGTGCTCCTGCTGCAGATGCTCTAATATATTAGAGGATCTCAATTGTCCTAGAATTAAAAAATAATATTCCAACATTTCCAAACTTATTTTAACATGGAATTTTTTCCCCCCAATACCTGTAGTCATCTTGTAGAACTTGAGTGCCACAGAAGCGCTCTGGAAATGAGAATCTAGAGGATGGCTGGTGGCATTGGACAGTGTCAAATTCAGTAGGATCTTTCCTAGTTAACACAACCCTGCTTGCTGTATTGCATTTAGAAATCCATTTTTTTTGGATATTGGAAGTTTTCAAATTTATTTTTATTTTTTTAAAGATTTCATTTATTTATTTGAGAGAGAGAGACAGATCACAAACTGAGGGGAAAAGCAGAGGCAGAGGGAGAAGCAGACTCCCTGCTGAGCAGAGAGCCCAATGTGGGGCTCGAACCCGGGACCTGGGGATCATGACCTGAGCTGAAGGCAGATGCTTAAATGACTGAGCCACCCAGGTGCTCCTGGGTCTTGGATGTTTTTTAATTTCAAGAGTCCTTTGTTTTGTAAACAGTAAATCTTATCGTATTTATTACAATATAAGTTCCAGAGGATCCACGTTCTAAATGTCTTTTTTTGTTTAACCATAAAATTAAAGGAATAAAAAAAAGAATAAATTTTTCTTTATCTTTGCAGTGCGGAATGAACTTTCTAAATAAAACACAAAACCTAGAAGCAAGAAAGAAAAGGTTGAAAAATTTTATTGCATAAAAATTAATACTTCTGAAGAGCAATTATGTCTAAACTTGACACACACTCATATATGGTAAATATATGGCAATATACCTACAAACATAAGTGATGAAAACATTTGTAACATATATGCTAGGCAAGGGCCAATTTCTTTTTTCTTTTCTTTTTTTTTTCTTTTAATTCCATCAGTGAATGAATGGAAAAAGAAGATGTAGTACATACTCATGCACGCGCATGTGTGCATGCACACACACACACACACACACACACACACACAGGAATACTATTCAGCAATAAAAAGGGCCAATTTCTTTAACATGCAAAGAACTCTTATAATTCAATTGGAAGACTGACAACCTAAGAGAAAAATGTGCATCTGAGCAGGTAGTTCCCAGAGTACTAACAATGAATTCTCAATAAATATTTGAAAAGAGGAAATCAGATATGATCCACCCAAAGGCCTTTATGCTTATTGTTTCTTCTGCCTAAATTGCTCTTTTGACAGATTTCCTTTTCACATCCCTAGCTGTGAAGCTTTTGCTGAAATGTCACTTTCTAATGAGACCTTCCCTACTTAAAATTGCACACTCAATTGCCAGCGTATTCTATTCTCCTTTCCTGCCTTATTTTTCTTTATAACACTGATCACCATTGGGTGCACTATCTATTTTCTTATTTCTCCAGTTATTGTTCCTCGCTCTTCCCTAGAAGCCAAGGTCTATGAGGTCAAGGAATTTAGTTCCTTGTGCTTACTGCTATATCCGTCACACAGACTGGTACTGACACACAGTAGAAATTCAGTAAGTATTTGCGGAATAAATGAACAAATGAATAAAAAGATCACGTTTGTTATAATGAACAAAATGCAAGTCAAAACGATCACGTTATAACAGGTTTCCGTTTTGACTCTATCGTGGTACTTGTCAACAATCAGTCCAAATGCTGTGAATCCTTCCCTTTACATTAAAGCCTATACTAGAAGTTCTATCCTTGTACCTCAAGAATCAAACTCTTCATTTTGGTCCCCAAACTTGATTTTGTAGTTCCCTCTCTCTGTAGATGACATCACTGTCTTCCAGTCCTTGACTCTTCCTTCTTCCTCTCTGTGTCCTGATGCCTGCTTACCTGAATGGCTCCAACAGCTTCGTTAGGTTCCCTACCTCCAGCCTTGTCCAGCCTTGTCTGGAAACACAGCTCTGCCCCTGGTACTGCCCTGTTGAGAAGCTTCTGTTGTCGATTTCCCATCACAGAAGTCTAGATCCTTCACCAACTTGGTCAAACGCCCTTCAGGTTCCCCTCCTCAAACACACACCCCAAATGGACCCTGCCAGGCAGGGCCATGTGAGGAACACCAGGTTTTGGTCTAGTGGGCTAAGACAGGGCCAGGGGAAAGCCTAGATAGAGTCTTTTTTGGGGTTTCTGCAGGAGAAGCAAGGCAGGACAGGGTAAATAGCCTAGGATTGCTACCCTGAATAATGTTGAAAGGCTCTAAATCTTTGGGATGGTCTCTAGTTGCCTGGTGCCTGAAGCTGGGAAGATTCAGGCCGAGGAATATTGCCTCTTAGCGTGCACTGGCCAGAGAGAGGAGAAAGGGCTCTGGATGTGTTGGTTCATCTATCAAAGGCATGCTCCCAGGGGGCCCTTGCTAGCTCTAAGAATTGATTAGTCCCAGGACAGGCAGTCTCTCCCTGCCTGTGTCCTTGCCCCATCCTTGCCCCAATTTGTGTCCTTTGCCCATCCCCCCAGCCCTCTCCTTGCTGGCAATTACCAGTTTGTTCTTTGTATTTATACATCAGAAAGGATTTTAAGATATCAAAACCTCATAATACACAGAAAATAAGCAGTATAAACAATAGAGTACTTCTGCCTATGCTGTCTTCATGACCTAGAATACTTTTTGCCAAACACTCCCCTTCCCCCACACCTATTATTGAAAGCCTACTTAGCATTTAAGTCCCAATTCAAATATCGGTTTCCCCCTGGGAAGTTCTCTGATTTCTCCCAGCAGGAAGCACTATTTCCCAGCGTGCTCCCATAATACTTTGTAATTTTCCTTTTACCTCCCACTTGGGTAATTTGTGTCCTTGCCCCATTTCCCCTCACAGTGTCAACCCAGAGGAATACTGAGCCCTGCTAATCACCCTGCATTTGCAATGTCCAGTCTATGACACGAGGAGGGAAATGGCTCCCGTCCCTCTGTGTTGGCACCCTCCTAGATGCTAGAAGGCAGCTCCTGTGTTGGGGGCCTTCGCTGGTTCTTGCTGTCGTAAGTGGCAGAACCACAGATCAGAGCTGCCCTTCTCCTGTGGAACAGACTTCAGAGTTGTTGAGAAAGAGCCCTGGAGACTCGAACATAGGGGAAAATTCCAAAGTCGCTTTATTTGAACATGGCTGAGGCCAGGATGGTGAAAAAGCAGAAGTGGTACAGGACGCTGTAGCTTCAATCACAGGTTAAGGCAAAGGAACAATTTTTAGACCATCCCACACCATGTTGCTGATTGTGGCTTGTCACTGCACACACCTCACTCCCTAGAAGTGCTCTCTTTCAGGGACTCTCCCAGTGCTGTGCTGGCAAATAGGAACAGCTGGCTAGGGAAGGGCAGGTGTGGGGAAGGCCCTGACTTAGAGCATTTGTCACTTTCCAGGGTGTAAATACTCACACCACAGTCAGAGTCAGGCTACTGACCGGGGAGCTGGGCTGAGAGGCTCACCATGGCCTTGAGCTGGCGGGAGCCAGCCGTGGCACCCCTCTGGGCGGTGATTCTGTCTGCAGCCAGCCATGTCTGTGCTGGCATCTCTAGTTATGGACTCTGAGTTCTTCCAGGAAGCATCTCAGCCCCCAGGTAATCAAGGGGATGAACAGAGGGGGAAGCGGGAGAGGCTGTCACTGTTGTCCATTGTGCCTCTACCTAGATGTCCCAATCTCAGCCTGGACCCATTTGAGAAACCCGGTTTCACATATTGTTGGTGCTGACGAAGGAGGTACTGATTGCTGTTT
>CM053617.1:17554185-17649174 GCA_028646535.1 Procyon lotor
TATAAATAAATAAATAAATAAATAAATAAATAAATAGGCTGCCCATGATAAACTTCCTGAAGGATTTCTGAGTCCTTTTGGTGCTCCCTTCGCATATGCTTATTGATGAACTACTCCAAGAAGAACTAGATTTGGGGGCACCTGGGTGGCTCAGTCAGTGAAGCATCTGTCTTTGGCTTGGGTCATGATCCCAGGGTCCTGGGATTGAGTCCTGCATCAGGGCTCAGTGGGGAGCCTGCTTCTTCCCTGCTTTCCACCCCCAATCCCCCTCTTGTGTTCTCTCTCTGTCACTCCGTGTCATATAAATAAATAAAATCTTTATTAAAAAAATAGATTTTGACCTTTCAAATAAATTAAGAGATGAACAATTTTATCTAATTGTTGGTAACAAGTTGGGGGCAGTCTACTACTCTTGAATTCTGTGTATGTGTGTGTGTGTGTGTGTGTGTGTGTGTGTTCATATCTTAGTTGCCCACAGTTCAACTTATTGGGGACATGGTAACATCAGATGTGTCATTCTTCTAACTTCCAAGGAAGTTTCAATAATTGGCTTATAATGACAGGTCAAGAAATGAACTTCTTTCTTATTGATGGGCTTGAGGTTACTGTCTTTCTTATGCTGATGGGAAATCAAGACAGACCAAATCTAGATGTTTGCCTACCACTGGGGGGCCTCATTGGAACTGAGAGAAAGTAAAGCTCTGGCTTTCTTGCACCAGCATTGCTTATCATTCAATCTAAGTTTTGGTGGCATGCCTATGATGCTGGCGCTGATGCTGACATTGTGGGGAGCACAGGCCAACGGGAAGGCGGTAGTTACTGAGCAAACTGTCCTGAACATCGGTGACATTTTTACATTTATGCTTTTCTGGTAACAAGAAAAGTTCATCATAGGAAACTTAGAAAGTACAGAAAAGCAGACAATCATCCCAAATCTCAGGAGACTGGCAACATTAAAAATAATAACATTAGAATGGTATTGTATGTGCAGTTTATATGAATCTTGTCATTGATATTCTTAATGACACTGTATCATTCTGTCTTATGAATTTTACTGACTTTCACTACAGCTGATTTAACTCTTACTGGTCTATTTAAGCGTGACTCCACTATAATAATAAATCTTGTCTACCTCTTTGATTATGTGGTTAGGATGGAATTGTAGATGTAAAATCGTTATATCAAAAAACAAACACATTTAAAAATATCTTTTTGAGTCTAGTTGACACACAGTGTTACATTAGTTTCAGGTATACAACATAGTGATTCAACTTTTTTGTCTGTTATGCTGTGCTCACCACAAGTGTATACATACAATGTTATTATAATGTCCTTGACTATATTCCCTGTGCTGTGTCTTTATTCTTGTGACTCGTTCATTCCATAACTGGAAGCCTGTGCCCCTCACTCCCCTTCACCTATTTTGCCCATCCCCCTAACCCTCTCCCCGCTGGCAATTACCAGTTTGTTCTTTCTATTTATACGTCTATTTCGACTCTATGTTTCTTCACTTTTTGTTTTTCATTCCACGTATGAGTGAAATCATACAGTATTTGTCTTTCTCAGTCCTACTTATTTCAGTTATCATAACACCTTTAGATCCATTCATATTGTTGCAAATGGCATGATCTCATCCTTTTTATGGCTGTGTAATATTCTATGGAGTATGCATGTGTGTGTGTGTATATATACCTATTTATGTCACATCTTCCTTATTCATCTATAGATGGACATTTGGGTTGTTTCCATATCTTCACTATTGTAAATAATGCTGCAATAAACACATGGGTGCATATATTTTTTCGAATTAATGTCTTCGTTTTCTTTGGGTAAATACCCCATACTGGAATTACTGGGTCATATGGTATTTCTGTTTTTAATTTTTTAAGGAATCTCTATAGTTTTTTCCACAGTAGTTGTACAAATTTACATTCCTACCAACACTGCGTGAGAGTAAAAAGTAAAGACATTTTTAATGTTCTTGTTTAGTAGGCCTAAAACTGCTTTTGAGAAAGGTTTTAAAAGATTATATTTCCATGAGATTCCCATTTTCCTTAAATCAATGAAAGCCTTCCTTATGTTAAGATTCAAAATAAAAATCAAATGGAATGGAACCTTGTGAGGTTTTTACCTTAAGCTTCACCTGCCATAAAGCCAAAGTTCTGGAATAAACCAGGAAACACTAGTTTGGTGACATTAACAGTCACCCATCACTCATCATCAAAATGCAATCTGCCAGGGCGCCTGGGTGGCTCAGTGAGTTAAAGCCTCTGCCTTCAGCTCAGGTCATGATCTCAGGGTCCTGGGATCCAGTCCCCCACATCGGGCTCTATGTTCAGGGGGGAGCCCCCCCTCTCCCTCTGCCTGCCTCTCTGCCTACTTGTGATCTCTCTCTCTCTCTCTGTCAAATAAGCAAATAAATTTTTAAAAAATGCAATCTGCCAAAACAGGAAGGAGAAAGACACTGGCCAAGTTTGTGGGTCTGTGTAAACGCTTAGCTAACCTGGATAGCTTGTTGGGTGAAATTTCTTTGGTTATTTTTCTTTCTGCCCTAACACCAAGCATAAGGGATCTGACAAACAAGATGTAATATGGCAAAACAAGGTGTGGCCTCAGGTGTCTTCCAAATGAGAGGATGTCGCACCCATCTTCCGAGGAGGTGGTAATAAGGATTAAGAGTCCAATCCTATCATTTTGCTGCTGTTTTTATTTATCATGTAAGGTATATAATTATAGTGTTTCCCTTTTAAATGGCTCTTAAACATGTTTGGCCAAAGGGGAAAACCAAAGCAGTTGGTAAAAGTCAAGTGTTTCACCATCTGTCTCTATCACGTTTCCCTGGTTGCAGTTCCAGCAGCCCTGCCAGGGAAGACTAGCTTCTTTTTACAAATAGGCCAAATCTATTGATTTTGGCCAACAGTCTCAGATTTAGAAAAACATAATGCCTTTCCCTCCACCTGCTCTTTCTTATTACTTATGAAATTTTCAAGTAATAGTGTGAATAATAAAAACAGTACCGCTCTTGGGTCTCCTTCCAGAATTTTCTTTGTAGAAACAAAGATATACATGTATATGAACACTTAAAAATAAGCCCACATGCAGTCATCCTGCATACATGCTGTTCTCGGTTTACTTTACAACATAACCTGAATATCTCTTTGTATCAATAAGTAGAGACCTTTTTTTCCTTTCTTTTTGAATAGCAACATGGACTACATATGTCTCTAATGCAGTTTTTTAAATCAGTCCCTACTGATGGATATATCCTGGTTTTGATGGTTTCCATCATTCTCTCAATGTAGATTACAGAAATACTTTGGGGAGTCTACATCTAATATGCATTTCTAGGTCAAAGTGCATGTGCAAAAAACAATCTTTCAGTGATAAGGACAAAGCAAAACAGGTCATGAGCCTCTAGATATAAGAATGAGGTAAGAAAGGGTAATATTTTAAGGAGCATTTCATAGAAAGAACCATCTGATAAATTTTCCATTCTGCCATTGTAAGTAGAGGCTTAAGTAGCATTTTTTCCTTTTTGGTGTCATTTGCTTTTTTTTTTTTTTTCTCTCCAAATACCCAGTGCAAATGCAGACTCCAGGAATGATATTGAGATCCAAAAATGATACTTAAAAAAAAAAGATTTGATATAGAAGAAAGAATAGGAGACCTGAGCTTATGCTGTGGTTGGTCACAAACACCCTATAATCTTTGGCAAATCACCTCTTGGGGTCTCAGCTTTCTCATATGTGAAAGGAAAGCGTTGGAAGATCTCTAAACTTTCCTTTAAAATGTTTTTCTGTATTGTGTCTGCCACATAGGGCTTCTGGGAGTATTATTGCTTATGAGTGGACATGCTCAAACCCGGAAGCTACATTGCTCCAAACATGGGCTCTGCTGGTGAGTTCAGCCGGTGCCTGGATTAGCACTGCTAGACGCTAAGGGGCAAATCTGAGACACTTTAGAACATTTTCCGTGTTTCCTGTATCATCCTTATTGTGTGGCCCAAACATGCATTCGTGAGCGCCAGGAGGAATTTGAGCCAATCCTCTACCTGACTCAACCCTCAGACTCTTCCAGAGTAAGGAGTAACCTTACGGATGATAGAATGCCAGTATTGTTGCTACAGTTTGAGAACTTGGGTATTTTCCATCTTGGAGTCTGATTTCCAGAGAGTATTTCAGTAAAACGGGCACTTTGGTGTTCACAAATCTAGCACAGAAAGACTGACCATTGATATTTTCTGGGTTCTCTTTCTAAATCTCCCACTTAGACAAGTAATTAATATTTTTAAATTCCTTAGAAAGCCACTATCTTTTTAGACTACTCTTTTATTTAAGATTACTTATTTATTTGACATAGAGAGAGAGCACAAGCAGGGGCTTGAGGAAAGGGAAGGAGAGGGAGGTGGAGAGGGAGAAGCAAGCCTTCCGCTGAGCAGGGAGCCTGATGTGGGGCTCCATCCCAGCACCCCAGGATCAGGACCTGAGCCGAAGGCAGACATTTAATGACTGAGCCACCCAGGCGCCCCTTTTTAGACTACTCTAAGTAAATAAGCACTTCTGTATTTTCAAGTCAACCCAATACTGAGTAAAAAGTAAATTCTAACTATAGCAACTATTAATACTATTACAATGACAAAAGGTGAGCAGTTGTGTAGTAAGTAGCTAATTAAGATAAGGTTCAGGATCTGAGAGACTTTCAAATATATCAATAGAATTGAAGAGAATCTAGGTAGAAAACATAACTTCTTTATATCAAGTAGTACATAAATAATTTCAGTCCCCAGAACCTCTTATTATAAGTTTTAAAATTTTACATTGAGCTCTCTCAGTAAACACAGACTAGGCACGTATTTCTACTCACTTTTCTTTCTTTCTTTTTTCTTACTTACTTTTCATTCATCATGAGGCTTAGCATATCTATGGATTTGTCCCTGGCAAAACCACTCCACACTTTGGTTTTCCCCTGAAATCCCAGATTACCAGAGACACCAAACCAAAAGGAAGTAACAATTTCACCTTCAGTGTGATAGGTTCCTACAGGACCTACTGCCTGCTATCTCTTAAGTTCAGCTTGCGTTTTTCTGAGGAGGGATAAAAAGTGTTAAGGGGAAAAGGCTAGGATAACTCAATTAGAACCAGCAGGTTATTTATAAGCTTAATGAGCTTTTGGAGGTCTCTGGAATTTATGTTTCTGAAATGAATCTCCTCAGACGGTAGACAGATGACTCACCCACTTTGGCCATCAAGTCAGGCTGAGTCATCTAAAGTCAGCTGAAGCACCTGCTTTCAGCTCTGTTTTATAAGAATTGAGGCTGGCTGGATATTTCTGTCTCTTTGATTGCAAGTATTAAGCCTTTAAATATATGGAGAATATGATGTCCTTAGGAAAAACACACAAATGGCTCATGCACAGATGGACTGCATTAGTGAGAGCAGATCAGTAATTGTTCTTATTTCCTGATGATAAAAACAGAGGCCTGAACCCCTACCTACTGGATTCTGTTACACACCAGATAAACCAAGTGATGCTGGATGAAGTTCCAGATCAAGACTGAAGAGACCGATGGGCTAACTCCACAGAGCCATAGGCTGGTCCAGAGAACATCATGAGATGTCCTTTGTGGAGCTTGCTTCTGACATCTGGATGCTAATTTGGAACACACACACACACACACACACACACACACACACACACACAGTATGAGTAGAGAGGCTTTGGGAAAAAAAAAAGATGTTTCACACTGAGAGAATATTGAAAGCTTGCTAACATTTTCACATTTTCACTGGAAATACTGAGGAAGCATTTCTAGGTGCTCAGTTCTCTTATTTTAATAGCCTTTTATTTTTATTTTTATTTTTTTTTAGGGAGATGGAGACTTAGTGGAGCCCAGGTGGCATAAGAAAAAGAATGAAGTCAAGGCACATGAAGATTCTTGAGCCATGTGACCCAGATGAACATTCAGATGAAAGGGTTGTGTTAGATTGGTGTTTCCCAAACTTGCTTGAATACGAGGATCACCTGGGGCGCTATTTAAAAATACAGGTATCACTTGCCTCACCCAAGCCTACTGAATCCAAATCAACAGGGTGAGGCCTGAGAATTGACTTTTTTAACCAGCACCTTGATTCTTCTGTTTAGACAAGAATGGGAAACACTATATTAGATGACCAGTAAGATATCTTTCAGCTCTAAGATTGCTCAAATGACCCTTCAAAATACCAACCCCTTTTTTTTCCTCCCCTCCCCAAACTGGGGAGGTGAGAATCAAATAGAAAACGAATCAAGTTAGGTTGTGGGTGGAAAAATATTGGTGGGGTTGGTCTGCCACTAGGTTATAATATATATGAAGATTGTCTTGGGTACACTCAAGCTTAGATACTGAAGATAGTTCTACGTTATGCCTGCTCTAAATTAACACCTCCTCTCAGGAAGGGCCTGATCAGTTCCTTCACTCTGGAGTTTAAATAGCTCAAGAGCCAGGACAATGGGGTGCTCAGTCAGTTAAGCTTCTACCTTCGGCTGAATGATCCATGATCCGAGGACCCTAGGATGGAGTCCCACATTGGGCTCCTTGCTCAGTGAGGAGCTTGCTTCTCCCTCTGCCTGCTGCTCCCCCTGCTTGTACTTGTGCTCTCTCTCTCTCTCTGACAAATAAATAAAATCTTAAAAAAAATAGCTCAATGCCTTCTTGAATTTTCTCTCTGGTATATTAACAAGCTCGGAAGGCATCAAGAATGCCAGGAAAGAGGGTAAGCACTCAAATCAAGCAATGACCTCACCTACTCAGAAAACCATGCTGAGCTGGTTCAACATGAAGCAGGAGAGTGTGTTCAAGTGTTTAAGGACGGTGTCACAGGCTGTTAGTCATCCAAGCAAGGAAGTATACCAGAAATCAGGGCATAATTAGTGTCCCCATTGCAGAGTACAAGCTCTGGATGTCCTCCTTGAGCGGTTTTAATCTCTTCTCACAGACTCATCTGCTAACAAGTTTCATTGGAGCATTTCATTGGAGCAAACGTGTTCAGAAGAGCAAAAATTCACAAACCATAAATTCATCCTTTCATGTATTCAATACAATCGAGGAAATTCATCCATTCATATTCAACATCACTTAACCAATGTGCTCACATGTGCCAAGCACTTTCTAGGTGAACAAGATGCATTCCTGAGTGCATTCTAGAAGATGTTCTGGAGCTCGGGTTCTAGAAGGTGGAGGGGCCCAGAATATGCTTCCCCCAAAATATGCCACTTTGGCATAAATAATATTTTGAACTGAACTGAAAAACAGCAGATGCAGGTAAAAGCTCTTTACCCTCCAGCATCTGTGTAAAGGCAGAGTACAAAACTCCCTTCACGAGGGTGCCCCAATCCACTCCCCAGTATCAGGCGGAGAAAAACATCCTTTATCACCTAAGACAGAGACAGCAGCCAGAGGGACCTACAAAAACAAACCTTACTAAAATAATCCGTGTCTTCTGTCCATTTCCCCCTATATCTACCTTCTCACCATTTACCTCCATGCCTAAGCCCCTTTTCCTTTGTTTTGTCACTGTTCCACCAAAGTGTTGCTCTTTGTTAAAATGGCGGTCTAAGTCCCTGGTCTAACCATTTGGGGGGGGGAGAGGGGGTTCACTTCATTCCTTTAGGCTCTTCATACGCATGTGAAATAACCTCTTTTCTCCTGTTAATCTGTCTTTTGTCAATTTGATTTTCAGGACCCCAGGTGCAGAAGTAAGAGGAAGAATTTCTTTTTCCTCTCCTACAAAGGGGAGATAAACAATAAACAAGAGAACAGGTAAAAAAGAACTAGTCAGAGGTGAGGTCCTTGCTAAGGAGCTGTGGGAAGGACCATCAGACAGGACTTGCTGTACCCCAGATGCGCAGGCGTCTCTGGGTCCGGCGGGCGGAATAACAGGTCCATGGAGGACAAAGAAAATTCCTAGTGTTCGGAGGTAACTTTTTTCTGATAAATTTAACTTTCTGAATGTTAATTCCCAATGAAGAGGTTTTATTATTGCCTCACAGATCCTCTCGATGTATTTCTCTGAGCTCTTTTGTATCGATCGCTTGTGGGGTGTAAGTGCGGAGCGGTGTAAAGTTCTCCAGCCTCAGCGCTGAGGAATCGTCATAGCCCATTTTCAAAAGATTAAAGGACAACGATGAACAGGAAATACTTAGGTGCTGTAGAACTGTAGACTTTTAACCTCACCTGACAGAGACTCTGGGAAAATGCTTTGTTCCCAGTCAAGGGGGATCTGGAAGGGTTTGCTTGCCGGAAAGGGGACCAGTCCCAATTGTCATCCACTCTGTTAAGTAGCTTGAAAGTTAGGTTTCCCAGGGATCTTGGCAGCCACATTTCCCTCCAGACTCCTGGTAATGCTTGCATCCTTCCACTGCAAGAAAACAATGAAACTCTTCTTTCAAAACATATTGGCTCAGTCTATTTTGGTTCGCTTCGCAGAAGCCACGTGGATGAGCTGTATTTTTCAAAGGTGATGCTGTCTCCGAAATATTTAATAAAAGATTAGTTGTATCAAAATGATTTTTCAGGATTAGTACAACATGAGTTACCCATTCTAATGGTCCTATGGCATTTTGTGCCCTTCCCTTGATGCTTGGAAGGTGGGATTTTATACCTGAAGCTTATAGAAATCATGACCTCTTTGGTGTTTGTTTTTATACTGTAATGCTTTAAGACTATGACTTTCCTTTTTTTTTTAATTTTTAATTTTATTTATTTATTTGACACAGAGAGAGATCACAAGCAGGCAGAGAGGCAGGCAGAGAGAGGGGGAAGCCGACTCCCTAATGAACAAAGACCCCGATGCGGGGCTCTATCTGAGGACCCTGGGATCATGACCTGAGCCAAAGGCAGAGGCTTTAACCTACTGAGCCACCCAGGCGCCTGACTTTCCTTTCTTTAACAACCTAACTGATGCACTAGTCTGAACATCTTCGTGAGGTTCACTAATACACAGATAAAGGAGTCACTGCCATCTGGTGTATTAGAGAAGATACTACAATTAGCATGTTGCAATTGGCAAGCAGCCAATTTCCCAGACCATGGGAATTTTCTTATGGACTGATGGGAAGTTCCAATGGCCACACAAATCTAATAGAATAAAATATTGGTTAACTGTTACTAAAGTAACTAAAATCCTTAATTAAATTATCATTTTCTTGATGATTGAAAAGTAGGCCCAGGGCACCACACTTTACATTTAGGAAAAATGAAAGCAGCTGTCAACAAAAAAAGTAATAATTGAGGTTTGATTAAATAGGAAAATTCTAGAATATGTCCAGATTATCACTAATAGCACATGAAAAATGTATCATTAAGGATAATAATTTTGATGCTTGTAAGACTGTAGTCGTCAATTAGGTTCATTGCTTCTTAAGGTAGAATGATTTTCATCAGTTTTAATCCATAGGAGATAAATATTCCCTGGAGTTGTTTGAATATTGCTGAGTACCCTCCATGCCCAATGTCTGGCACTGCCTAAGTTCTTACTTGTTGAATAGTACCAATTAACTGAAAAATTGCTAAAAGGATAGCTGATGGAAACCAGTAAGATCTAGTCCCACATTTGGCAACCTTGGGCCAGGAATTTAATATATATCTGAGCAGCGTGGTGAAATGGTGAAAATAATGTGTCTGTTTCATCAGTTCATTAGGTTATATGCTAAGTTCAATGCATAGTACATAGTTAATGCTAAAAAAAAAAAGTGTTCCTAGTACACACACACACACACACATACACACACACACTCACATACACGTGCCCCAAAACTTCAAACAAGTCCTATAAGTAAATGATATTCTCTCTTTAAATTCTCTTATAAACTCACTATAACCTCTCTGTAGCTCAGAGAGAGTACCAAATCAAAATGTATATATGAAAAAATATGTTCTTTGCTCTGCTAGTACTTTCAGAATTAGAGATCATTTTGGATAGCTTATTTTTAAAAGCCTTCCTCAATCTATACCCATAGATACAAATATAGGTTTCTGTGGGTGTTTTGGGGGCTCAGATCACATAGAATCAGAAAAATGTTGAATTCAGTTAAGTTGCTAGCTGTTTTGCAACTAATGATTTGTAAGTAGCACTTTGGCTGAATTTTTTTTAAAACATATAGTTTCTGAACTTCATCTAAAAAAGTTGACCTATGTCAGGCTATGTCAGGCTTTAGGGTAACTTCGTCATGATTTTCTCGCTTTCAAGAAAATCTGTTCATGTTACAGAATAAATGTCAAACTTTAAATGAGAAATCAATACTCTTCTCTGAGAGGCTTTGAGAATAAACAGCTATTTTAAATCTTTCTTAGGAAAGGGTTCCATAAGCACGTGAAATGACAGGAGCAGATAAAGTTCAAAAGGAAATTTAAGCAAGTTATTTTTAACTCTAGCTATGTTTTCCAGGGTTAACAAACAGCCAGATAGAACATTAAGATAAAGTGTAACTCATGCACTTTTTCCTTCTAAATTTATATGTGTGTGTGTGTGTGTGTGTGTGTGTGTGTGTGTATGTGTGTGTGTATTATATATAATTCAAAGGTCATGAAATTGGTAGCAAAAGCACTTCTCTGCAAAAGCGCTTGGCTTCTTTTCCTTTCTCTTAAAAAGATCCCCAAACCGGGAGCCCTGATAAATATATTCTTCACCACTAGGGGGAGACAGCTGATAATGAATCAGCTTCCCTTAACATGCGGCAAATCAATTGGCTTGGTTTTGTAGGTGTTCCAGTGGTGTTTCTTTTATTGAGGGCGTGGTGATGTTTGGTTTGATACATTTTGTTTGCTGAACGTGTTCCACACCCAGGAGGATTCCTACTGTGATGCACAACATGGGCCTGATGGAAGGACAGCTAGTGCTGGACAGCTGTGTAGATGTAAAGTAACTTTCTGGAACATTAGTTAACAGATAGGAACATTTATTCACTCATGCATTTCTTTAATAAATATTGAGAGTTCATGGGCCTGTGACAGGCACTGGCGATACAACGGCGAACAATAGTATATTATCTGTCCTCACAGAGGTTTTATTTTAGGGGAAAATAATAAAAACCAGGTAAACAAACACATCAATAAAATAATTGTGAGCTTTAATAAGACAGATAAAAGAAAGATGAGGGTAAGATACACAATCACTGCAGTTAGAAAAGAGATACTACATTAGATCAAGTATTACTTTATTTAAGGCTTTGCTATTCTCCATCTAATCAGCAGATTTCA
This sequence comes from Procyon lotor, assembly GCA_028646535.1. Lineage (NCBI taxonomy): Eukaryota > Metazoa > Chordata > Mammalia > Carnivora > Procyonidae > Procyon > Procyon lotor. The sequence goes on from CM053617.1 coordinate 17,565,422, forward strand.
GAGACACATTTCTGCTCTACTTTGGTTGTTTTCCACTAGTATAGATTCTGGCAGGTTCTCATAATTCAGCCTTTTGGAGCCTTCCGAGCTTGGAATATCACTGATAGTTGGTATCTGGCACTAGCATATTCCTCCCTCAGTACACCTCTCACGGATACTTGGAAAACTTTATTACAAGCAGCATCAAATGGACAGAATATGCCTGTCTCTTTCCCTTCTGCACTTCAGAATGGAAATTTCTGTGACGTAACCAGCTCACTTGCATCCATTTTGTCTGAATAGTTGGAGCACTTCTTGGGAAATCTCCCTCTCCCTCTCTCTCTCACACATACACACACACACACCCACCCACATACACATACACACTTCAAATGAAAGATATTGTTCACTATGGAATCATGGTTCTCAGAATCCTAAGATATAAGGTTATGAAAGCATGTTAGCAATTATCTAAAATAATCTAAGATAATTGTCTCCTAGTTCTCAGCGTGACTTGTTAAAAATCACATATGCCAAATTTACTGAATTAGCCTCTGGGGATGAAACAATGCCAGATATTTTTAAACACTTCTCAAAGTGATTTTGATTCACCCACCCTTTACAGAGAGATACCTCAGTTCTAGAGATGTTTAACAACCTAGCCGGTGTCACAGGGTCGGTTTGGACAAGCGTGAGCTGAAACCAGAACTTTGGACTCTCGGGTCAGTGAGTGCTCTTCCTAAAACATCAACAAGTTAGACCATTTAAAATATAAATTTGTCATCGTTGTGAATGTACTAAATTCCACTGACCTTTACACTTTAAAGTGGTTAGTTTTATGTTATGGGAATTTCACCTAATAAAAACAATATTCAAAATAAAAGATATCGTTCGTTTAAAGTTAAAGTTATCCAGCATAGAAAATGAGAAAATGATTCTAATGCCGATATATATATTGGTAAGAGCATAACCTTGGTGCTGTTGAGATTGCAATGTTTTCTAGTCATTAATGCCATTTCCGATTTTCTTGAGTTCTTTTCTTAGAACTTAGAACAGAAAGACTCTCTGCCTTTGTTCTCCATCAACTCAGGTCCACCTCCTTTTTCATCTAGTGGGTCTCTGTCCCTCTATCTTTAAATTTCCCAGCATTCCATACTTATTTTTATTCTTTATTCCAGAGACACTCATGTAATTGAGCAATTGGTTAAATACTACATCCTTAGTATTTTATAATCATTTCGTCTCTATTAAAAGAAGATGTTGTCTGGCTACCCAACAGTCCCTTCCTTTCCCAGCCTCCTTTGCAGCTAAGGATGAGAAAAGGGACCTAGTTCTAGCCAGTGAGATATAAGGTATCTTATGAGAAGATGTATTCTGCATGACAAAGGAATGAATAGACGCAGTCTACATGTTTTACCTTCGTGGTTTCTACTTTCTCAAGTTCATCACGGAATGAACATCCAGAAATTAATCTCATGTGCTTATTTAAGAGACTGCTCCATTAGAACAAGGAAATTGCCCCACGCGGGTCTGTTATGTAAGGTGCAGGTATTTCAAAAGGTAGTTTATGCTCAGTTTGCTATGGCAAATTTTAATGATGATGAACTTCTGAAATACATGCTTTTAGAAGGAGAGGTCATTCTTTTTTATTTATCTACCAGATAGATATCTACCTGACAGATATCAGATATATCTGATATCTATCTGTTCCTAGTACAAAGCGTGCAGACAGTGGGTGAACTGATTGGGGAGAGAGAGGAGGGAAGAAAGTCGGAAGCATTGGGTGCTGACGTTGGCTATGTGGAAATAGCTTTGGATTTGGCTACTTGAAAGGTCTGAGAAATCATTGTAAATTCCTTGGAGCAGAAATATCCCTTATTCATCTTTGGATCTTCTATATTAATGTTTCTAAAAGCATAGTCTGATAAACATATTTGGGGAAAAAATAAAATAAAAGCATAGTCTGATCATTCAGAATCAACTAGAGCTTTGCTAAAATTCCCATTCACGGACCCCACTCCAGTACTACAGAAAGAAAACCCCTGCAAGCTGGGTTTTACTCACTTGTGAATCTCTGCCCTACTTCCTGGCTAAGTGCTTCCTATATGTTAGAGTCTCAGTAAATCACAGAGTGAGTACATGAATGATACAAAGATAAAGCAGTCTCTCATACTCAGATCCAGTCTCGAAGCCATAGTTTTAAAACCTAGTAATTTCTGATAAGGCAGAATGTTTCATTTAAAGTAGAAAAGCCCCCTTTTTAGACAGGCAAAACGTTTTCTGTAACAAACAAGAAGAAAAACTATTTCGATGGTTCTCTTGGTCTCAAATATAAATAAACTGAAACCAAGAATAATATTTATTTTAAAATACTTAGGCACTTAGAAATGAAGACAAAACATTCTAGATCCTCAACCCCTTGAATATCCTCGGCTTCTTTATGAAGTTTTTCCCCATGTATTCCTCTCTGGAACCTGGGCATAGTGAGATTTGGCTACAGGTTCAATAAAGGGCGAGCTCACTTTCTAGACAGGGATAGAACCTACCTATAGCAAAACAAAATGGTGAGCACAGATTCCTCTTCCAAGTATTAATCTGGCTGTCACCCTGCTCTTTTGAGCCCAAGGAGAGGCTGAATCATCTGCACGCCAGCCACAGTCCCATTTCCTTGAAAGCTGTGGTTCCAAGGACTGGTGTTTCCCTTCTCTGCTAATGTAGGGTGATGCTACGTGTGACCCACCCTGGCATAACCAGGTCGGCTGTAGAAACACATACCATCTGGGTTCTTTCAAGGCAGCAGGGGAGAAAGCTCTTACTTAAGCAGCTGATATTGAAGGATCTGTTTTAGTAGCATATGGATTCAGGGAACCAATGAAGCATCTGTTCAGAGGGAGCAAGGCAGTCTTTAGCCAAGTGGTTTGCACAACAAACTGGGTAATCTAACCCCACCATAGCTATCTAAACTTACCTCTCCCTCCAACAGAGGCAAGCCAGTACCCCTCTTGGCCAACACACCACACTCCTTAAAGACTAATATGTATTTGCCCAAAATCTTTTAATCCAACTGAAATTCCTTAATCTCTTCTCATCACCAGTAAGAGTAATGCTCATAATAACCATTGAGCGGTTACTATGTGCTTTATATACATTGTTTCTTTGAATGTTTGTTATAACTCCAGAAAGTAGTACTGCTCTTATCCCCATTTTATAGATAATAAATGGATGGATCCCTTCATGGTGGTAAATTACTTGGCTAAGGTCGTCCAGCCAGCATGTGGCAGAGCTCGATTCAAATCCAAGTCCATGCTTCGAGCCATCATGCATCATTGGAATCTTTTTTTTTTTTTTTTCCTATTTTGAGCTCCAAGTCTCTCATGGTCCACGAAGCCCTCTTTGACGTTTTACAATATTATCTAAACTATACATATTGTTACTTTAAATTATAACATCGCAGAATGTCAGAGAAAACAGGAATTCAGAGGTCGTCTGGATCACCTCGCTTCTTTTACAAAGGAGGAAACTGAGGGCCAGAGAGGCTGTTCTCATTAGAAGTGTTACAGAGTTCAGTCATGCCCTTAGATCAGACCCTTGCTGATTCTGGGGCTTCCTCTTAGTGTTCCTGATTTGGTAGATCAGGTGCAAGGGCCTGGGAATGTGCATTTTTAAAATATCTTCATGACTTGAGTCCAATCATCAGACAAAGTTGGGAATCACTAGTATTCTGTATCACTTAGTCTTTCAACTGTGTTGACTGTTTCATTTATTTTATCTGCGTTGTTTTCTCTCTCAACTCTTACTTATTCTATACTTCAGTGTACCCCTACCCTGTCCAGTCGGGAGCTAGACGTATCTTAAGTGTCTAGAAAATGCCTGTGAATTGAAAGGAAGAAAGTTTTAGATACTGAGTACTTGACGAGGAGGTGGCAGGGAAATGGATTATGGCAATTAGTTCCAAGGCCACATAGAGCAAACGCTCCACGTGGGAGGCAAAATAGGTGGTGATTATAAGATTTGGCTTGTCTTATTTGCTTCAGCTCATAATGACTCAGAAGCGTGGTTGGCCAAAGATTTCAGATAGTAGATTTCTGATTTCTGATTCTTTCTTTTGCCTTCTCAACTGGGTAGACATGCTTAATAAATGTGATCCCCAGATGTTCAGGACATGTCATGTTCTGCTCTGAGCACATGGAATCAGGCCCCAGTGACACTCTTGCTGTGGAGCGGTAGTGCCTTATATGGAAACAGAGTGTACTTTTCGCTTTACTGGGGGATCTTTAAATAGCAGGGAACAGCAACTCAAAGCTTTTCAAAGAGCTACTTAAAGTTATTTTTCTCCATGACAACAGCCTGCCAATAAGGATAGAATTTAAAGAACTAGGACCCCAAGTAGAAAGAGAAAAGGAAAATTTCCCTGCTAAACCGAATGCTCAGAGATGAACCACAACCGGAGTGTAAGTTCCATGCATTGACTCACATCTATCGAACAGATGAGATGAGCAATCAGAGTGCACTCTTTAATTATCTGTGTGCAAAACCAGGAGGATATTTAAAGGTGTTCACTTGGTGGTAAAGATGGTGGAGGGAAACACACACAGTCAGGTGCTAGGATTGCTGATGATGAAGGGATGGGTTCATCTTCTGCTGTGTTACCCCTAGAGGTTTGGAGGGCTACTTTTGTTTTGGGTGTGTAAAGGTCAACTTCTAAATAATCCTCTCGGGTTTCCTGGGCCTACATCTTGCAAACTCACCTTTTGCCCTGCTCCTGAAATCTGCCTCCCAGGATAGACCATAGTGAACTCAACTCCTGATTTCCTCTTTTCCATCAAATGAAAATATTCAGATGCCTTCTCAGGGAGCCCCCACATAGTTTTGTTGTTTTAACGAAGACTTTATTTTTTTTTTAGAGTAGTTCCAAGGTCACAAATTGGTGAGAGGTTGGTACAGAGGTTTCCCATATAACTCCCTGTCTCTCTCTTTGCATAGTCTCCCTCATTATAAAAATCCTCCCCAGAGTGGTACCTTTACTACAGCAGATGCCCTTACATTGATACATCATAATTACCCAAAAGCCATTGTTTACATTATGGTTCAACCTGATGGTGCACATTCTGTGGGTTTGGACATTCGTACACTGACATATTTCCATCATTATGGCACCGTACTGGGTATTTTCACTGCCCTGAAAATCTTTTGCGCTCCACTTTTCATTCCTCCCCAACCCCCCAACCCTGGCATCCGCTGATCTTTTTACTGTCTCCTTAGTCTTGCCTTTTCCAGAATGTCGTATAGTTGGAACCATCGAGTATACAGCCTTCTCCGATTGGCTTCTATCACTTTGCATGTAAGTGTCCTCCATTTCTTTTCATGGCTTGATTGCTGCTTTCATTTCAGTGCTGATAACAAACAGTCCACTGTCTGGATGGACCACAGTTTATTTACCCGTTCATCTACAGAAGGACATCTCGGTTGCTTTAGTGTTGGCAGCGGTGAACCCCAACTGCTGCTATGAACATCTGTGAGGAGGTTTTGATAGAGACGTAAATTTTCATCTCCTTTGGGTGAATACCAAGACAGGCGATTGCCAGCTCTGCTGAATTGTATGGTACGAGTATGTTTAGTTTCACAAGAAACCGCAAACTGTCTTCCAAAGCGGCTGTCCCTTTTCTGCCTTGTCACCATCCATGAAAGAGAGGTCCTGTTGCTCTTGCTTCCCTGGAGCATTTTGTGTTGTCCGTGCTCTGGATTTGGGTCATTCTAATAGGAGTGTGGTGGTATCCATTGTTGTTTTAATTTGCATTTGCCTGAGGACTTGTGATGTGGAGCATCTTTTCATAGGCTTATGTGCCATTTATCTATCTTCTTTGGGGTGGTGTCTATTAAGGTCTTTGGCCCATTTTTTTTTTAAATCAAGGTAAAATTGGTATATAACATTATATACATTTCAGGTGCACAACATTATAAGCCTCTGTATGTAGTATTTTTAGTTGGGTTGTTTGTTTTATTATTGTTGAATCACATTGGATTTTTATTTCTCTGCCACATTTATTCCCTACATTGGAGGGATTTATGGGATTCATCTTCTACTCCTATTTGGCCCCAAGAGGGGGATGGACTTGCCCTAACAACTTTCTTACCCTTCCCCTCCAACCAGGTCCTAGTCAGACATTAGCTTTAGAAGCGATCAATTTCAGAAACAGAATAAATACAGTTCGCTGTTACAGGCTACCTTCCACAGCATTCCTTACAAATGCTCGTCCAGACTTTAACCCATGACAGAGAGCTCTCTAGCTTGACAGTGGCAAGTTTCACCACTGACCAATATCAGGGATTACCATCCGTCTAATAAATATTACTGGGTGCCCTTTATATGCCAGGCACTGGAGCAGTGAATCAATCAGGTGATTATCAACATCTTCCTGGTGGGGTAAAAGTGGTTTTTCTATAATGACCGGCTCTAGTCATGCCCATTGAAACCACATAATTGGCCATTCCATTTCTCCAGAAACTTGAAGATGGCAGTCAGACCATCAGCCAAAGTCCATTGTCATTCTGGTCACCCCTTCCTTTGCACATGATCCACTTGGACAATGATCTTTCAAAGGAGACTGCTCAGAATTTCTACTTCCTGGGTTCTTTCTGCCTCTGTTGGGATTCTCAGATCTTAATACAGTCACCCAAGTCTGTGGAGTTATATTGCTTGACTTGTTTCTGGAGTCTAGAGGTGCGAGCATGCATGCATATATGTCCCTTGGGGAGAAGGAGTTGAAAAGATTAACTTCGACCTAGGGAGTTGTTTTTCTTCTGCTTTTTAACCAGAAGCATAAATGCGATTGTAGCTTTGAAAACTGAAATGCTAGCTTTTAAACAACTTGCAAATAATAGACTTCAAGATTTCAAGGGGAAAATGGGCTCCATAAAAATTCTGTGATAGGAACCCCTACATTGTCCTTTTAGTTGGTAAATTGAGAGTAAGTGGTAAACAGAAAGTAATCACCTCTAACTACATTTCACTGGGAACTAATGTCCCTCTGACCAGTCAATAATGTTAACTTACAAAAAAGTGAGCCAGGTTTCTCCCTGGTGACAGCTTAAATCAGGAATGATTATAGTCCTTGAACTTTGCCCCCCCCTTTCCGGCTTGACTTTGCAAGAGCGGGGGAAGGAGCTGGGGTCCAGGCTGTCACACTAAACCCCACCATGCTGCCCATGACAAGGGTTTGTGGTTGATATTACCAAGGATGGGACAGTCCCTTTGCTCTTCGACTTGGTTTCTCTGAGGGCTGAGAAACATCCAGCTCACGCTGGGAAGAGTCGACCATTTTCTCCTACTTCAGAACTCAGAAGGAATGATTGTTCTCCTGATGGATTATTCTCTGCTCCCATTTTCCACCTTGCTGTATTCCCTGGATGTGTTCTCTGCCTTCTTCTACCTGTTCCTGGCCCCAGAACGCCCCCCACACAACCCCCACACTCTTCCCGCTGCTGCATCTCCCGCCTTGCCCCCTGACTTGCGGTTCCCTTTGGCCAGTGACAGGCCTGGATAAGAGTATGGGATGACAGCAAGATCAGTGTAGATCTTCCAAACCCTGTGCTTCTGTCTTGCATCTTTAGAAGTAGCTGTGCCTGTGATCCCTCTGATATGAAGAATTTGAGAGGCAAGGCAGGAGTTTGTGGGGGTGGGGGAGAGAAATGAAACAGGAAGGGATGGGGAGGGAGACAAACCATAAGAGACTCCTAGACTCATGAAACGAACTGAGGGTGGCTGGGAGGTGGGGGGGGTAGGGATAGGGTGGCTGGGTTATGGACATTGGGGAGGGTATGTGCTATGGTAAGTGCTGTGAAATGTGTAAGCCTGATGATTCACAGACATGTACCCTGGGGCAAATAATACATTATATGTTAATAAAAATTAAAAAAAAAAAAAAAAGTAGCTGTGCCTGATTACTCCAAATCACAGCTCCTGCCAAGCAGCCCCTAATCGAGTATTGCAGCTCTCACTGGACTGGGTCCTCCTCTGGGCCCTGTGCCCTACAGCTGATGATGGTCCCCTATCATTGTTGGTCTCTGGGCCCCATCGCCTCCTTAGCTTTTCCTTATCCCTGCTCTCACCTCTGTCTAATCATTACAGCTTCTTCATTCAGATCATTCGGAATGAATTCTTTTCTGCCTGGGCCCTGACAGATAAGCCTCTGCTGTTCAGGTCTCTTCTCTAAGTCACGGAGCACCACCCCGCTGGCACTGGGGAAGCCTTCTTCCTTCCTTTAGGCAGGTGCAGTTCCCTGTCCCAGGACCGGAGGTTTGGCTATTCCAACCTGGCAGCTCCTTGAATCACCTGGGGAGTTTTGAAAAAGATGCATTCCAGAATACCACCTACCCAATAAAACCCTCCTGGGGTGGAGTCTTACAATTTCTACTTTTAAAGAAACCCATGGAGCAAGAATGGCAAAATAGTGATAATCATTCAAGTTGGGTGATGGGGACATGGGGCTCACTATACCAATCTCTCTCCTTTTGTGGATGTTGGAAACTTTTCCTACAAAAAACAGTCAAACATGTAAAGTTCTTAGTTGAGAACCACTGATTCCAAGTAGAGGGCTGCAGTCTGTTCTGCTAATTTTATTATTCCCTGTCTCCCAATGGAGACATCCCATCACTCCAGGTAGGGTCTTCATCTGGGTAAATAATGAGATGGAACAAAGAGACCCAGCGTCTTGCAGTCCCTGACTCATTCCTTTGTAGATTTTGGTTGAACAGATTGGGCCAAATCCCTTGGTCCTTTTTAGACCAGTCACATGGACACTATTTGTGACCTTTAGCCAAATTTTGTCAGTGCAGAATTAAAAACCCAAGTTAATACACGGGTGTGGCTCTCTCCTCTGTCCCATCTTTAGGAGAAATTCCTCACAAGTCTCACCATTCTATGTGTTCCATATAAGAAAAGGACCCAGAATTTTGAATAACAAATTCAGGTTTCCAACCTCTGCTCCAGTGTGATCTTGGGCAAGAAACTTACGTTTTCCATTTCTTGGATTGCTTTAATATCATAGCACAGTAGTTAAAAGCATGTCCCCGGCTTTGAATCATAGTTCTGCCCCTTCCTAGCCATATGATTCGGACCAAGCAGTGTAACTTCTACTTGCCTCCATTTTTCCATCTGTAGAATGGAAATATTAATAGAAACCACAACATAGGGTTACTGGGAAGATTAAATGTGAAGGGAGTAGCATAGTACCTCGTGTCTAGGTTCTCTGTAAGTGGTAGCTGATGCTGTTACCATTCCTGCTACTTAAATTTATAATTATAACTTTGGAGGACTCGGCAGAAGGAAGCATAGCAACAGTTTCAGATATAGAGTTTCTGGGGATTTTCAAAATCGTAATGAAAGTTATGGATTGGTGCTGTAAATATTGCAGAAATTAAAGGCTATAAACTCCGGAGGATGGGAGATCCATTCAAACAAGCCAGCACAGCTGACTCCCTAGTTGCTGGTCATTTTGAACGGTTCTGGCCTTCTGCACCAGCCTGGGTGGAAGGCCTGGCTGGATCTGGAACTCCTCTTCCCTGGCTCTGGCCTGAACTGACACAAGCAGCCCAAGAGACTGGATTGATGTGTGGGAGGTGATAGTGAAGGGAAGAGCAGAGGAGCGTGGAGGGTGCTCCTAAATCACACAGAAAAGACAAAATGCCGAGACGGCCTTGGCTTACGTGTATCCGTTCTCAGCCAACTTGAGGACACACGGCTTCATTTAACAAACTTGACCTCATGTTCCTGTCAATTAAAAGCTATGCAAATGTGTTTTGAATTTTCTAGGAAAGGGTGTATTACCTCCTAACGCTGACTATTAAAATTCCTGATAAAATCCCATCTCCGGAAGTTGGATAGCAGGAGAGAGGGGTCAAGGAGAAATTCAGGCTTTTTGATAAGTTAGCACAAAAACATAGATTAATGAATAATTTTACCCTGAAGAGCATCTCCTTAAGCCCTCCTTCAGTTGGGAGGAAAAGGCTAACCCTTCTTTTCCTCACACCTAATCTAACCTAGCCGAGATACCGTAGACTCCAGATTGAGAACCCCTTATTTAAATGTTGCTTCTTTTTTTGTAATGAAGATCTGACTTTACAGGAGCAACATGCTCAATGACATAAACCGAGTTAGCCTGAAGCTAATGTCTGGCAAATGTCTGAAAGCTCACTCTTCCTTAGGCAAGCATGTCTTTGCTCTGAAATGCTGGGAGCTTCTACTCTTTGGTATCTTCTATTAATTTTTCTACTCCTTGTGCCATGCATTTTAAAGTCACCAGCTAAGAAAAGTCAGGTCTTCTGCCACTCATTTTGATCTGTGAGTGGCAAGGAGACGTGCAGTCATAGTGCAAAGACCATCATTTGTCCTGTTGTTGCAAAGACCATCAGGGGGTCAAATTGGGGCGGCTGCCTGCCTCACGACATGACCTGCCCTGACTGCACCATATTCCTTTCTTTGGGGGGAATGACTTTTCTTCACAAGTTCTCATCGTTCCACTCCCTGCCCCCTGCTCCCTTCTGCATGTCCCAGACAGAGCTGTGTCACTGCTTTGCTGGCCACAGTGGAGGGTTAATGGGTTTAATGAGACTGGGTTTAATAAGACCCAGTCTCACACCTCACTTCAGGTTGGGATTGGGAGGGGCACCCAAGATGGTCCAACCATAATCCTTCCTCAGGATTTGTCTCCCCATACCCAACACTTTATCATGAGAATTATCAAACAAATTCTAAAAGAATTTTATACTGAACAGCCACCACCTCAACTCTATCATTTAGCATCTTACTACATTTGATTTATCATCTATCTAGCCATCCTTCTATCCAGCTATTAATTCAAATTGGTTTTTGTATATTTCAAAGTAGGTCACAGACATTCGTACACTTCTCCATAAGAATTTTAGAATGCATTCAAGTAGGGTTCAACATTTGTTCACAGTGGGTTTTCCTTTTGACATAAAAATCACATACAATAAAATGCACATATCTTAATTGTACATTTACAGAGTTTTTTTTTTTTGACAAATATGTACATTCAGGATTTATTTTCATCAGGAGTGGAGGAGTGGAGAGAAAGCTTTCTTCACTTTTGGAAGGTGAGGCTCAAAGATGTGAGCCCAGAGTGGGGCAATTATGACTCTAGCTTTAGATTCTGAAAGCCAGCTGGAGATAAGAAAGCTGACATATCAATGTGGAGGCAGAGCTAAGAGACAAAAATAATTTTGAAAGTATTGTAGTCATTTGTACCCTTTTTTTTGGCAGTTTGGTTACATGAGCCCATAAATTCTCATATTAGTCTAAACTATTTTAAGTTGTTTTTCTTTTACTTGCATCTAGTCCTGACTAATACATACATATATGTGTGTGTGTGTGTATATATGTGTGTGTGTGTGTGTGTGTGTGTGTATCTGTATTACTGTCCTCTTTAATTTTAAGGGAGGCACTATGTGTCTATTGCAGGTATCAGGACCCCAAGTGCTGGAAGAGGTTAAGAAGGACTAAGGGACTGTGTGGATCTGGTAAATCAAGAGCATTGACCTCACCTGGGTTCTGGCTGTGGATCCATCCAATGTAGGGATAAGGGACAATTTTGCACAGGCACTAGCAACTTTATTCAGCACAGACTCTTTAACATAAAAATAGAAGCAAAACATGACATACGTTCACCTTGATATTGGAAGTACAGTTACTGATAGAAGTAAGGACCCTCAGAAGCAGGACCCTAACATACTTGCTAATTATTTTTTCTGACTTTGAACATTACGCAGTTTTTGTGGCTTTAGCTAAATAATTACAGAAACAGAGGCAGTATGTTTTCACTGTTAGAGGTAGAATCAGTTGCAAAATACCAAAATGGGTCCAATCTGGAAAATGTTGAGTCCATATGTGAGAGGCTAGGGAGAAGATGGCTCTCTCTCCATCATCCGAGGGGGAGTAAAGGAAGTATTTTATTGCCCAAGAGAAATTTCTATTTTTTTTGGATTTGGGTTCATACATATGATACTATTTATCAGTTGTGTTATTTTGGTATTCTATGGTAGGATTTCTTTCTCTTTCTCTCTTTGCTCAAATCAAAATAAAAAGTTTCTCTTTGGTGAGTTCTAGAAAAGTACTTGCTTTGGGGGGAAGGGAAGGGCTTGTGGATGGAAAAGGGTCCATGGAGGGCTTCCAAGAGTCGGTGCCCAAGTTCTGTTTCTTTACCTGAACGGCGGTTACAAGTTCCTCTTATATTGAAATATGCATTCATTTTCGTGTTTTATAATTTACAATTAAAATCTGAAATAAATATATAAAGATAATATTTGATCATGCTATGAGGTAAGTACATTATTGGTGCTTTAATTTACCATATACTTTTATGTATCATTGGAATATTTCATAATATAAAAAGTTTAATTAAAAGTTTCCCCCTTGACCTCCAACTTTTCTTTAAAATTTTTATGTAAGCTTTTATTTCTGAGATCTGTCCAAAGTGACAGTAAATGATGGTCATCCCCAAATTGTCACTAGCGCCTTCTTCCTTTGCACTGCCCCTGAAATTGGTTCTTCAAATCTCCAGATTTTCCTAGCTCCTCAACTCTTTTGTGTCCTAGCCTGATTCCTTTTATTTAGAACATCTGACCTTTACTCTATATTTTTACAACTTCATATTAAATTTTATCAGATCAGATCAGCTCACTGCCAAAATGAATGGGAATGATAAAAGTAATTATTTGGGTAATTTATGTTAAAGCTTTCTTATTCAGATAATTCAAAGAAAAGCAGAGAAAAGAGTGTAGATGGTGATTGTCTTGCATTACCTGACAGTTGACTGATTCCTCATTTGGTTTGGATATTGAAATGCTTTATTTTTTTCCAAGCCTTAGTTATTTTTAGAGTAGTTTTAGGTTCACACCAGATTTAAAGGAAGGTACAGAGATTTCCCAGACACTTCCTGTCCTCAAACACGCATAGCCCACTCTTATCAAGATTCCCTATCAGAGTGGGAATACATTTGTTATTGTATTGAGTTGATACATTTGTTACAACTGATGAACCTACACTGACAAGTCATTAGCATCCAGAGTCCATAGTTTACCTTAGAGTTCACTTTTGGTCTTGCGCATTCTGTGGATTTGGACAAATGTAGAATGAAAGTATCCATCATTATGGTATCACATGGAGTATTTTCACTGCCCTAAAAATGCTCTGTGTTCCACCTATTCATTCTTCCCTCTATCCTGGCAACCACTGATCTTTTTACTGTCTCCATAGTTTTGGCTTTTCCAGAATGTCATATTGTTGCAATCATGCAGCATACCGCCTTTCAGACTGGTTTCTTTCACTTTGTAATATGCATTTAAATTTCCACCATTTCTTTTTGTGGCTCCAGAGCTCATTTCTTTTTAGCACTGAGTAATATTCCATTGTTTGGATGTAGTGCGGTTTATTTACTCATTCACCTACTAAAGGACATCTTGGTCACTTCCAAATTTTGACAACTGTGAATAAAGGTGCTGTGAACGTCCACATGCAGGATTTTGGGTAAACATAATTTCCAGCTCCTTTGGGTGAATACTGAGAAGTGTGATTGTTGGCTCTACTGGATTGTGTAGTAAGAGTATGTTTAGTTTTGCACGAAACCACCAAAGTGTCTCCCAAAGTGTCTGTAACTTTCTGCTGCCACTGGATAGCTGCCACTATCCAGGAATGGGAGTTCCTGTTGCTCCATATTCTTGTGAGTATTTGATGTTGTCAGTGGTCCAGACTTTGGCCATCCTAATAGGTATGTAGTGGTATCTCATTGTTTTAATGGAGGTTCTGAAGCGTATTATGATACTAGCAGGTCATGGTTGATAGCAGTAGCCGACAGTGTTTAAACACTTGCCATGTGCTGGGCACTATACAAAGCACTTTACACATACCATCTGCTTTAATCATTCCACAGCTCTAGTGACCTAAGTACTGTTATTATCTCCAATTTAAAGATAAGAAGATTGAGGCTTATGAGGGTGACATTCTCAAGTCCCACAGTGTGGGACATTAGGGCTGGCTTCATGGGCACATGAAGGGGGAAGTCACACCGGCCCTGTGGTTGTCAGGGCTCCATATTTGGTTTAATGCTTGGAGGTACTGTCTTGAAATTCTTTTTTTTTTTTCGAGAGGGGGAGAGAGAGGCCAGGGGAGGGGCAGAAAGAGAATTTTAAGCAGGCTCCACACAGAGCACGGAGCCTGACACAGGGTTCAATCTCACAACCCTGAGATCAAGAGTCGGACACTTAACCAACTGAGCCACCCTGGGGCCTCACTGTCTTGAAATTCTTGATCATTTATGCACAAAGAGCCCTGCACTTTCATTTTGTAAATGAAAATAGCAAATTATGCCCTACAGGGTAGAGCTGGGTGTTTGACTCTGAGGTTTGCCTCTCAACAAAGGCTGTGCCCTTAACCACCAGTCTGTGCTGCCATTTTGCATCTTTCTAAATGAAGTTAGGAGAAGGAAAAACAAAGAAACAAAACAAAAACCAAAACACCTCAACGAACAACACAAACCAATAACAGAGGACCAGCCGACATAGCACACACAGGAAACTAAAGACAATAAGAAGCCAACCTGGGGAAGCTAGTTGTAATCTGTGTGACTTAGATATCATTCTTGGTAAATAAGATGAATGTGTGCAACTCGTTCTACCTTAGGAAACACACACTCTCCCATGATACAAAGATCATTTTCCTCTATTCTTTGCATGTAGTTGAGACAAGGGTCTTTTCTAGAACAAACCACTATTTCGGAAATGAGGGGAACTCATCACATCTGGACATCTGCTCATTCTTTTCTCCAACCGAGGAGAGCTTCTCACTGCCCAGCGCTTAGACTGACCAACTCATCCATCCTTGTGCCACGTGAAGCTTCTGGCAATACAGAGAATACCAGAGAGGCACTGGCTGCAGATTGGGAAGGTGACACGGGGGGCATCCCCATACCTAGGAGATAGATGGAGGGGGCGGCCATTTCTTTTTCTGGGGCTCTTTTTATTTCCCACTTGTTCTGATGTGGGTCTTGATGCTCACGTTCGGCCAACTGCTGTTGGCGTTATTTTGCTTGTGGTCCCCGTCTGTGCTTGCCTCCTCCCTTGAGTTGCTCAATTTGAGCTGCTAGTTACTAGTCTGTCTCATTTCACCTCCAGGGTCCTTGTGGCTTGGCAGTGAGATGAGGCTTGGCTTCTACTCCTCCCTGACACGACTGGCTCAGTGGAGGGCAAGGGTGAGGGCTGGTGGCCACAGAAATGTGAAAGCTAGGGCAGGGCTCTGGCCTTGGTTCCCATGGCCCGGCCCAAGCATCTGCTGCTTGCCCCTGGACAGCTTGAAGGCTTGAATGCCTCAGGAGTTTAAAATCTTAAGAGTTTAATATGACTTCTTAATCAGAAAATGGAATCACAGGAGAAATAGCTTTGCTTGCCACATGGGGGCTTGGCTAAGGTTCACCGGTGGTTACAGATGTTCCCTATCTTGCCCCACCCAGCTCAACAATGCCCATCATTGTTTCCGAGAGCCAGTTCACCTGTGTCTGGTGAGAACCTGTCCAGGCAGGTCGGCAGCAGCGCCCAGCTGAAGCTTTGGTCTTCTTAGAGCTGGAACACAGTTCCCAACGACCCACATTCCAAACTGAAGGATTGTCATGCTTAAGCAATCCGTTCTTCGTTATGGATTAAGGATGGATATTTAAAAATAAAAATCCTACCTACCCCTCGCCCCAAGGTTTATCTGTACCTCATCACACACCTGTCAGGTCTGTTTTGTCAGCGCAGGAACTGAGTTTCGGGGAAGTTGTGATTTGCCCAAGATCAAAGATGTCAGCCTAGATTTTTCTACGCTGAGAATGGTGCTTCTCCATTACTGCATCACATTACTTCTATCATGAAACAGATTCAGAGTAGAAAGGAGGAAGTCATACAAGAAAGCTGTGTGTTGCTTTCATGATGAAGGTGGGAATATTAATTGTAGTGACTTTAGCATATGGACCTAACTTGCCAGCCCATTCAGGGATAGTCATTTATGGTCCCTGCTGATGGGAAGGATCATCTCTGTGGCGGGGACCAAGGAACTTGATGGGGAGGAAAAATGCTGACGCCTCTAGGAAAATTAACCATCACTCAGAATAATGAACTTGCATTTCTCTGTTAACTACAAAGCAGATCTTGTTCTCTAGACTCTGGTTGAGTCTAGAGAACAGACTGACCAAGGTTGAAGGAATCTTGGAGAAAATTCTCAAACTGGAGTACATGGCAGTGTGTTGGGGTCCTTGAAGCTACATATGAAATTATGGCACATCCCCCCATATTGTCAACAAAAAAACAACAGACAGAGAACAAATATGCAAAACAGGTTTATCTATTAAAAACACCAACATCTTATGGAGGAGAAGGCAGCTTGGACCTGAATTTTTCTTAGGGGAGTGGCAGGGGTCGAGGGAGAGAGAAGCAGGATCCACACCCAGCCTGGAACCCAACGCAAGGCTTGATCTCACAACCCTGTGATCATGAACTGAGCTGAAATCAAGAGTTGAATGCTTAACTGATTGAACCACCTAGGTGTCCTGGGCCTGAATTTTAAAGAAGAGAGAAACCACGCATCTACAATGAGTCTTTTTGGGTCAGTACGTCCCATGTACAAACCCTGGGAATGAATTTCACATTCTGCTATCTTTGAACTATTTCTGTGAAAAGTTTGAAAGTGCCAGTCATTTTAGTAGATGAGTTGAAACTAACAGATGATAAGTGATTCTCCTGTGGTCACAGCAGGACTGGGCCCAAGATCCCCTAAATCCTTGTTTGCCATTCTCTTTACCATTCCATAAACACACTCTTTGTTGTAGCAGTGTTTCTAAGAGGAGAGTATATTTTTCCGCCTCAGGCAAACTAGAAAGTGGAAATAATGCCGTCTTGGATAATGTAGACCACGTGTTCCAGCGAGCATTTCTTCTCCTTCACAGAGCAACATGGCACATGGAGTAGTTTGAAGCAAATGTGAATGGAACATACACAGATCCAATAAGGGGCTTTCCCAACCATGTTTCAGCCGCCATCTTGCTTCTAAGGCTTTGCCTCTTCTAAGGTAAAAAACAAATTCTGGTTATTAATATAAAAACACTCAACTCCTTAAACATCAAGCAGTGCAAATTAATATAACAATACACTACAACTTCTCCCCTTAATTTATTGGTAATGCTCTTTTTTCTTTTTAAATAATGAAAATAGTGAGAATGAGAAAAAAGAGAATGGAATAGATATTTATCCAACTTCTCTGGTAGGATAATTTGATAATATATACCAAAAACCTTGGAGTTTGCATATGTTACCCTTTGACAAAGCAGTACTACTTCTAGAAATTTTTCTGCAAGAAAATAGACATAAAAGCATGCAGGGATTGATTGTTCATTTCAAGGTTCTTGAGAACAGTAAAAAATTGGAAATAATTTAAATGTCTAATATTTAGGAGCTGGTAAAAGAAGTTATAATATAAATATACAAATTATAATGTAATATGGCATATATAACACCATTGCATCTTGAGTCCACTGAAATGAGGCTGTGAATGTTAAAAGGTATTAGAGGAAGGTAGTTACAAGTCTAGAATAGTTAAGAGTCTAGAACCCAGTGTCTTGGGTTAACAACCTTGTTGGCCCACTTACTAGCTGTGGGACATGGGACAAGTTTCTTAAATTCTCAGTGCCTCAGTTTCTTCTGTTATGCTATAGTGCTATAGTGTTATACCTTCCTCATAAGAAACAATATTATGGCACATCTATAATATGTGATATATTGATAGTGAAGATAATGCTATATATAGTGCTATACCTCCCTCATAAGAAACAATTTAGGTATTCATCAAATATTAGATACTGTTAGATCAGCGACTACCAAGTGGGAAATTGTTTTTCACTTATTATTAACTAGAAATAACAGGTTAACAAAGCAGTTTGTATAATATAACAGTATATTTTTCTTTAAAAGATCCTTTCAGAAAAAGAACCAGTGGTTCTTAAACTTTGTGCCAAGGCACCCTAGGCCACTGTGGGGAATTCACATAGGCCCCACAGGGTATTTTAAAATTTCAAGAGAAACACAAGTGACCCTTCTGTACATGGTGTGAACTACTACTGTTAGGTTGTTTGGACCTAACTGCGTAATAAACATAATTTATATAGGTTTAAAGTACCAGAAAAAAAAATTACTGAAACACTAAGAGTGCCATGAACTGAGGAGTCTGAGAACCTCTAGAGAAGCCTATGGATTTTACCAATGTGTTAAATGTTACTGAGAGTCGGCATTATGCGTGCTTTAACATTCTCTGCATTTGATGTACTCGAATTTCTGAATTTTTCTACCGTGAACCCTTATGGTTTTGGTAAGACAAAAGAAGTTATTTTAAAAAACGATTTCTTCCTGAATGTATTTGTGCAACAGCTGTTGACTGAGTCCAGTTTAGAGCCACTTTCTGGGCTGCCACACAGGAGGGCAAAGATGCCACCCCCTTGAGGAGCCTGTAATGAGGGCGAGTCAAGCACGTAAGCTAATGTTGCTGTTCGGTAGACCAGGCTGTGAGTCAGAGGGGCCGTTGACGTGGGAGCTCTGGCTCTGCCCTGGGAGCCTGGAAAACCTTCCCAGAAGGCCGGTGTTAGCTGGGTCTTGGCAGAATCAATGGAACTTTCCTAGATGGGAAAGGTGCAGAAGAGTGGTCCCCCTTGTAGCCCAGGGGGAGGAACTTGGATGCCATTGTGGGTGGAAGGAGACTGGAAAAGCAGGCTGGATCAGAATGGGAGGGCTCTGGCGGGTCAGGTCCCGGACTGGGCATTTGTAAAGGATGGGTGAGCACTGACACATTTGAAGCAGGGAAGGGTTGTCAGTGTGGTATGTGGGGAGAGACGGGGAAGCTGGTGCTGAGCTGGCCAGGGGGAGGGGACCAGCCAGGAGGATTTTGTAATCATCCAGGAAAGAGGTCACCAAGCCCTGATTGACTAATGATAGAGGTTATATAATGGGCCCCTGTGGACCAAATCAGCAAAAGCAAATGATCCAGATTCATCTCAAAATATGTTGGTATCTTTAAAAATAAAACCTTTTTTTTTCTGATGCTAGAGACAATATGTGATTGGTGTAAATATTTGGAAAATAGAGAAATGTATAAAGAAGAAAATGAAAGCATTTATGTCCCATGAATGGGAGCTGAGATAGGATATAGGTATACTTGTCATATATAAAGTACAAAATATTATGTATTATGTATCAATACTGATATCTAAATCTCATATATATATAGTTTATATAAAAGATGCACATTCGGGAAAATAAAATCTAACTTACAGGAGGATAACAAATACAAAATAATAATTACTGAGTGCTCACCAACTGCTAGGCACTCTTAGAAGCACAACATACAGGCGCCTGGGTGGCTCAGTCGGTTAAGTGTGCCTTCAGCTCAGGTCATGATCTTGGGGTCCTGGGATTGAGCCCCCATGTTGGGCTCCCTGCTCAGTGGGGAGGCTGCTTCTCTCTCTGCCTCTGCAGCTCCCCCTGCTTGTGCTCTCTCTCTCAAATAAATAAATAAAATCTTAAAAAATAAGCACAACATATATAATAGCTTATTTAATGCTCACAACAACACTGTAAGGTCTGTCTGTGTGTATTTTGCCATTTACAAGTAAGGGAGTTAACATGTAAAAAGATCCATAACTTGCCCAAGGTTCTGTAATTTGTTAGTGTCAGAGCTGGGATTTAAGCCTAGCCGTTTATATCAAGGAAATGTACCCTTAAAGCCCTATGGCACAATTATGAGTCATATGTTGAACTTCTGTTGTTTGATTGACTGACTTTACATAGTGACATGTGACACTCTACCCTAGCCTTGTCCACCTGAACTTACAGTGATGATGGAAATATTCTATACTTGCCCTGTCCAGCAGGAAGCCACCAGATAGATACATGTGATGTTAAGCCCTAAAAATGCTGCTGCTATGAATGATGAACTGGATTTAACATTTCACTTTATTTTAATTTATTTAAGTTCAAATTTAAATTTGGCCACTGTGGCTAGTAGTGGTTCATTGGGCTGCACAGATCGATAGTAGATAAAAAAAATAGGGATGCTTCATCCCTTTGTCATACTCTCTGACCAGCAATGCTGGGTAAACTACCTTTGTTTGTTTCCGATGCTAGTCCCTTTGCTTGTTCATCTCTTTTAAGTCCAGAAAATATGTTGTATTTCTTGATTGAAACACTGGATTGACGGCACCATGCAAGATGAGCAATTCGTATGTGGGCCCCTTCCCCACATTCTTCTCCCCTTCTAACTTGTGTTATTTTAGTTTTCAACTCAGTTAAGATTCTTCCAAATGCAAGTGGGAAAAAAGAACCCAATAAACTTGATTTGAGTAATAAAACAGGAATTTATGGGCTCATATAAACTCTAAGATTAGAGGCAGCACCGATATTTGGGAAACTGCATTCAGAGCTCAAACACTGTGAGCCGGACTTGGGTCCAGCTCAGCTATCCTTGGTCTGGAAGCTTCATTCTTGAATCCTCTGTGGTGACCACAGCTGCAGGAGCTGTAGCTTCATATCCTTATAGATTCTAGACTAGCAGGAAAGAATGCATATGCCTTTACTCTTATGCTATTCAACTGTGGCCATAGTAATACTGAGTGTATACACACACACACACACACACACACACACACACACACACAGAGTCCTCATGTTGGCTGAGGTCAGCTGATCTAGGTTGGGCTTGGCTGAGTGACCATGCTGATCTTGGTTGGGACTGCTCACACCTCGGGGCTGGGATAGCTCAGGGATGCTCCATGTATCGCTCAAGTTCTTCCTGGGACTAGAGATGACAGGCCCAGGAGCACAGGACCAGCCACATAAGCACATACCATTAGTTAGACAAAGTCCCGTGACTGCACCCCAAATTAACAGAATGGAGAATTATACCTTTCCCATAGAAGTGAGAAGGAAGGAGGGAATATTTATGAGCAAGTGACCTTGCCTTGCTCATTTCAGAACCAGTGATTGTGGCCAAGGGCCTGGATCATACAGTTTGACCTATGTCTTATGTCCACAGTCCATCCTGGAGATAGAGGTTCCATTCAGATTCACCTGAAACATGTGGCCTAAGAGTGGAAGAGACGTGGCTACTCCCAGCCAAGTTCAGAGTTCTACTGGCCACATAAAGTGGAGATAGATGGGAGATAGCAGACTACAATGATTATGACTTTAAACAATATTTTAAACTTGAGCTTTTGCTTCTAGATAGTATCCCCTGACCTCATACTCATGAGTTCTCCTTCAGCCCACATTGCCCGCTTGATATTTGTGTCTATCTATGAAGGAAAGACTAGGTGATTATTAAAGGTGGCTTGGTGTGGGTAGGGAAGTTCTCTGCCACTGGCTAAGCATGTTCCCTCAATCAGCATATACCTCTAAAGGTGGAGACCGACTGTGTAAAGGGGTGGTCACATCAATGGACAAACTTCCCTTTACGGTATTAGCATAGCAAATCGTGCAGATGATGTTGTTTCCCTCTCAAAACACCAAAAACAGAGGTCTTCCCTGTGGAACATCAAATCCCCATACGGTAGACCTCAATTGTCCAGGTAGCAATCTTATTTTCTTCATAGGGGAGATCCCGGGGAACCAGTGAAATCTCTGAATCTTCTCTTGCCAGTCTATTTGCATGCATGGAAAGGTGAAGAAGGATGAGAAAGGCCAGATGGTAGAGCTGCTCTCTGAACAACCTTTTGGGCTCCTTTTCCAATTCAGAGTTCTGACTGTGTTAATGCCCAGTGTGGCGATTCCCCAAGGCTTCATTTTAAAGAATATCTCTATCCTTTCTACAACCTTCTCCTGAGTAAACCTGGGATGTTGCTTCCTCTCTTCTGCTTCAGCCGTCAGTACTGTTCACTTCCTTTCCATCTTACAGAAAATTTTCAAATCTCAGCTGACTGTCCTCTTTTTATCTCCGGTTATCAATTTGTTCCTTTTGCTGACTCTTCAGCAGAATTTTGAGAGTATAGATAAATGCATGTGCTTAGTCTTGAACACACACACACAATATTGTAGATAGATAGAATTTTTAAAACAAAATTGGATCTTGCCTATTTTGTCACTGGCTTGATTGGATACTGTTCTCGAAGAGTCTCAAAAGTTGTTTGTCAGAGTCATCCTGGGAAAATGGGAACTTCCTTTTGCTCCTTTTTTTTTTCTTTTAAATAAAATTAACAGGGTTTTGGCTTGCTTGTTTTGCTACCCAAATGAATAAATAATTCAGATTTCAACTTCAGGATGATATAATCTATAAAACAAATAGAATTGAGTTGTCATTGAAAAGCAGGAAAAGATACAGAGGAAAATCAACTGATTCTAACCTCTGGAGGTTAAAGTGTTGTTGTCATTGTTTATTTGTTTGTTTGCTTGCTACTTTTTAATCCAGAACAATTCTAAGCCATACCTTATCAAACTAGAGCTTTCACTTCAAGTCCTGAGGGTAGTTGGTGAGGAAGGGTAGCAAGGAACCTGGAATTAGAGTGAGTAAATGACCCAGGAAGGAAATGACTGTCTTATGTTGGATCTAAAATCCAGCAAATATCTATGACTAGGACTATGTATACATTTACTGTATGCCAATAATATTCAGAATCTCTAGGTCTACTGAGGATGGCTAAAACACACATAGAGTAAGAGGAAGGGTTTCTGTCTGGTGGGCTTCAGATTGAAGAGATGCACATCATTCAGATAGACACTTTCCAGGAGAGAATGATGACTCACACCGGGATGACTTAAATGGCATCTGGTTTCCATTTTCTTTGTTTCTTCTCTTGGACTCCATTCAGAGGCACTTCCTTCCAGCTGGAGCTTTTAATGGCATAATGTGAAGGCAAGATCCACAGAAGTGGGTTTAGAGGAGGGACTTGAAGGAGAAAATGCAGATCGTCAGGGGAGACTATGGAAAATTACACCCAGATGGGAGGTAACAGAGAATGTACACACATCCAGACTAAAATATACCAATTAAAATATTTAGAGAAATGCAAAGAAGTATATAATTTTTAATAAGCGATAACAAAAATTTGAACTGAATAAAAAGTCAAAGGGATATAGTCCTGATGGTAATTAACAGCACATTATTGCAATTTCTGTTTCCAGCCTGGGACAGTATGTCGGCTCTCTTTATTTAAATGAATGTAGCATAGCACTACTTGTGGTTTTGCTGTGATCTATTCATTCTACACACTAGCTCCATTCATGATGGTACCCTTCTTCCTACTTCATAGCTGGAGAAGCACTATTGGACCTTGCCTGCTGTTCCAAAATGGTCTGGGATGGGGGTAGAGCCATCATCTGGATAGAGGGATTGGCCTGTGTTGTTATAATAACCAGCAATGCATCAGAACCCATACAAGACTGGAAGTGTATAGTAAACAATTGCTGTCCCTATGGAAGCACTCATTCTCATGTTCCTCTCCTCTCAATCTGTCAGCAGCAAGGAGGAAGCCCATTTCTCTTTTAAAAATGAGACCCTATCATATTCTGCACCTTTCTTTTTTTACATTATGTTCCTTTCAGACAAATATCACCTTAAATGAGTGATCTGCCCCTGGTCTTATCTTCTTCCCTATACCCAAAAAGCCCTTGCAAGAGGCCATATTTGTAGAGGTAGGTGTATTGGCATTAGAAGTTATGACAATGGTTCTGTTCTAGAGACTGTGGTGGGTAGAGCTGATTCAAACTGAGAACAAGTCAAAGAATAATTATTGGACACTTGATGAAGACATGACATTGTCCATGTGTCTGTGGAGATAGGGTTTAATGAGTAATAGTACATACATACAAAATGGTAATATAATACTGATTGTAGTATGCTCTAAGAGAGGTGTAAGTAAAGCTAATAAGGATAATAGAGATTACTTTTGATGGTGGAGGTCAGAGAAAGGAGTACAAATTAGAGAATACTGGTCAAAGGAGAATATGGAATGTGTGGGGAAGATCCTTTGCCTCATTGATTTAGGTAAATCCAGAGGGAGTGCTGACTTTCCATATAGGCCCAGGGTCCATGAACTCAGATGCCAAACAGACCAGGCAAGTTCCATAAATATGTGAATCCAGCCATATGTAAGACAGTCAGGAATGGTAGAACTTGTGATGAACTGAGGGCATGCCTACCAAAAGTCTTTCTATTTCATATTAAAAATTCAAAGTCAAACAATTCAAGTCATTTCCTGCAAATCTCTGTCACCCAAAGGTCTCCCTTTGCCTCTAAGTTTAGACCCAACCACCTCCTCCAGTCCAGAGAGAGACCCAAGCTTTCCTCCAATGACACAATCACATCTGCATAACTAACAGAGTCTTCTAGAATTGGCACTCCAGAACTATGATAGAGGTAGGCCTCAGAGACAAATATACTTTTGCACTGTGGAGGACCAGATTGTTTAAAAGTCAATTTCATTAGCCTCCACAAGACATTCCATCACACGCAAAACAAGCAGTGGAAGAGCCGGCAGAGTTGGCTCAGCCTGTCACTGCTCTAGGGGTGTTTCTGGAATCTGAAGGCTGTTGCAGGCTGAGGAGAAAGAGGAATGCCACTGCTTCATGCGTCGGACTCCTGAGTAAGATCTTGTCTGAAGAAAGAAGACCTTTGAATATTTTTACAATGCAGATGAGCAAACTGCATCCACCTCTTCAGAGAAGGACTTGGCTATGATGCCCTGCCTTGGTCTTCCTTCCAATGTTCCTGTGAGGGAAAATTCTTCTGTTCTCTTTTGCTCATGACCTTCAACTCAGAACGCTTCACTCCTGGTCACCACATAAGTAGGCATTTTTCCCATACCAAACCTCTAATTCTTGGCAGAGACGGACTTAGTGGCTTACAAATTTAATTCAGTTCTGACCTCTAGGTGTAGGGCTCAGTCCCACAAGACTGCCCTCACCTCAGATGATAATCTCAAGTGCAGCTTGTTTTCTGTACTCCTGATGGACCAGCTCTAAATCAGGGTTCCTATGACCCTCTCCCTGGGTTTGATAATATGCTGTAATTGAGGGAAACATTACTTGTGTTTACTGGTTTACTCTAAAATGTATAGCAAGATGGAAGAGATGGGGAGAGGGGTGTGGAGCTTCCAGGCCCTCTTCAGAAATGCTAACCCTTCCAGCCCCTCCATGTATTTACAAACCTGGAAGCTGATCAGTTTTCAAGAGTTCTTGCATTTAATTTCCAGCCCTCTAATCATCTGGTCTTTCTGGTGACCAGCGTCATCTTGAGGCTGTCTAGGGACCCCACCTTGGGTCACCTCACTAGCATAAACTCAAGTGTGCTGAAAAGGGCTTATATGAGTAACAAAAGACACTCAAATCTCTTAGGAAATCCAAAGAGTTTTAGGAACTCTGTGCCAGGAGCCAGGGACAAAGACCAAATATATTTCATATTGTACCACAGTTCCACTTAGGGATCTTCCCCTTTGGCATGCAAAGGCTCATCCTCACCTACCGTATCCCATTCCAGTAAATACAATGCCTCAGATATAGCTGCTCAATAAGGATAACTTATTGAAATGAAGTCACATCAGTCCTGATTAAATTTACAGCTGACTGTAAAGTTTTCCAGAGTTGAAGAAAGGCAATCCTGGAATTGAATGGTCTCTACAAGTACTCTTAATAGGATTAGTAGGAGAAAATAATAAACCCATACACAGTAAAACTACAGAACACAAAAGAAAAGGGGGAAAACTTACAAAAAATTAAATTATAATTGAATCCCTGCAAAAAATATCTAAATTCTCTCCTTTAATAAGCAAACCAATCAACATGTATTAAGGCTATATTAATTTGGAATGGTATAAGTCTGGCATTTTGAATACTTTAGTATTCTCCACCATCTTCTTTTTACTACTATGGATTTTAGTTAGACATCTGAAAATAGACTTTCTTCTTGTTCCTTCTGTTACTGGTGGGAGAGTCTGTGTTGTGTGAATGGAGGTCTCAGTCCTTGGATTCCCCATGAGAAGATTTATGAGGGATCCATGCTCAAATAAAGACAGCCAGAAGTAGCAAACTCAAATCAGTTTATTAAAGCAAAGGGACGCTCTCCAGGTGGGAGAGCTGGCAGGTTTCCCAGAGGTGGAACCAGCCCCCTGGTTGCCTTGGTATTGGGTACTAGTGGGACTCTCTGGGCTAGGAGGAGCTGTGACTATATAGTGCCTTAGTCTCTAAAGGAGGCTGCTTCCGATCATTTGGGGAACTTCTCCCACAGGTTAAGAGGGAGTGTTTTTGCCCCTACAAGATTTGTACCAGAGCCATCATGGTTGCCTTTCTCCATGGAGGGGGAATGGCTATGCCCACAGTACAGATACATTATAATGAGTCTAGGAGTTATTCTGGGGCAGAGGTGGAAGAGGAAATTGCATACTCCACACCTGTGGCTCTTGATCTGTCAACCCCAAAGTCCTGGAAGGCACAAGGTCAGGATGTTGTGTCCCTGGGCTTTTAATGTGTAGCTTATTTATCAGTCTTGCATCCAGCTCATGTCTCTATCATTCCCCTTCAAGGATTTGGGACTCTGCCTCTGGGTGTTCTTTCCACTGTTCACGTCTGGCTTTTACCTAATACTTCTTTGCTTTAATTCAGTGATTCTCAAACTCCAGTGTACTTAGGGATATTTTGCACAGAGTTGGGCTGCCACCACCAATCAATATGAAGTGGGGATTTTGAATCTGTGAGATCCTCACTTGATAGCCAGGTAGCTGTCACACCCCCCACCTCCCCTCCTACACACACACCCACTGGACACCCACACCTCCCCACCCACCCACATACACGCACACATACACACAGGCGCGCGCGTGCACACACACACACACACACACACACACACACACACACACACACATACACACATACATCTGACTGGGGAATTCAATTGTGTTTGCTTTTCATATGTTTTTCACTTTCTCTTCATTTCAAACATGTAGTCAGGCTTGTTATTTCTTGCTTAAGGCAAGAAAGGAGAAAGCCTGTTTTTGAAAAGATGAGTTAAGAAGGCCTGGGAGGGAGGACAGCTTTGTGGCTACAGTGAGCTGGGGGCTCCGCTCAGAGGGGTGGGTTATGTGTGCCCAGAAGTAGGCTAGACCCCCGGAGCAGGTCTCCCCACTTCCCCAGAGAGCCTCAACCTCCATGTGGCCCAGAATCAGCAGAGGTGGGACCTGGCTGGGCCATGTACACTGGTGACAATTACGATCTCAACACTGGCCAGTGTAGACAGATGACAAATACTGGAGGAGTCTTCCCAACGCTTTTACTCTGCGTAAGCCCAGACTTTTGTAGAATCTTGGTGTGTGGGGCGTGGGAGCAGTCTCAGCATGGCTGGGTTAAATTTCCTGCCAGCTTAGTGGGCTGGTTACTCAGAATCCAAATTTAATTTGATGTAAGGAAATCTAAAATATTCCTGTTTCTTGAACACATGAATTTATAGAATGAGATTTACACCTATTTTAAGTATTTGTTGAATGCCTTGCTGATGGGAAGGATTCCCTGACAGCTACCAGAGATCTGTCTCTGCCAGTTTGGGGAGGATATGCAGAAGGCCATAAAAGATGAGCCACACCAGTTTCTGTCTTTCTAAGGCCTGCCTCGTTGTAGATTGTTTAGCTAGAGCTGGTACCCTTTTCCATCTCTGCCAATATTGGGGGGGAGGAGTGAAAATGCACATATTCAAAAACAAATCAACAACTTCACTCCAGCAAATCATTTTATTAGGCTCAAGATGAGTTCCTGCCTGCAAAGCTCTCAAATCAAGAAACTGTGGGCCGGGCAGCCGCCTACTTCCCATCCCAGTCACGCTGCTTAGGGTTCGCCTTGAATGGCTAATTACTGGTCACCTCACCTTCTTGTCAAAGCTGAAAGATTATACTTAACGCACAACTTAAGCCGTCCCCTGGACCTCACTTGTTTGGACTGGCAATCACGTCTTCTGTTTGCTTCCCCACTTACCTTAAGTTTTAGTAATTGCCCTCTGGGTTCAAAAGAGCATCCCACCAGGCCATTGAAATGTCGAACAACCCCCTGACACGGGGAAATGTTTATCTGCACTCAGAGAAAGAACTGGGACAAATATGTATAGCTTTGGTTCATGACAGGATGCAGGTTTCTTATGAGCAATTTCCTAACCTTCAGCTTAATAATAACTATAATCAACTTGGCACGTTGAGAGTTGGTTAGAAGTGTCGTTAGGCAGTAACTAGAAACTTCCAAGATGGTAACTAAGTCAGAGTGGAGATATTTTGCACAATGTAAACAATACTGCCCAGTGTTCCTTTGGGCTTTACAAGATGCAGGAATACTTTCTCGACCTATCTTTGTAGGTACAAAGCAGAAGAAATTCTTTGTCTAGCTCCTTACCAGTTCTTCCTGCGGTGGGATTTCCAGCAGATGGCCTTGCTCAGCCTCAGACAAATCTTTCCTGGATGCATCTGGATGATTTAACTACCAACAGCTCTTCTTCCAACAGGTGGGAGACTCAGACTGTGTACATTTTGGGGCCACTTCAAAACCCTGATGCCAAGATGTAGATGGAGTCTTCAAAGAGAAACCAGGCACACTTTATCAGGAAAAATTAAAGTCTCTGAACTCAAATAGTCCTGATATTAAACATCACCCCCAACAGCTAGCCATGACCCAAGTGACTTCAGAGACAAGTAGACATCCAGGCCTCTCCTGTAGGATAAGGATTACAATGTCCTTTGGACTTATTGTGTTCTTTTCTGCTTTGGGTCCTTACACACATCATTTTATCTGCCTGCCTAGCAATGCTTACTCATGTTGAATATCTCATTGCAAATCTGATTGTCTAAAAAAAAAATAACTTCCCCAGAGTGCCTGAGTGGCTCAGTGGGTTAAAGCCTCTGGCTTCGGCTCAGGTTATGATCTCAGGGTCCTGAGATTGAGCCCCACATCAGGCTCTCTGCTCGGCAGGGAGCCTGCTTCCCTCTCTCTCTCTCTCTCTCTGCCTGCCTCTCTGCCTACTTGTGATCTCTCTCTCTCTTTCTATCAAATAAATAAAATCTTAAAAAAAAATTTCCTGACATGATCCCCATATTCTATAAGGCCTCATTACATGATCTCCCACTTGAAGCACTCTGTCCTACTTCTTCACAACACATAGGAGGATCATAATGAAATCACTTTGTGTGTAATCTGTCTCCACTGCTGGAATATAAACTCCATGAGGGTGAGAGATGTTTATCTGGCCCACAGTGGCATCCCAAGCTCCTTGTACACAGCCGAACTCACAGCAGCTGCTCAAGAAACAGATGGTGAAGGAATGGATGTCGATCTGTCTCCTGGGGTTGGTGACACAACCTTGTGGTAATGTCTCCAACAGAGCCTGCATTTAGAATCAGTGAAAGCGATTCATTTTAGCTTGCTTTCTCCCTCCTCTGTTTCACTGGTGTTTGACAGATGCATTCATTTTTTTTTCTGCTTTCTTCTGCAAACTCCAAATTGGTCATATCCTGCTGAAAAACCATAATTTTAGAGCTGGTGAGGAGTAGGATCACTACTTCATGGCTCCTCGTAGAGACCTGACAGCTGAAGTTAGAAGAGCACTTGTTAATTGTCAGGTCCCATAATCTGTTTGGTGACATGTTCAGCACAGTGTCAGTCCTCTGCTCCAGCCTCCTCCTGACACTCAGTATATACTCTACTTTACTTCCTTAATCTCCAACCTTTTCTCAAGCTCTTGCCCACCCAGCCCGAGGCATTCAATACGTTACCCTAGTGGCAAACTGACAGAGGTCTGACCTGGCTGAGGCTTTTCACAAGAAAAAAAATTCTTTATTAAATTCAGCATATATTAACCATTTGCTATAAGTAAAATAATCTAAGAAATTTGCTTTAAATCTAAAAAGAAAAAGTGGAATTCGTTGGCCAGAGGTAGGGCACCTATGATGAAAAAGGAAATAGGTTTTTATGTTTTATTTTCCATATCCAATGAGAAGTTTAGTGTTTTCTTTCATAATTTATCAGAATTTAGATGATAACACTTGCAAATTAATTCATTACACGAGTCAATGCAAAAGGTGATCAAGATTATGGATTTTCTTTGACCTTTGACAATTTATGGGTTATTTGGAAGATGTGGAAGTTGAGCATGAAGGTTTAATTATTTTAACTGGTTTGATGACTGAGTGGCAGAAAGTTGTTGATGATATTTACCAAACTCCAATCTAAGACTCCTGGGGATTCATGAACATCCTGAGAGAATCAATCTATTAGGCCTCAGAGAGAAGCTGGACTTATTTTCCACTGTGACCTGGCCTGAACTTCCTGGGATCAGAAATTCTGAAGAAGTACAGAACTATTTGAGAAAATGAAATCACTCTTTCGGAAGCAATTCACTCGTTTTGGTGCTATGAATCATGCTGTAAGCTTCTTTGCTTGCTTTCGATGCTTAAACACAGAAGGTTCCTGAATGATCAAGTATCTGCTCTAGCAGTGTCACTCAGTTTCTGGAGTATTTGTGTTCAGTCTTGGGGCAATGTCTGTGTTTGCATGGCTCTGTGACTGTACACTCCATTTCGTTGACATGGAGACCCGTCATCCATAGTATAAACCTAGTATCAGAGCTGCAATGGTCCCTGACTGAATACACCCTCAGTTCTCAAAAAGACTGAGTTGGCCAAATAATGGTGTTCTCCCTGATCTCATCATTAAGGATTAACTAACTGTAGGCTGAAAACTATGTTTTTATGTGATGAAATTTGGCTAATATACCTTCTTGACACACTTAAAAATTATTCATGTAATTCATTATAACTTTTGCCATTTGAATATAAAAATAATAATCATAAAAATAAGACACATATAGAAAAGCACATAGAAAAAACCCATCATCTTAGCACACAACAGTCATGCACAGCCAATATCTTTTGCATATATTTCCCATTTTTCTATGTCTATAAAGATATGTAGGTATGAAGATTTTTATATGTATGTTTCATGTGTGTATGTATGTGTGTGCCTGTGTGTAAAAATGATAGAACATATTGTTTTATAAACTCGCATTTTAAACTTTTGAAGATTGATTGATTTTAGGGACAGTACCCATGAACACGGGAAGGGGCAAAAAGGAGGGGCAAAGAGGAGCGAGAGGGACAGCTCTCCTCTCTGCTGAGCACGGAGCACGAGGCTCCATCTCAGGACCCTGAGATCATGATCTAAACTAATCAAGAGTCAGACACTTAAAAAAAAAAGTCAGACACTTAGCTGACTGAGCCACCCAGGCACCCCTGTATTTTAAACTTTATAATGTGTTAATATATTTTAGAACCAAATGTGACGGTGATGACTATTATTACTGTGTGCCAGGCACAGGGCTAAGATGTCATCTTCATAGTAACCCTAGGAGATGCTAGTGTCACTCATTTTATATGTAAGGGAACAAACGCTGAAGGGGGCTAAGTGCTGCTTGAAGTCATGAAGCAAGTAGTTGTTGGATCAGTAGTTGTTCAATCAGAACCTGAAATGAGGTCTTGTTCCAGAACCTGAAATGAGGTCTCGTTCCAGAACCTGCGATCTAACGTTCCACGACACTGCTTTCCTTCTCCAGACAGTAAATATTCTTAGATCATATGTTTTTATTAACACTGTATTTTTTAGAGCAATTTAAAGTTCATAGCAAAATTGAGGGGAAGTTACAGAGATTTCCCATGTACCTCCTGTCCCCACACAAGAAAACCTCCCCGATGATTCACGTCCCTCACCAGAGTGGTACATTTGTTATACTTGATGATACTACGTTGGCACACGATCATCACTCAAAGTTCGTAGTTGACCTTAGGGTTCACTCTTGGTGTTGCACATTCCATGGGTTTGGACAAATGTATAATGACATTATCTATCATTATGGTATCATGCAGAGTATTTTCACTATCCTAAAAATCCCCTGCGCTCTGCCTATTTGCCCCATCCCACTCCCACTTCCCCCTACCACTTCCCACTCCCTTCTAATCATATTTAGTGGGTATATACTGTATCATAGTATATAATATTCTTATTGTTATTAATATATGATACTTCCGGTGTTCCAGTAGTGTAAATGACACTGTAATGAATATCCTTTTCAATAAATGTTTGCATATATCTTTGGTGACCTGGAAATAAGAATTTGAGCATCAGTCACTTATTTGGGAGTGATCCAGGAAAGGTGGCAAAATCAGTAAGGGGAGTGAGAAGAGAAGGGAAGAAAGTCAATACAGGGTGTTAATGAGCAGGTTACCACCATGGGCCGCTGAGGCTCATTTCCACCATGACCTTTGTGGGTCTGTATTGAACTCCCCTCACAATTGTCCCCACTGAGGCTGAGGAATCCTTAACTTCTGTGTATCATTAGTTGAGGACTGCTTCCAGGGGTGTTAACTTCTTGGAACATCTCACCAGCCTCTGATGTGATCTGACACACTTCCTTGCCCAGAAAAGATCCCAGGCAGGGTGTGACCAGTACTGGCCACTGGAAACCAGCTTGTGTGCACCAAAGTGATATGGATGGGCACTGACAACATCTGCTGCAGAAGATATCCGTGATCTTTTCTTTCTGGATAAATGTAGGATATCTTAAGATATCCTTGCCAAATTGGCCCACAGAAATCTTGCATCAGTTTGTAAATACCTTCTGTGCTACAGCCAATGTTGGGTCCACCATGCTTAGGTCGTTATGTTTGCATTTTCTTAAAATCAGTGTCACAGTTAAATTTTTTTCATTTGCTAACTAGTATAATTAATATATTTTTGTACCCTGCCCTTCATTTACTTTGACCAGTTTTCTGTTAGAATGTTTACCTTTTAAAATGTGCTATTTTCTTATGTGTAGTAAATGTTTTCTCCTAGTCCATTCTGTGAATTCTAATTTTTATAATTCATTAGTGTGGAAAGTTTTAAATGTTTGTATACTTTCATCTGTAGCTCAATTCCTTAATGGGCTCATATTTTTCTTATATAATTTCTTTAACTGTCAAACATTTTATGTTATTATATTATGTTAGTATATTACTAATGTAGGGATCAAATAGATAACCTACTTTTCTATTTTTCCCAAGCTGATTTGAGATTCCACTTTACTAAGTTCTAGTAAAGAACTTGTCTGATCTAAGACAGATCAATTTATTAAAAAACAAAATAATGGATTTTTGATTGATTTGTATTTTCTTATTTTTACTGGTATCCATGTTTAGAATTCTTATTAATTTTAATGTATATAACATATTAATTTTAAAATGTATAATTAATTTTAATTCACTTATTAATTTTAATGCTACTCACAATACTCATTAACTTTAAAAATTCAAATATCCTTTAGTCATATTAATTTCTAACCATATGGCTCACTATTGCAATATCTTGGCTACCCATTGTATACCCACACTTGCCTATAGTCTGGCACAGATGTATAACAGTCTTCATGATTATTCTCTAACTTCTTGCATTCTTTAACAGTCTAACCTTTAAGTCACACTCTTAATGTCAACCAGGGAGAAAACATCACTTTATCCTGAATTTTTATTATAAACGTAACTTGAACATGATTTTGAAATTATCTCATCTCTGCACAAGGCAACACTGTCTTCAGTGGGATACATTATTTGATTATAAAATAAAATTCTAGAAATTGGTACATGTTGAATCAGCCACCAGGGACTCCTTATGTTTCCACAACTGCAATATCAGTAGCATCAAATGGAAAGTGTTCGAGCTTCAACAATATGCCTTTTCTGATTTTGTAGCTACATGGGAGAAGTGAGCCAGCACTGGGGCGCACAGCATTATAAGCTGCCTGTTGCTTAGATACCAGGCTCCCTGATTCAATATGTACCTGTCATGTATTACACTTACCACTTTCCAAGCTGTGCCCCTCAAAGCCTAGTTCGTGTGGTCTCATCCCACTATATCAAAATGTCAAGGGGTTGCTTATTATTTGGACTTGAGAAAATTTAGTGTTCTAAGACAAGAAGCCTCAAAATGGTCTTCTGACTGTACCGTATTGAAGGAATACATCTTCTCCAGGAAGCATTCCTATACATTCTGTGAGGGGTTGAATTGTGCTCCACCAACCCCCCAAATTCACATGTTGAAGTCCTAAGCCCCAGGACTTCGGAATGTGACCTTGTTGGGATACAGGGTCTTTATAGAGGTAATCAAGTTAAAATGAGATCAAACAAGTGGGTCTAAATCCAGTATGACTGGTGTCCTTATAAGAAGGGGGAATTTGGACACAGAGACAGACATGCACAGAGAGAAGATGTCTGTGTATAAGCCAAAGAGTGCCTGAGGCCACCAGAAACTAGGAGAGAAGCCTAGATAGCTCCTTGTCTAGCTTTTTCAGAATGAGCATAGACCTCTGAACATGCTGATCTTGGATTGCTGACCTCCAGGATTGTGAGATGATAAATTTCTGTTGTTTAAACCACGTAACGCATGGTATTTTGTTATAACAGCCCTAGCAAACTAATACCTTGTCCCTGTCTTTTTCACTTCTTTGTACTGTCAAAGCATTTTGCTTATACTTCTATATGGGTTTGTCACATCTTACTGAGTTTTAAATTTTTCTAATTATTTTTGAATAGGTAGTACATGCATATGGGAAAAAATTTCAGGAGTATAGAACAGCATAAAACAGATTTAGAGTGGAAACAGTCCTCCTCAGCTGCTTCCCTACAGCACTCCACCCTCAGTCCCCCAAGTTCATTTCCAAGAGGCAACCAACCATTATCTATAACTTACATCCTTGGTTTCATGATCATTCCTAGTTTCATTTCCTGTTTCCTCTCACTGACCATAGGACCATGGGGGAAGGAATATTGCTTCCTTCTGTGTAATCTCAGCTCTCAATAAATCTGATTTTAATGAACCGTTTACCAGCTAAGTTCAGGCAAGCTGATACATAAAATTCAAGCTGGGTTGAAGGCTCTGATTATGGCTAATATTTAAACACTCCTGTTATTTAATCATTTACACCATTAGTATGAAGCAGGACTTGAGTGTAGATTTTGCCTGTGGGGAAGAGCCAGGAGATAGTGAGGAACTGGGTGATGTTGCGGAGAGTGAGTGGAAAGAATTTCACTGAAGAGGAAGTGAAAACTATGTTAGTCCGACTTCTCCTTTGCTATTCATGATTCCCAGTAATGGGGTTTGAATAGGAGTAACTCGACTCCTATTGGTTAATCTGAAAAGCATTCTAACTTCCTAGTTATTGGAGCTCCTATATGGTGGTCAAACTGTACCTATCTTTGTAATAAATATTAGTTCTACCACTAGTTAGGTCTGTGACACTGAACAAGCAATTTAACCTCATTATAACAAAGTTCTTCATCTGGGAAATGAAAACAATAGTATCTCCTTCCTATAGTTATTATAAGGATTAAATTGGCTAAAACTCTTAGAATTGTGCCTGACAAATAGTAAGAATTGTAAGTGTTGGATTTATTATTAAGTCACTCATCAATTGTCCCAGTATGTGTTCATTAGTGTATCATTTTGGATGATTTCTGGCTACAAGTAGCAGAAAACCAAGCAAAACGAAACTAACAAAATAAGAACATTTATCATCTTTTGTAACAGGAAGTCCTGAGGGAGGTTGATAATTCAGTAGCTCACTGACAGCATCAAAAAACAAGATTCGTTCTATCTTTGGAATACCAACATTTGAAGGAGAAGTGTGTTGACTTTTGCCCTCAGTCTGTCTCCTCAGGGTCATAAAATGTGTATCACTGGTCAAGGAAACACACACAGACATAACAAAATTTAGAGAGTCAGACAAGGGCGTACCTCTCCCCTCCCCCACATATCCCTTTTAAAGAACAAGCAAAAAACTTTCCTAGAAGTCACCAGAAGTTTTCTCATGTCTCATTGGCCAGAATTATATCATGCATGCATGCTTAACTAATCATTGGGGTGTAGAATGAGAATCCCATGATCATGAGCTGGAGTCCTTTTTTCTTGTAGGACATGACCTCTTCGACAAGAATTCACAAATTAAGGTTCTGTCAGCCTGGAAAAGGGGCAATACATTGGCAACAAATGTCTCTACTGTAATTTGTTTGCCTTTCAATTTCTTGTTGGAGTTGTTAAAATTTCAGTTTATTTATTTATTTATTTATTTATTCATGTAAATTTCTTTTGCCTTAATGTGTTTCTACAGACTGTTAATTTTTCACAGAAAATTATACTATTTGCTGTGTGCGTATGTGTGTGTATGCGTGTGGAGTGGGGGGAAAAGAGGGGAGACAGGGGTGGAGTATATTCAAGTTCTTCATGATAGTCTTTATTTGTCTATCCTGTGGGAATCTCAGACAACTTCAAAACAGAACATATTTCCCCCTAAACTGACATAACCATCAAGGAAGAAGAGGACACAGCTCTGTCCTGTAGAGTTCATAGTGCCATAGTACCGGTTCACCTGGTCTTGCCACCCTTAATTTCTTTGGGTCCTGCTCTGCCAACTTAACCAGCTTTTTTATTAGCTATTTCCACTGCCAACCCTCCCTATCTGCTTTCTGATCCTCAAGTAAACAGTGTCCCATTAGACAATGCCTGTTAGTCTGTATCCTGATGAGGATGCACCTCAGTTAGCAAAGAGTTCCACCACTGGCCCTCTTCCTTTCATGAAGTCCTCAGGACCACTCTGTCAAGTTTTGGTCTTGCTCCATGCCAGCTCCTTTTCCCTGTTTCAGTCTTAAAGGGGTAAAAGTTTGCTATCATCTCTTACCTCTTCACAAAAGGGTCAATCAAATGGATTTGGGGCCAGAGGCCTTGCTGTTGGGATGACTTGAATCCAATAAACAGAAACTTAGAATGGCATAATACTGGGACTTTCACTAATTCAGATTTCCCTGTCATGAACTGATATTAAAGAAAACCACTCTCACCTCATGCAACATTAAAAAGCAAATCATACAAAACTAGAGAGACACTAGAAGACTCAGGGTAGAAAGGAGGGAACTTGCATTCCTCTCTCAAGCCCACCAAGCTGAGACCAGATTCCTGGCATGGAGCTTCATCTAGGAAATGCCCCAAGTTCTTTAACTAGAGAAGTGGGAGTCACATTTCCTCCCAGTGAGTTCACTGGCCCCGAGGGCACTGTGCAGGATGGAACCTTGTATCTAAAAGAAGCTGGCCTTCCTGTGACAGGCCCAATTAAGCCACCAGCTGTGATCAATTATCCAAAAGGCCAATCAGGTGCAAGCAGCTGGGTAGTGTGGGGGCTGGACTGGAATCTTCCAGAAAGCTAGCAGATTCTTGATTGTCTAAAACTTCTATTGAATTTGTATTTATGGAGCCCCTCTTAAAACTCACATGGATCTTATTGAAGCTCCTGCATCTGAGGGTATTAGGATAATATAAGGAGATAGCCAAGATCAGGGTTTGCCCTCTGAGAAGTTGTGAAGAAGCACACTGAAGAACACTTGGTTACCTGTCCCATGTCTGTTTTCTTTGGGGTGAGGAAGGGTCCCTATGCTCCAAAGACCGGTGTCTATTATACTTTCTCTGCACTCAGGAGAAAAACCTTCTCTTGGAAAAGGACCTCAAATTCCTCTACCTTTGAAGTATCACTGACTGGTGACACATTTTAGTTGTTTTATGCAAGTATCTCTAGGTAGAGATAGCCTCGAGCTTTGCAGTGGTTTTCAAACCATGTTCCTCATAACCATCTAAATTCCATAGAGTTTCCACAGAGTCTGGTTTGAGAGGCAAGGTATACCACAATTGGAGGTTTATGTAACATTTCCTTCCAGGTATTAGAAAAGTTGTTTTTTTATACTTTCATGCTGAAGATTAAAGACTTAATTTGGGGGACCAGCCAACAGTTGGATAGATATTTTGGAGGAATGAGAAGTTTTCTTAAAGCTTTGAAATTCCACCATACACTTTTCACTCACTCCATAAAGCCCTAATTAAAGTTAGATCTAGAGAAAGATATTATTCTGGCAGATGTCAAAGAAGCCAGTTAAGATCAACTAAGATCTTGTGCTAGGAAGTCCAAATACAGACTTCTCTAATTCCTCCTCCATGGAAGCTCTGGAGAAAGGCTGGAATGTTCATAATTGTTTCTATAGTTGAAGCATCCCTGGTATGAATACTATTTCTGCATGGTTGGATTTTAGAAAGCAGAGAAACACAATATACTGCTTCATGCTTTTGGAGCATCTATAATTGGAATCCATTCATGTTTCCTATCCTGCTCTGCGGGTATTAGTGGACAATGTTCATCATTCATTACTGAAAGCTGAAGATAGTTGTCTCTTAAAACCTAGTTTATCATTTTGTGACTATTTTTGTCACAAGAAGCATATAGGAAATTAAAAAATGTAGCATCTTGCTATTGTTTATTCTCTGCCCTACTTACTATGCTATGTGAGGCATAGAAAATGGAGAAAGACTCAGTCCCTGTACTGAGGTACCTCATGGTCTAAGGGAAGATACAGATCCTAATGTGATTCTAAGAAAACTACAAGTGAGAACATAAGGTGGAGAGCTAAATAATGAATGCAAGTCTGGGGTAGGTTTTTGAGATGAGGTAGTAGAGAGAAGGAAGCTATAGTCAGAAAGACAGTGTTAGAATAAATGAAAAGAGATCCACATTTAAACCCATCCTGATGAAATTTCAGAACACCAAGGATAAAACAAAGATCCCAAAACTTTCCAGGGCAAAAAATAAAGGCAACTAGAAAGTCCAGGAAAAACTAAAGGTGTAAGAAAGTCATAGTTCAAATATGAAGCGAACAAATGGAGCAAGATTGTGTGACACTGAATACTTGGAGGTTTCTCTTTTAGGTATGTGGAATTATATGTTCTTTATAGGTCCAATCACATTAACTTGGAATTATGGTGAATAATTCTTACAGAATCTTAATATCGTTAATGTTGTTTATGGGCATGACAAAATAAGCTAGCTTATACTGCCAATGACCCCAAGTCTCAGTTGCTTCCAATAATAAAAGTTTATTTCTTGCTCACCTTAAATGTCCATCGCAGGTCATCTGAGGCTCAGATGTATGTTACTTCCATTTTGATATGTCTGGAATATTGTTAGTTTCATGGCAGAAAGAAAAGAGATTTGTGATCCATGTTTCTTGACACTCTGCCTAGGAATTCATCACTTCAATCCGTATCTTATTGGCCAAAATCACTCCTTTTGGAGTGATTAACATTGGCGTGATTAACATTGGAGTGATTAACAGTTTAACATAAGGAAGGTGTATAATCTTCCCATAGGGAGAGGCACCACAGGGATGAAACAAAAATATTTGGTAAATAGCAATACAAACTCATAGTCTACCTTTCTAGTATTCAGTTATTCAGTAATCTCCTTTTTCCACATACTGAACATACTCACTCCATCTCCAAGGGAGACAACTAGAAGTCCCAAACAGGGACTTGGTCTTAACTGTACTTCTAAGGTAAAGACCTGTATCTCCAGGTGATATGAGGTAGTTTTGTATCAGATCTGGATGTAGCTTTTGTTGATCCAAACCTGCAGGAACAAAGGAAGAAGTTATCTGTCTCTCAAATAACCAATATGCAACAGTGGAATAGGAACAGGAAAACCATAATATACACTCCTATTTAGAAAGGTGAAGAATTGGAGACACACAGATATCACCAGTCTCTACAAATTCCAAATTCCCCTTGGACCTATATTGTCTGGGAGAAGGAAGCATGCCTTGATTAGACCTTGATTCCACTTCCTGGAAATAGAAAAATAGACATTTTTCTCCTTAGTCCTTGGCCCTATCATTTAGGAAGTCTTTTCTTTTCGCTGTTCTCTTTGTCTGTGTCTCACAGAGAGTTGTAGAACATGGTTTTCTGGAGGCTGAAGAGCATTAGTCCCCACCTCAAGCTCAAGCAGGAAGGATTGGGGAAAAGCAAACATTATTTTAAGTCCTGAACAATCTCAAACTAGACAAGTGGTTCTCCTGGTGACGCAATGCTTTCAACTTTTAACTTATCTTTTCGATTCTTGTCAAAGAGTTCCTATTCTGTTTTGAAATATGTGTCTGTAGAAGTTTAATTGCTTGTACCTTGTCTCTATCTGATTTCTCTAGAAGATGCACTGTTAATCTCTTATTGAGTCATTTTGTCTGATTAAAAGGATTTACTAGATGCCATCTTAATAAGTTAAAACGTTTCAGCAAATGACATATAACAACCCTTTAATTTGGTCCTTGACATGAGGCTAAGTCTTAGTAGGAATTTTTTATTTAAAGGTATTCTTTTTCTATGCTTTATTGAGTGAAAATGAGAATCAGTTGTATCTTCAAAACTATAAAAATCCTCATTTCTGGATTCTCTGTCTTTTTTTTTCCTCTTTCCAGACTGACCAATTCTTTTTGAGCTCATCTCTTTTTTGTCAAATGCATCTAATAACAACAACTAAAGCTTCTAAAATATTGTTTGCAGGGGTGCCTGCGTGGCTCAGTGGGTTAAAGCCTCTGCCTTTGGCTCAGGTCATGATCTCAGGGTCCTGGGATCGAGCCCCACATCGGGCTCTCTGCTCAGCGGGGAGCCTGCTTCCCCCTTTCTTTCTGCCTGCCTCTTTGCCTAATTGTGATCTCTCTCTGTCTTTCTCTGTCAAATAAATAAATAAATAAATCTTAAAAAAAAAATAAAATACTGTTTGCTCACATCTTCTAAAGCTACAAGTTTATTAAGGACGTGATTCTTCATCCTTTTACCTCTGAGAGCAGTTTCCTTGCTTTCCACTAATGAGCCCTAGAGTCAATGCAACTTATTTTAGTTTTTGTTGTTGCTGCTGCTGTTTACAATACCTTGTGTTCATTAATAACATGTCTATCAGTCAGAATGGGGGAAGTTATACTGGGGTAAGAGATAGCTCCAAAATATCATGGCTTATGACAACAAAGGTCTCTTTCTTGCTTTCATTACATGTTCATTGTGGGGTGGCTGTCACTCTGCTTTATGTCACTTTCACTCTGAGACGAAGACTGATGGACAGCCACACTAGCTGGAACATTCATGATCTCAGGGAAGAAGGAAAAGAGACAGGGATACATATGTTATTATTCTAAACTTCTGCCTGGAAATGGCACCTATCACTTGGCCAAAGTGAGTTATATGATTTTCTTCTGACTTCAATATATATTTTTCCCACAGAGAGGAAAATGAGAATATTTAATAATTGGTAATATTATTTACCACAAAGACTCTTAATTTTAAAGTCAACAGGTAGACAAAGCACAGGAGATAATTATAGTTATATCCTATAAAATGGAAGTACTAAAAACCTAAACCACATTAAAAGAACATAGCTGACAAAAGTGAGGTAAAAGTGTGTGCCATCTCCCTTCTTAACCAGAAGTCCTGCATCAGGTTTCTGGTTGAGCAGACTTTAGCCTCTACTCATGATGATTACACAATTTACGGTGTGGATCAGCACACTCTTGAGAGTGAAAGTTGGTGCTATTTATAATGACATCAGGAAAACAGGTAAACACAGAGAGCGTCCTGTGCAAACCAGGTGTACGAATCCTTTCCTGAGCTGCCTGCTCAGCTCAAGTGCCCTGGTACAAATTTTGCTGGAACAGTATGAATTCTCAGTTATGAAAAAATAAGCTCTATGCATCAGTCATCATTTGGCAGCACAAAAGTGAAGGGTTGCCAGCACCATTGTTGGCCACGACACATGGTTGAATCCACGTTTTTGACTGTTGTTGCTGGCACCTAGATCCCACTGTCAACTGTTCCACCTTTGCTCTTGGTTTTTATGACTAGGAAGTTTTGGAAGAATGAATTTCAGATGGTATGCTTTTGCGTGAGGACTTAGATCAAAAAAATCACATGTTCATCGTGTCAGAAAAGCTTTTATTTGCTCAACAAGGATTTATTAAGTATGTTTTACATGCTGGGGATTTTACAAAACATTTGAGCCAAAGCTGACTGGGTTCAGATTTCCCATGCATGAGTTTCAGGTAATTTTCACACAGCTGTGACTTTTCTGCCTAATGATGCAGATTTCTTGAGGGCACAGCCTGGTCCTCATGCTTTATATTTTTCATAGAACCAATCCCAGTGAGTAGAAGAAAGTTCAGAATATCTGATCCTGTAAGATAAGATCATACTCTATTTAGTTGGGGACATAGCAGGTGCTCATTTATTGTTAAATGAATGAATAATTAATGTGTAATTTATTTCTTCAGTGCTTTTTCCTGGGTAGAACAAAATCTAGTTTCCTGCCCAAAGAGAAATAATCAATTGCTTAAGGAAGTTCAGTTTAGTTTGTTTCAAAAGTACTCTTACTGGAGAAGTTGGGGGCTACACTGAATTCTTCTCATGAGGTAACACTGTCTTGCTCTTCTCAAAAGAGACCTTATAACAGAGGTGAAAGGGGAAGTGTTATCCCCGTAAGGCATATTTAGCACAGCCTTATTAGAAAAGAAGCATCTAATGGAAGTTTTCTCCATCTCTTTCAAGCTGTTGGTCAGGAATCCATCATGACAGAGTTGTGCAGTATTTATGAAATTCTCAAGTTGAGGAACACATTTGCTCATTTTTTTCACTCTGAAATTACTTCCCCTAACAGAGGGGCTGGATTTGGCTGTTCTCTCATGATTTAAATTGCCCGCACCTCATTAGTGTTACCAGCATTTATTTAATAAAATCAAATCAGAATAGCATTTAATTTAGTTTTAATAGGATAGTTAATATACGTTAACTAAATATCAATTGATTATTAAAGTGGAGATTGCTGAGGTGTAACAAATATGTGAGATATAAATCTTGTTGCTGTGCCATTAATTCAGAATTACATAAGCAATAAATGTCTAATTAGATTCTTAGTAGTGATGAGTTGTAATCATTTATTGAGATTCCATAAGATCGATTTTATAGACTTGTGCTGAGGGCCACAGCTTAATTAACTCCTTCATTCTTATTTTCACTAGCCACTGCCATTGTTTACTGTATAGGGCACTCAAGTGGTGGAGTGGTGGTGGATAGGGGAAGTTCTGAGCACAGCACCCTGGATGATTCCAAACTGAACAATAACAAAAGGACAAGGATGGCCATTCTCTCATAGGCTTGGATCCCAGGGCTTTTGCTAATGCAATCACTGATTTCTAAGGTCTTTTTCCTGCCGCTAAGTTTGAAGATTCAGCATGAGGTGGCAATGGAGTCAGACCATTTGCATCAGGTGAAAAGTGGGCCGGGAATTAATCCCATCCTGCATGGGGGAAGAACAGAAAATCTCTTATGCAGTGTGATTTTAGGAGTCCTTGCTACTCCAAAAATATCTATCCTACTTCTCTCTCACACTGTCTAAAAATCATTATGCAATTATTCCTTTGGGCTCAGGTTACCCTTTGATTTCTGGATTATACAGGATGGGCAAGAAGTCTGGAAACATAGGTAATTATAGAAGATAAATGGGTAATTTTCATAAAAAGACATGATATGTTCAATGATTTTGCATAATGTACGCACTGCGTTGTTCCTTGTTAAAAATATATATCTCAATGCACTGTGCAAAATTACAAGAAATGAGATTTGTGAATGCAGTGTTTCCATCAGTCCCTGTACATGCGCATGTGATCTGTTGCCTTATTTGTGTCTCTGATTTGCACCAAATAAACTTTTTTCTTTAATATGCCCCAGAAAAAGTAGCCAAGTGGGTTCAATCTGTAAAAAAAAATAATTTAACTGTGTCACCAAATTTTATGATACCTTTGTATTTTAAGCTAATACTAGACAGCTCTCTAACACCATTTGGAAAATTAATCAAACAATTTATCTGACATAACGTCATGGAGACTTTGGCTTTGGAATCAGACACACCTGAATTTGAGGTTTGTGTCCTCTTCCTAGCTGTATTAGCTCCTGCACATTATTCAACCTCTCTGGGCAAATAATACTGATCCCATAGCATAACTGGGGGGATTAAATGAGATAATGGATTAACAGTACCCAATACATTGTTTCCTA
Source organism: Procyon lotor (assembly GCA_028646535.1). Classification (NCBI taxonomy): domain Eukaryota; kingdom Metazoa; phylum Chordata; class Mammalia; order Carnivora; family Procyonidae; genus Procyon; species Procyon lotor. Next base: position 17,609,435 of record CM053617.1, read on the forward strand.
CATTGTCTGAATAAAATTAATGTTGATATCCTTTGTTCTTCTCTGTTCCTCTCCAGCCCTTTCCCGACCTCCCATCCTATCTTCCTGCCTTTAATGCATGAACATTATCCCTTCTCTTTTCTTTTTTTTGGGGGGGGAAGGTACAATGCTATTTCTTAGGTGGTTGTAAGGCTTAGTGCTCTAGAAGCCAGAGATGGGAAGTGGAGGAAGGACCCAGAACCATGGAAAGAGAAGGGGGAAAACTACTAGGAATGTGATTCTTTGCTGCTCACATTTTTGCCCTGGCCAATCCTGGTCTAGTTCAGACTTCCAAGGGACTCCAGCTGTAGAGGTTGTAGGCACCCCATTGCTCAGTTGACAGAGGTTAAGTATATCTCAGAGCAACTACTTTCTCTGCTGGAGCTTGCCTGGGGCTAGGCTACTGCCTACAATTTGTGTTCCTGGACTAGGCAGCACTGAGAGTAGAGCTCAAGAACCTGCATGGGGGTAGACATTGGTCCTGGGCTTATATAGTGGTTCAGGCATCACTACTTCATTCATTCATTCACTTATTCATTGGGAACATCCCCTGGAATCTTCCTTTGTTTCAGGCCATCTGCTGACCTCTGTGGATAGAGAGGTGATACAGAGAGGCTGCTCACAGTTCCACATGCCCACACTCCCTCTCTTTGTATTTAGGAAACCTAAGCCTGCTATAATAGGAACTCTCCAAAGGAAAGAAATCAGATTCTCACCTGCAAATTCAAACTTAGTGAATAAGAAATTTAACTATTTTCCTAGAAAATTTAGTATCAGAAGCTATGGGCAAATATTTGTTTGTTTGTTTTCCCTCCTATTTGTTTATTTCTCTCCTTGTTAGTGAAACTTGGGAACAGGAATCTGTCTGTAGAAATAGGTCTGATTACCCAGGGTCTTTTTTTTCCCCCATTTTTCTAGGTTGTTTCCTCTGCTAGTTATAATCTCCACCAAAAGTTAAGCAACAGAAGGGCGCCTGGGTGGCTTAGTTAATTGTCTGCCTTCAGCTCAGATCATGATCCCAGGTCCTGAGATGGAGTCCCTCATCCAGCTCCCTGCTCGGCAGGGAGTCTGCTTTTCCCTCTGCCTCTCTACCTCCCTGCTGCTGATGCTCTCTTTCTCCTCTCTCAAATGATTAAATAAAAAATATTTTTTAAAAAAGTTGAACAAGAGAAGAAGAATTAATTAGGTACATTTTTTATTCCCTTTATCAACAAATATTTTCTATGTCCCCTCCTGTGGACTCAGTGTTCTTCTGAGCTCTATCGGGTATATAAAGAGACACAGGGAACATTCTCTGCCTTCGTGGAGTTTTCTCAGACTTCTGAAAGAGACAGAATTCACTGGTCTGCAAAGTTAGAAACCAACTGTGTACAAAACGTGGTGGCTCTCACCAGTATAAGCCCAGAGATGGAAAGCAGCACGATGCACCAGGTTCTCCAGGTAGAATATTGAAGGAAGGAAAACGAAATAACTAAGTTCTAGGAGCATCCCATTTTTCTTTAAATTAACTATCCTTAACCCTCCAAACAAATCTCTGAGACAGAGATTAACCCCATTTAATCAATGTAAAAACAGGCACAGAGAGGGTATAATCCCTTTTCTTAACCTCTCTATAGTCCCACAGCAATTAAGTGTGAAGCTTGTATTTGATTCCAAAACAATTTGTCTTCAGAGCTTTCTTACAGAGCACTCTGGGACACCGAATGGGGCTTGAACCAAGTCTTGACAGATGGGTAGAGTTTGCCTCATTATGCAGGAGGAAGACGAACATTTCAAGAAGCACTGGTCATTTGGAGGATAGTGAGTTTAGGCTGATGAGACCAAAATGGACTGGGGATAGTGAAAGAAAACATTTTATTTTAAATGAGCTGTATTTCCTGGCATGTTTCAGAAGAACCATTAGTATCAATAAATAGTGTTTCAAATAAACAATAAAAATAAATTTGGAGTTGCACCAATACTTAAGGATTATAATAGTCAATAAAGATCTAAACATGTTTATGTTCTTTATAGGATATAGTTTTGCATGGGCTATAAAAATCCATTGCTACTGAAGCTCCCCTTGGAGGGTGCTGAACAGCGTGGCCCATGTGAGAAGTAGATCAGCTGCACACTGACACCAGCAATTTGAAATATTTTGTGATTTATATGATTCAGGAACAAACAAATACTTTCTGGGGACTGTGGACCTTTGAAAGTGAGGGAGTAGTTTAGCAATCGACTAGGAAGATGTGTAAATCATGAGCCTACGTCCTCCTAATGAGCCAGCCTCAAACTACATAAAACAAAATTTAAGAGAACCACGAAGAGAGGCTAATCCAGAATCATAGCAGGAGATTCCAATATATTTCACTCAGAACTCAATAGATCAAGTAGACAAAGGAAAACTAGTAAACGTGTAGAAGATTTGCACAACATAACTTAAAAGCTCGATCTAATGGTAGATACAGAATCTTGTACACAATAGACCAAGAATGCATTCTTTTAAAGCACCCATTGAATGTTTATAAAAATTAATCACATACTAGGTCATGAGAATAGTCTCAACAAATTCCAAAGAATATATTCATATGGTCTATGTTATCTAACCACAAAGAAATAATTAAATTAGAAAAAAAAACAATAAAAGTTATAAACAACAGCAGCTGTCATACCTTTAGGGGGTAGACATACTTCTAAAAAACTTAAGTGTTAAAGAGGACAAGTATAGAAATTAAAAGCTATTTAGTACCGAGTTAAAACAATAGTATTACATTTTATTTTATTTTTTAAAAGATTTTATTTATTTATTTATTTATTTATTTATTTATTTATTTATTTGGCAGAGGCAGAGAGATCACAAGTAGGCAGAGAGGCAGGCAGAGAGAGGGGGAAGCAAGCTCCCCACTGAGCAGAGAGCCAGATGCAGGGCTCAATTCCAGGACCCTGAGATCATGACCTGAGCCAAAGGCAGAGGCTTTAACCCACTGAGCCACTCAGGTGCCCCTAGTATTACATTGTAAAGTGTAGCTAAGAGCAGTACACAGTAGAAAATTTGTTGTCTCTAAGTTCAATTCTGTGTCAATAAAACATGCATTGGATTTTTCAGGAAATTTAAAAAGTTATATTTTTCATAAGGAAGTCAGAAAATAACAAAATATAGTCAATAGCTAAAACTATTCTCAAATAAGAACAGAAAATGCAGACTTGTGCTACCTCATATCCAGATTAGTTATAAAGCTATATATAGTAACTAAGGTAGAGTATAGCCGTATTGGTACATAGTTAGAAGAATAGATCATCAGAACAGAATAGAGAGCCTACGAATGAAACCAAGCATATATGGGCCCCAGTTTTATAAGAGTAGGGGGGAAAATGCGATAAATCAGAGAGGGGGATGAACTAATAAATAACCCTTCATATTAAAAATTGGTTTTCATACAAGAAAACGTAAAATTAGATCATCCCCTCATATTATGCATAAAAGCAATCTCCCAGTGGATTAAAAAAAACATAATATGAAAAAAACTTAAGTATTAGAAGAAGGTATTAGAGAATATTTTAGGATCTCAGGATAGGGAATGATTTCTCTAGGCAAAATAGCAAAAGCTTAAATCAAAACAAAAAATATTAAATTTGGCTACTCAACTTTTTTAAAGTCACAATAAAGTTAAAATATAAGTGAAAAGTAGAAGGAAGAAAGGTACTGCATTTTAACGCATATGACAGACAAAAGACTGTCATCTAAGATGACCTATATTACATATAAATAAGAAAAAGACAAAAAAAAAAAAAAACCTAAAAGAAAATCAAATACAAATACAAATAGTCAATTCTCGGAAGAGTAAATCTGAAAAAAAAAAAAAAAAGAAGAGTAAATCTGAATAGCCAAAATAAAAAAAAGAAAGTGGCATGCACATAAATGTAAATGAGTGCAAGTAAAACTGGGAAAATCTGAATAAAATCAGTGATATATCAACATCAATATCCTGGACATGATGTTATATTATAGCTCTGCAAAATGTTACCACAGGGAAAATGACAAAAGGTACAAATAATCCCGTCACATTATTTCTTATAACAGCAAATGAATCTACATTTATCTCAATAATATTTTTCCATATAAATATAAATAATAAAAAGATACTTTCACTGGCAATCAAAGAAATTCAATTTTTAAACAAGATACTATCTTACACATATAAAATTGGTAAAAATTAAGAATTGTGGCTATAACCAAGGTTGGCAAGGAAGTGTCTATTTAGAGAAAAGGGAATTCTAGTATTCTGCTGGTGGGAGTGTAATTTGAAGAGCAATTTTGCAATAGCTTTTAAAATTAAAAGTGTGCATACTCAACAAATTTCCTTGTAGGTGTATATCTTGTATATCTATACTTTCCTTGTAGGTGTATATTATTTTGCATGTGCCCAAGGGGACATACACAAGGATGTTATAGCAACTGGGATTATTAAAAATTGAAAACAACTCAAATACCAGAGAAGGAAAGAGTGGATAAGTAAATTGTGGTATATAATGGAATACAAGACAACAATTAAAATGAATGAACTAGATTGTCATGTATCGACATGATAGCTCTTACAGGTATAACACTGATTGAGAAAATTGAACTGCAGAGTGTTGCATTCACTATGAACCCATTCACTGTAAGTTTTTCTATATTGTCTATAAAATCGTATGTAACAAGATATTAAAGATTCTTTCTGTCTCAGTTTTAAACTGGAACCCCAAGTCAAAAAGCAGATGTGGTCCCACATTGTAAAATAAAGCCCAGCTTTCTGGTGATGGATCTCAACTTTAATCGTTCAAAAAGAATGGAGAGGTCAAGAGAGATAATGGGGATTAGAGAAAGGTTTGCTTTGGAATAAGTATCCAGCTTTGGAATAATGAGAATCCCCCTTCTGTCATTTTGAGAAAGGTGTGGTGCACAGTTCCACCTTAAGTCAGATGAGAGGGGCTTTCATGGGACCTCGCAGAGGTTGGTGGTCTCCAAGTTGTTTGCTGAGCACGGTGGGCTAGCATGAGGTGGAAACTAAGCAATCAGGGGTTCAGAGGACTTGATTGGGCTCAGTGTTCCAAGGGCCCAAACGGAGAGAGGCTATGCTGGGAATGGCCTGGATTAGAGTCAAGAGGCATGAGTATTTCTCAGGGACAAAATGAACCATGAAAAGGAGCCTGCCATTGATTGATTCATTGATTCATTGATTCATTGATTCACTCATTCATTCATTCACTCATTCATTCATTCAACAAATACTAGGTGCCTATTATGTGCCAAGCACTATTTTAAGTATTTAAATCAGTAAACAAATAGGTACTGATCCTCGCTCTTGTGGAGCTTACATTTCAGTTGGGAGAGACATGCAAGAAATAATAAACATAAGAAATAATTGAATGATATAGTGTAATACAATGTGATAAGTACCACAGGAAAAATATAGCAGAGTAAGGGGCATTGGAAGTTCTAGGTGATTAGGTGCTGTTGTAAATAAGGGCATCAGAGGAGGCTCTATTGAGAAGATAAGATTTGGGCAGACTTGGAGGAGGTAAGAGAATCTACCTGCTATGTTTTGAGCAAAAACTATTCTAGGCAGAAAGACTAGCCAGTTAGAATGCCCTAGAAGGAAGCAGGGGCAGCATGTTCACAGAGCAGCATGGGGCCAGAGGCTGTAAAGGAGTGAGCAGGGGGTAAGAAGTAGGAGAAAGAGTCTGAGGTCAGAGAGGTGATGGGCTGGCAAGGTGGGGGAATGGGTAGGCAGATTACGAAGGACCCTATAGAACTCTTGGAGTTCTTTGGTGTTAACGCTGAACACTGGACTCCTGCAGGGCTTTGAGCAGAGCAGCTGGTATGATCTGCTTGTGTTTCAGGAACCTGCTTGTGTGTAACTAGCTGCTGCATGGGGAATAGACTGTGCAGGGCCAAGGGTGGATGAAGGGGCACCAGCTGGGAGGATTCATCACAGTGGACCAGGGGAGAGGTGATGGAGTTTAGATGAGGGCAGTAGGAGGAAAGGCGGTAAGAAGCAGGTGGATTCTGGGAAGAACCCACAGGCAAACGAGTGTGAACTTCCATGACAACAACTGGATGGCAACACTGGAAGACACAAGAGAACACTAACAAATAGAAGACATACCATAGCCTAACAGGGGAAGACCACATTGCTCAGATGACAATTCCCCGTTAATTAATTTGGAAATACAATGCAATCTCAAGAAAGACACGGACAGTTTGTAAGGTTATTTAAATTAGACAGACTGATTCTAACACTTGGCAGAATGATAAGAAGAGATGTCTTCATGGAAAAGCACATCGTAAATGAAGAAAAAAGATAAATGACAAATTGGGAACAAAATTTCCAATTGATATAACCGATTTTGTCAATGTATGAAGACCTTCTACAAATAAGTAAGCAAGTTGACAACTGAATAGGGAAAGGGGCCAAGAAAAGGAGTGAGCAATGAAAAGAAAATACAGATAGATTTTAAGCATATGAAATGCTGCTCAAGCTCACTCAGAATTTGTTTTAAAAAAAAAAAACCACAGCGTGATACTGTTTGTCACCTATCCTGTAGGCAGAGATGAAAAAAAAAAAAACATGCTGTGGGCCAGATTCCAGGAAACGAGCTCGTTCCTCCATTGCTAATGGAGGTGTCCACTGTCGCTCCCTCTGAAGAGTAACCTGAAAAGGACTAATCACAATCAAAATACCTCCAACATCCTTTGATCTAGAAATACCACAGGGGCACCTGGGTAGCTCAGTCAGTTAAGCGTCTGCCTTCGGCTCAGGTCATGGTCCCGGGGTCCTGGGATTGAGTCCCATGTGGGGAGGGGAGAGTCTGCTCCTCCCTTTCCCCCTGCCCCTCCCCCCAGCTGCTTGCTCTCTCTCTCTCTCTCAAATAAATAAATAAAATCTTTAAAAAATAGAAATACCACTTTCAGGACTTCCCAGGAGATGTGCCTTTATCGGAGTGAAATAACAGATGCACAGGAGTGTTCACTGCCATATTGTTTTGAATACTGAGAAATTAAAAGCTGCTTAGATATCTATAGAAAAGAGATTGGTTAAGTACCATCCATCATAGCGCTCGAGGGACCATGAGAGAGCTGTCCACAACTGTGAGGCAGTGATGTATACCGATGTGCTAAGCTCTCTGAGATACAGTCTGTGGCAAAAGCAGAACAGATCGGTGTATAAAATGCATGCAAATTTGTTGAAGATATACACGTGTGCTGTACATTCCTGGAATCAGGTAACGGGTGGTCGCCTCTTAGAACGGGAACTGGGCAACCAGAGGGAGACACTTTTTTCACCACGTGCACCTGTTGAATTTTATACCACGTGCTCGATTTGCTGATTTAAAACTGTAAGTGACTTTTAAACAAAGTTGATGTGTGAAGAGCACAGGCAAATGGATTAGAAAAGATCTAGAAAATTGTGGCTTTGGAGGTGTCATCACGATTCTCTGAGGTGAGTCCGGAAATGAAACGTTTAAGTGGAACTGGGTTGGGTTTTTTGGTTGTTTTTTTTCCTTCTTCTGCAAATCCACTTGAAATCCACCAGATGGCACAAGAAAATACAGTGTGAACAGAACTGGGGTGGTTGGTGTAGGTAACAGATCGGGGTGTGTGAGACACCAGGCTAAGGAGAACAAAGTCGCTCCAGACTCAGCCCTGATGCCTTCAAATGTCAGTGTAGCCCGGGGCCCTGGGAGGCCTGCTATTGTCGCATGCCAGACAGGTGATGCCGGGGAATCTTTAGGGGGTGCTGGCGGTCACAGACATGGAATTGTCTGTATGTCACAGCCTCGGCATGAATGGCTTATTGAGCGCTCACTTCTTCCATGTAGAATTCCCTTTCCTTTCTTTTTTTTCCCTCCTTAATCCATACTTAATGCCTTATGAAAAGAGGTATTTGTTTCTTGGTAAGCCACGTTTCTTTAATTAAAGGAGGAGGGTTGGGAGAGGTCTACTGGAAAAGGAGAAAACTCTGGTTTCACAATATGCACTATTTATGAGGGTGCTTTGCTGTTGAAACCTATTAGAGGCCAGCCCGGCCCTGTTTGCCTCTTGCCCTCCCAGGAGACAATTACTGTCCTGCATAACAATTTGAAGCAAATATCGGATGTGGTCGAAAGAACAGTTGCGGCCCTCTCTCCAGCAACCGTTTCTGCTTAGATTTCTTAATTGTTTCCACCACTTCCTTTCCTTGGCTTGTGGCCTTCTGGGTTCCGTAGGATCCTGAATTTTAATAAAAGCCTCCCGTCCTCTCTGGATTCACATATGCAAGCAGACGCCCCCTGGACCCTGGAGACACAGCACCTTAGAGCGGTGCTTTGGGCCACATTTGTTCAGCTCTGGGGCACTTGGGCCGTCTTTTCAATGCCACACCTTTGCTTTCTGGGCCAGTGGGAAGAGAGGACAATGGGTCCACGCCGTCCCTTGCCTCCCCGGTCAGCACAGCTCTCCCTCCTTCCAGGCCTAGCATTCTGGTTTGTTCTTCGCCCCCAAGGAGACATTTGCCAATTGCTCTTCTCTCTCATCTTCCTTCGGGTCTGTTTGTGGTGTGGCCTTCTGGGAGACTTTAGGAGGACAGTAAAACAGGGCATCAAAGAAAGAAACTGGGCAGGATGATCGTTTAGTGGTGAGGTTTTTAGCACTGAAGTACCCAGGCAGGGGGACGTGTGGGGGACACTTAGAGCTATGACACTGGATGAACCACTTTTTTTTTCCTTCACTTGAATGAGAAACCAGCCCCACGATGGCTGCTGCCTCTGATTTGCGAGCAAGATGCTGTAACAGAAGATTTTGGGGCAGCCTGGACCAGGTGTCAGTGTGCAGGAACAGGAATCGGCCAAGGCTCATCTCAGCCCTGTGACCTCAATTTGGGAACATCCTTACTATGCTGGGCCTCAGTATGCTTATCTCTGCAATGGGGCTGACCGCATTGGCCAAGCCCACCTCAAAGAAATGTTGTGAAGAGGAATACAATCAAAGAATTTATTTTTAAGAGACTCTGCAGGTTGCAAATGTTCTCCATCCACGCAATGTCAAAACAGCAACTAAAACCACCATGCAACTGGCTTATGTAGTGGGAGGGGAATTGGCCAAAATCTTGGGATCTATGGACCTGACACGGTGGCTTCAGCTGGATGGGAGGCTAGTGGAGCCACCATCAAAACCAAGTGCTGGGCGATGGGCAGTCATCGCTGTTCCATCGGACAGAGCTGAATGCAAGGGAAAACTCCTTCTGCCAGTAAACTCCTTCTGCTCAATAAAGATAAAGAGCTGCCTTTTAGGGAGCTGAGAGACTTTTTAGTGAAAATATCATACAAAATGATGCCGTAGGTATCACAGCAGTGTTCCTTGCCCGAGAATGACAAACCAAAATGTAGAACATGCATTTCCCTAGTTGTATCTTAAACAGTTCTGAGCATCTGCCAGCGATGTGCCCATTTCTTAGTTTTTCAAAGGGTTTTACAAAGTTAGTCATTAGCCAGTCTGGAACCGCACACACACTACTTCTGCAGAATAACCATCCAGGCAAGCCACGTCCAGTACGTTTCCACCGTCCGCAGTGGGATTTTATTTCCTTTTATTTTTCAGGGACCACCCTCACCTTCCTGGCAACAGTCATGGGCTACCTGACATGTTTCAGGAGTGCTCTGTAGATGACAAAAGAACTCTCACAGATAAAAATCCGCTAGCGGAGCACTCTGCAAGATAGATGCTATCTCTCTTTTACAGATGAAGCAAGCGCAAAGGGATTTGCTGATGTGTCCAAAGTTGTAGCAGGTAAATTCAGAGCCAGAATTAGGACTCAGCCCTCTGTTCCAGCCCTCCTTCAGCGACACCGTGTAAGAAGTCCCGACAGTCCCGGAAGCATGGAGCTTCGCCACACTGAATGGGAGAAGTGACACGTGGCATCTGTCATGTGGCATTTCGTCCGGATTCACTTGCGGCTGTGCACCAGCTTTTCTAAAATGTGTTGGAATGTGTAGCCCTAAGATTCTGGGGGAGGGAAGGAAAGGGAAGAAAGGGCCTTCCCTGTCCAAATACATCCGGAAAATGCTACATGCTGTACCCCCTGCTTTCCCACAATGCGCACATTATCATCTTAAAGGCCTTGAGATATCTGTTTTACCTTATTTGACCTGCACATTTCCCATGCTTATTTGGGCACAGACTTCTTTATATAACATCTATTAAAATCCTGCAGAATTAGTGTGCTGTGCATGAAATACACTTTTGGAGAAGTGTATAAAAATGATGTGAGGGAAGTTGAGAAAGTCAGAGAAAGTAATCAGAGGAGATATAAACTAGGCAAAGAAGAAGCCTGTGAGGACAGAGGGGCAGCCTGGGTGAAGGATATTCGCCTGGAGTCTGTGGGCTTGGTGCTACGCCTGTGTGTCCTCTGCCTTTGCAAGATGCTCAGACGGATTCTTGTCCCACTCTCAGCCTCAATCTGCCTATCCCTGAATTGAAGGGGCTTTCTGGAGAGATCTCCAAATTTGTTTCTCACCATAATAGTCTTTCCTTTTTTCCCTGGAGATCCTGAAACTTAACTCTGTGAATGTTTTTATGTCAAACATTTTACCTGATCTAACTTGAAACTTACAAAAAGTTGTGAAAATGATACGAAAGTAATTTCCATATACTCTTTCCCCAGATTCATTCATCGTTTACAGTTCCCCCGTTTGCTTTATTGGTCTCTTTCTCATGTTCTTTTTTCTGAACCCTTTGAGGGTAAGTTGGAGACATCACATGCCACTTTACCCTTAAATAGTGCAGGGTTAATTTTCTAAGAAATAAGGCATTCTCTTACATATATATGCACAGTACATTTATCAAAATAAGGTACTTACATTGATACAAGACTATTAGATAAGTCACAGTCAATAATCAGATTTCATCAGTTTTCCCAATAAGATATTTAGAGCTATTCTTTTCCCTCTGATCTATGCTCCCTTCTCATAGTGGTCAAGGTTTAGGTGGAAATCGTTTATTCACCTAAAATGAAGTCAGTGGATCATCCTGTTTCCCTTCTCCTCTTGTTGTAGTGCTGGATAGAGGGGTGGGAGAGACAGAGTGCGACTGTTTGAAAAGTGTTCAGAAATAAACCTTGGCCTATATTGCCCTGCACGAAAACATGTGCCCCCGTGTTTATCTGTCTTTACTGAAAACTGTAGAGATTTACAGTGATAAAACCTGTTTTGTTCATGGTGAAAATGAGCACTTTCTGAAAAAAAATTTTTAGTCATTCATGCCTTTATTCATTTTCACTGGGAATATATATTTCCTTAGATTGCAAATACTTTTGAATTGTATCTGGCAATTTCAAGGCATGGTGAGAGACTCAGTTGACTAGAGAAGGTTTATACAGGAAAAGAGTGGGAGATGTGCCTAGAAAGGGAGGTTTGGTACAAGCCTTGAATTAAGTAGGTCACCTAGGATTTTATTCTTTCGTCTTTTCCCTAGGGAGAAATATTACATTATGATCATCCAGCACTGTAGGGCAGTTGAAAGAGCACAGACTTTGAAATCCTAGGGACCAATTTCAGTTCGGTCATTTGTTAGATGAATATCTCCTTTGACCTTTCTGAACATTGTTTATAAAATGCAGTTGTTGAGAATGCAGACTCAGAGGTGGGATTCGATGAGTTCACATATGCGGTGCTGGTCTTGAGTTTCCCCATCTTTGCATCTCTCATATCCTCAAGTTCGCTCCTTTACTGAATGCTGAAAGTCTAATATCAACTCACAAGGATTTGCTGTTTACCTGAGACCTATAATTTGGGGTGCAGGCAGGGGGAGGAGTTCTGGAATAAGAATATCCTGACACTGTAAAGTACCTCAATCTTAGTGACGATTTTGATGTTTCAGCCTGAAGTTTTATTATTTCCCTCTGTCACCATCCTCTCTACCTTTTTCCCCGGATTCCTTCAGTCTGCCTGGAGACCTTAAACATGCCAATACAGACTCACAGTAAAGGGTCTCACTGCAGGTGCTGAGGAAATGGAGCCAAGGCTTTCCCTACCTCCTTGAGGAGACAGGCTGGGTCGGGTGCTAGGAGGGAGTGCATTGGAAAACCTGTGTGCGTATAATTCAGAAACCTCCCTTTTCTTGCTCCATCTTTTGCAGAGATTTTTACTCTCTTCCGAGACTCATCTGGGAAGAATTTTGGCCAGGTCGGGTGTCTGTGGGAGACCATTCTTATCTGGAGCCACAGCTGAGACTGGAGGGCCAAAGGAAGCATTATTGCAGGAGTAATCAAGTGTATTGTGTCTTTGGCTCTGGAAAATTAATTCCAAAAGGCACATGTAGCCACCATTCTCGTCCTTCTTTTAAAAAGCAAATAATGAGCACATAGCCAGCGATAGCCAACAGATGCCAAATATACCCAAGTCTATCATGTTAATTGCTGTGGAGAAAAGCCAGCAATCTTTGAACCCTTCTTTTGGCTTCAGGTGGGTGATAAAATAATAGAGAGGGGATCGGAACAAGATGAAACAAAAATGATAAATGGAAACCATTTTCTTTTAAAGGGCTCTCAAAAGATGCAGTGTTTCCCCAGCCCCACCCCCATGCCTCCAACCCGTATAGACTTGCTCGACACAATGACTGGCATTTCCGTTCTCAGGTAGAAATACTCCAAGTAAAAAAATTGCTCGTGCAATTGTGTTATTATGGACTCGTGTGAGATGTCTATGAATTGAGTTAATTCATTCTTTAACTTAACTGGCAAGATGTAATGGTTCACATTGCAAGCATGAATAACCATTTTGTTCCTTGAATGACTCCAGTTTAATGCCTCCTGATGTCAGTGTATTTTGCCCAGGGTAAAACTTGCTATATGAATTATTCACTGCTTGATGGAATGAATGGGACCATGTTTGCCCGCAGAATGTTAGCTGTGGCTATCTGACATGATGGGGCACAGTAGATGCCTACAAAGGACAATGGATAATTTAGAATGTGGATCCAAGGGCCCAGCCATTGCAGTTAAGATCTTTATAGGAAGCATAGCACCTTCTTGTCTTGCACCACACATCAAGATGGCCTCAGCAAGCCAAGAAAACTCTTGGCCTTTAACAAAAAAATAAAAAATAAATCTAGGTAAGGTTCTGCAATGGGCATTTTTGTCTTTGGTTAAATCTTGGTTAGTGGAGAATAAAAGGTAGTGGGGGAAGGAAAAACATTTAAGAAGAATATAAAATAAATAAGGAAATTAGTGATTTCACCAATGTGAAACCAAATATTTTTGGCGAAGGAGAAATATGTGACTAATAATAAAGAATCTGAACTTTGATTCTTAAACCAGACTCCCTTGGCTTAAGAGCATTTGGGGTGAGTTATCTTCCTAGCTATAGTGCCCAACCTTGCCACTGAAATGCTTCTGGCTTAATCAGAACAATTTATAATCTGGAGAGGCAGTTAATGCAACTTAGTGGGAGCTGATAAATGAACCAATGAGTTTACTTTTACAAATAAGTGGGACATTAATCTTGACTTTGAATTTCCCCATTGGGTTCGCTTTATAAACATTTGTGATATTATGAGCTACAGGAAGGAATGATTGACAAGTTCTAATGGTTGGCAAAACTTTTCTAAATGTCTTTAAACTTTACAAATAAGACAAATAAGCTCTGAGATTGAAATACAGATTAAACTGGCTTCCATCCTTTTAGTGTTTATAGCTTATAACTGGTGGGCAACTTGTTAAGTTAGTACAGCATTCAAAATCCACCCAGAGACAAAGCTGAAATCCCAGCTGGGTTTCAGGGCTCTCTGCAGCTGAGTTGGGTAACTCCGGCAGGCTGCTGGCATCTGTGTCCTCATTATAAATCTGCAGGAGACAGAGTGTCCACCCCTGGTTCAAACAGCTCTAGCCAAGAGGTAGAGAACAAGATTTCATCCCTGTTGTGGATGGAGAGTTAATTCTCAGAGAAGGGAAATAAAAGGCTGGAAAGTCACCCATGGGAGGCTGAATAATGGCCTCCCATGAGAATAATGGGATACATATCCACGTATGTCCCAATTCTCAGAAACTGTGAATTTTACCTGATCTGGCCAGAAGGACTTGCAGATGATAGGTTAAGGATCTTGAGACGGCAAGTTTATCTTGCATTATGTGGATGGGCCCTAAATATAATTACAAGTGTCCTCGAATGAGAAAGCCAAGAAAGTCAAAGGAGAAAGTAAAAGAAGTGATAACAGAAGTAAGATGCCGGAGTGATGGGAGGAAGGAGCCATGAGCCAAGGAATGCAGGCATCCTCCAAAAGCTGAAAAAGACAAGGAAACAGATTCTCCCCCAGAGACTTTAGAAGGAACCATCCCTGCCCACACTCTGACTTAAGCTCAGTGAACTGATTTTGGAAGTGTGGCCTCCAGAACTGTAAGAGAATACATTTGTGTTCTTTTGAGCTGCTGAGTTTGTGGTAATTTGTCACAGCAGTGATAGGAAAGGAATCCAACACCCAAAGGGTCCCAACTTCATTCCTTTTGTCGTTGTCATCCTGCTCCTCACCCCTACATCAGTTCTGAAGCCTAATTTCTTAGTGTCATCCTATAGTCTTGTTAGTTCACTGCAAAAGAAGTATTGAAATATAGACCCTGTGTCACTTCCTTTAACGCAGAAGATTCTTGGTGTTTGTGGTAATACTGTGCTCAAAAGAAAGGTCTATGTTTCCAAAAGGAAGTGGAGCCTTCCACTTTACATGGAGTGAGGTGCAAGTAACTTTTGATGGAAGGAGAAACAAATGAAGGAAGGAAAACAGAAAAAAAGCCACTGAAAATCAACATGTAACTCAACTGTTTCTGTTTTAATGTTAAATGAATTTCAGTGCTAAATCTCACTGGAAGAAATAATATATGGGGAAATCACCCCTGGATTTTAAATTAGCCTTTGTTTTCATTTGAGTCTAATAAAAATGCTTAAGGAAAACCGGATTTTGTCCCCTGAAATAACTTTTTGAGCATTTTTTGGATATGTCTGCAGAAGATACGTTTTCTTTTTACTTATTTACCCTTGCATCAGTATAAATCAGGTCATATGTTCCTACAAAAACCCACTTTGTAGGGAGAAGCATGTCAGGTCATTTACGATGATCCTGCTAGTCCCATCAGAATAGCCTGAGATTAGGGTTGGGTCTTTGACTCTCAGCTATTTTCCCCATTCGTTTTTTTAAAGGGCAGGAGAGGGAGGGACCAGGAGGGAGGGAAAGAGAATCTTAAGCAGGCTCTATGCCCAGTGTGGAGCCTGACTTGGGACTCAATCTCACAACCCTGATATCATGACCTGAGCTGAAATCAAGAGTCAGATGCTTAACTTACTGAGCCACCAGGGTGCCCCTATTTTCCCCATTTCTTAATATGGGGAGGAAGAGTTAGCAGTCAATTATTAAAGAGGGGAGACTGAGACACTTACTAAAAACTCTAAATCTCCTGAACTTTCATGGACAAATTCTAGGCCTTCTCTGATCTTCATTCTCCCTCAATAATGATCATCTTGAAGCTGTCTTTTCTTGCATCCCTGTAACTTTGTTCTTCCCTGACTTCCCTCCAACCTGTCTGGTCCTCATGCCTCAGCTCCTTTTCTGTACTGTTCTCTTTAACTGTAGGCTTCTGTCCCGTGCGAGTATTCACTTCCTGCTCTCTTTCTTCTCTGTGCTCACTTTCATTTTGATGACAAGCTAAGACTCTTTTGATCATGATCTCCAACCCATATCTAAAACCACCCATCAGGGGTGCCTTGGTGGCTCAGGCGGTTAAGCATCTGCCTTCAGCTCAGGTCATGATCACCAGGGTCCTGGGATGGAGCCCCACATTGGTCTCCCTGCTCAGTAGAGAGCCTGCTTCTTCCTCTCCCTCTCTCTCTGCCTGCCACTCTGCCTGCTTATGCGCACGCTCTCTCTCTCTCTGTCAAATAAATAAATAAATAAAGCATTTAAAACAAACAAACAAACAAATAAATAAATAAATAAGAACACCCATCAAACAACACTACTTGGGTAGATCATCACCTATCATACACCAGCAACCTTCAATATGTACAGGGTCTCTTCTGTCCTAGGCTCCTTGCATATGCTGTTCCTTCTCTCTGACAGTCCTTCTTTGTGGATCAAAATTTAAATATCACTTCTTTATGGAAGCATTCTCTGATAACCCAGACCACATTGGCTTCCCACTGTAGGCTCTCTTAGCACCTGGCAGAAAAAAAATCATTTAAAATATTTTTTTGAGGAAAAAAAGAAATAAAAACTAGTCCCCGTTTAAGAAGGAAGTCAGTTTCAATTAAAGGGAAATCATAAAGCACATCAATTGGGACTAAAAATATGTTGTTTTTCAGAAACCGTGTTGTAAAATACTTACAAGGAAGCTGAATTTACAACTTAGTGAACTGAACCAAGAGCTTTGGTTAGGTGACTCAGTGACTAAATAAAGGTCCTAAGAATGATCAAATATGATATGCTCTGCTTGCTAGCATGCAAAGTTGTTATGCTCTTTTAAGACAGAGCTTGTCATTACCCATCTGACATTTAAACCACAATGCTTAGATAATTGTGGAAAAGCATAAACCATGGCTGGTATGGAAGACTGTTCATGAATTATATCTATTGTTAACCATTTTAGATATAACTAAACTTAAGATGGATCTCTTCGGTTTTTAAAAAATAGAGCTCACGTCTTTATTCTTCCATATAGATGATTTTTGAAAAAATCTCTTGGGGCCCCTGGGTAACTCAGTTGGTTAGGTGGCTGCCTTTGGCTCAGATCATGATCCCATGGTCCTGAAATGGAGCCTCACATCAGGTTCCCTGCTCACTCCCTCTCCCTCTGCCTCCTCCAATCCTGCTAATACTCTCTCTCTCTCTCTCTCAAATAAAGAAAATCTTTTAAAAAATTAAAAAATAAATTTAAAAGATCTCTCTTATGATACAATTTATATACCATACAATTCACCCACTTAAAGTGTACAATTCAAATCAAAGTTAGGTGACAGTTACCATGGTCAAGAAATCCTATACGTCTCTGCTGTCACTACCTAATCTTTCCAGCAATCTCCCTCCCCCAACCCCCGGCGACCATTAATCAGCTTTCTGTCTTGATGGATTTGCCTATTCTGGGCATTTCATATAAATGGAATCATACAATATGTGATACTTTGTGACCAACTCCTCTCATTGAGGAAAATGTTTTCAGAGCTCATCCATGTTATGGCATGAATCAGTACTGCATTCGTTTTTATGACTGAATAATATTCTATTGTATAGAAGTACCACATTTTATTTTCCCATTTATCAGTTGATGGGCCTATCTGTTGCCTCCACTTTTTGGCTTTTGCAAATAACGCTGCTGTGAATATGGGATGATTTGAACTCTGAGAGCTGCTTGCTCCTTTCTTTCCTCCCTGGAGTCATTTAAAAATAAAAGATGGCTGGAATATTTCTAAATCTGAAACTATAACACAAAATATTGTTTATCCTTTGACAACCCTACAGAATTTATTACAGCTATCATTAGGTAGTAAACAATATGTAACTGTGCAATGTTGATCTTTCTCCTCATCTCTGGGAGCTCCTTGGGGCCAAGGAACACGTGCCTGTACCCTGGGCACCTGACCCAGCAATTAGTGTGTATTAAATGTTTCTCACCTAACTAATTTTGCTTTGCCCCTAACCACAGATTGGCCACTCATCTCCAGTTCCCCATTTCTATAAATGGCATTACTGTCATCTCAGTAACTTGAAATCCAGATCAGAGTTGGAGTTGACTCTTCCCTTTTGTACTTCTTCCTCTACATCTGATCAGTCAGCAATTTTCTTGAAATGTTTTTTCAGAGATTTAGAGAATGAGTTCTGATGGGAAAGGTATCTATAAAAGTCTTTAAAAGTCTATAAAAAAATAAAAAGTTTCAAAGAGGAATTTCCTGAGGTTGATTCTCAACACTTGCATGCATTCCTTTTTTACCACACTGCCCAATCTAGACCCTCACACTTGGCCTCCCTCCTTTTCTTCTCTCCATGTTTAAGCTATTTTGTAGAGTTTTCAAAGTAATCTTCACAAAAAACAATTATATCATTTCACTTCCTTCTTCATGAATCAGAGTGGTTTCCCACTGGCCACAGACTAGAAGCCCTCAACCCAGAGTTGGAATATTTCCACAGCATAATTCCTTATATTGTGAGGCAAGTAGCCAACTCAGTTTTTTCTAGCACTCCCTGCTCCTAGTTACCAGAGGATAGAGTCTGCCTACCCAGCTCATTGGTCCATTGGACCTGGATTGTTGGATCAATCACTTACTATTGCCTAAGAAGTCAAGTACCAGTAATTTGGAACAATTTTCTATCCAGGTCTCATTGACAATACAAGGGTATATTTGATTCAATATTGTGTATGTTATATTCCAACCCAAAACAGTTACCTTGATTTTTCCACCTTCTTTCCCAAAAGGTAGTTACTCATAACAACATTCTATAGGAAACTCCCTATATACAGAAATCCCTGCTTTCCCATCACAGACATGATCAATAGTAAATCTCCCACAGACTGTGTCTTATATAAGCTATTATTTTCCATGGCACTCACTATGGTGACTTGTATATGGTAAAAGCAAAGGCATGAGGAAAGTCCTATTTTTTCTTAGCAAAGAATCTTTCTCCCCACTCCCCTAGGCCAGAAATGTTTGGTTTTGATAAGAGGATAATTAGATAAGCCATTCAGATTTGGAGATGGCATCTTTACCCCAAGGGGACTATTGGGATGACCAGAGAGTTGCTTAACTGACTTCCAGAGAACTTTGTCCTGGTTGATCATACCAGTTTTTGCTTTGTTTGGTGGCACACACACACTTTGAACTGTTTGGGGCAGTGATTTGGAGAATGGGTTCTAAGGGGAAAGGGAGGTCCAGTGACCAGTATCAAAAAAAGGGCTGTGGGGGAAAATACAAAGGTTCAAAGAGGAGTTTATTGAGGATGATTTCCATGTGGTATGTAGTTCTAACCCTCTCCCCTGTCTGCTCACAAAGCTTCAGTAAAATCTGCATTGCTTGTGAATGGATTTGCTATTTGGGACTAAGCCTATGCTGAGTTAGACCTCAAAGCTTCTACAAGATAACAGCATCATCCTATGGGAGGACAGCCATGTAGAGTTTGCATATATATTAAGTAAATATGTATGAAGTTAATGTTTTTATTTTGTCTTCCTAAAAAGATATAATACTCCTTTTACCTCTAGGTGATTCATAGAGTAAGTATTCAGTGAGACATGTGCTGTAATCTAGTTTGTCTTTAAAGGAGGAAGGTTTCATAGCTGCCATTATGATTCCTTAATGATATCTCGTCTAGTAAAAATGCCACTTTCAGAAGTCAATTACCAACAAAGTTGGGGTGGATTTTGTGGCTGATTTATTTGGAAATTGTTTTTGGGAGTCCTGAGAAAAGAATCTAACTTCTTCTACAGTAATTTGTGTGTTACTACTGAATCAGTCAGATTTAGTTTTCTTTTGAAGGTACAATGTATTGGAATATGTATGAATACCTGGGCTGGCTGAAAAAAAAAATTAGTTACCTTTCAAGAGAAGCAAGACTAATCACTTTGCACAGACCTGACTTGTCTCGGTGAAGATCTTTGTATTCCTGATTTTGACTGGCCCATATTCGCTGTGTTAGTGTTTAACACTCTAGCCTGGGCCTAAATGTGAGCACAGTGACTTCTACAATTGTGCAGACCTCCCTTAGCTTTGCTCAGTTGGTTTTTCAATTGCATTCAATAGGCACCTATTACATGGTAAGCACTACTTGGGTAAAATTTGAATGCACGATTATTTCAGGAGTATAAGGTTTAGAAAGAGTTTTCTTGTAGCTAAATACAGAAGGCCTTCTCTTTTCAGCCATAGCCACACTAGATTTGGGGATCAGTCACCTTCAAGTGGGCAGGGATTCTCATTAGAACTCTGCATTCCAGAAGTCAGCTTGAGCCCCTCCAGCCACAGAACTCTCAAGGTCTGTGCACGTTCCCCAGGGCTGCAATTCCATCCTCATTTCTGGGTCCAAGTTCCTCTTTCTATGGAATCTCACTCTAGCCTCTTCCATGTTTCCCTTATGTCAGCCAAACCAGACTCTAAACTATACAGATATAGGGGCACCTAGGTGGTTCAGTGGGTTGAGCCTCTGCCTTCAGCTCAGGTCATGATCTCAGGGTCCTAGGATCGAGCCCTGCATCAGGCTCTCTGCTCAGCAGGGAGCCTGCTTCCTCCTGTCTCTCTGCCTGCCTCTCTACCTACTTATGATCTATCTCTCTGTCTGTCAAATAAATAAATTAAATCTTTAAAAATAAAACAAAAAAACTATCCAGATATAAAGATAAAAAACTTTTGCACAGCAAAGGAAACAGGTGACAAAACCAAAGGCAACTGACAGAATAGGAGAAGATGTTTGTAAATGTCCTATCAGATTAAGGGCTAGTATCCAAATTTTTTAAAGAAGTTATCAATTTCAACAGCCAGAGAATAAATAATCCAATCAAGAAATGGGCAGAAGACAACGAACAGACATTTCTCCAAAGAAGACCTACAAATGGCCAACAGACACATGAAAAAATGCTCAACATCACTTGGCATCAGGGAGATACAAATCAAAACCACAATGAGATACCACCTCACACTGGTCAGAATGGCTAAAATTAACAGTCAGGAAATGACAGATTTTGGCGAGGATGCGGAGAAAGGGAAATCCTCTTACATTGTTGGTAGGAACGCAAGCTGGTGCAGCCACTCTGCAAAACAGTATGGAAGTTCCTCAAAAAGTTGAAAATAAAGCTACCCTACAACCCAGCAATTGCACTACTGGGTATTAAACCCAAACATACAAATGTAGTGTGATCCAAAGGGGCACCTGTACCCCAGTGTTTATAGCAGCAATGTCCACAATAGCCAAACTATGGAAAGAGCCCAGATGTCCCCTGACAGATGAATGGATAAAGAAGATGTGGTGTGTGTGTGTGTGTGTGTGTGTGTGTGTATACACATATACAAACACACAATAGAATACTACTCAGCTATCAAAAAATGGTACCTTGCCATTCACAATGACGTGGATGGAACTAGAGGGTATTATGTTAAGCAAAATAAGTCAATCAGAGAAAGACAATTACATGATTTCACTCATATGTGGAACTTAAGAAACAAAATGGAGGAACATAGGGGAAGGGAAGGAAAAATTAAACAAGATAAAGTAAGAGGGAAACAAACCATAAGGGACTCTTAAACATAGGAAACAAACTGCGGGGTTCTGGAGGGGAGAGGAGTGGGGGATGGGGTAGCTGGGTGATGGACACTAAGGAAGGCACGTAGATGTAATGAGCACTGGGTGTTATATATGACTGATGAATCGCTGAACTCTATCTCTGAAACTAAAATACACTATATGTTAATTAATTGAATTTAAATCAAAAATACAAAAATAAACTATCCAGATGTAAAAGGTGGACCCTTTCTTTGAGTTCCCCAAAAAACATACTCACTTTAGCATATGTTCCTTTACTATTAACTACAACTAGTGATGATTGACTATCTGAGATGTTGAGAGTCAAAGTAGTGCCATCTAACAAATAATTTCAAGCCGGGTAAAGATATTTGAATCTTTTACTTCTTTTGTCCTCAGACAAATTGGGTCTTTTTTTTTTAAATAAGAAGCAGTTTATGACGAAGAGGTTCCATAATTCTGTAATGACTTAGCAGACTATAAGTTAGCCAGACTATAAGTTTCATGCAGAGGTTAATGGATGGCTAACCCACATCTCATAGAGGCACTTGCTTTTGCTCAGTTGACAAACAAAATCCTAATGGAATAATTTCATGGCAAAATAAAATTTCTCAGTGTGTGTTTGACTTCTGGGCCATGTCTGATCAAGGTTAATGACACACTACGCTAATAAATAGTATGTAATGGAAAAATACATCTAATGAAGTTGTGGGTAGCACTTTATCCACCTTAAAAAGAGTTTGTTTTTATACTTTTCTGTTTTTTGTACATCCCAAAAAGAGCCATATTGCATCTGATTGAAAGCAACTGTGGAAATCAAGTCAATTTGACATCAGTTATAAAAAATAATCTTTTAGAATAAACTGAGCAACTCAAGGAATATGTAGTTTATTTCCTTTTTGTTTGTTTGTTTTTGATCACCAGAACAAATTCACTGTAATTTGCATAGATCAAATTATAACTGAAGATTTAGTAGGGAATTGAGATTACTAGGGAGTGAAAAGAACACTCTTCTGTGGGCAAAGGATTTTTTCCAGAGCTGTTTAGCTGAAATGTTATATACATAAAGGCCTAATGCATTTTGGCAACTCTAACCCCGAGATTTACATCTTTTGCTATTTCACTTTAAAAAATATTCAAAAATGCCTTTTATCTGCCTTTTCAGCCATTTAGTTTCATTCTCTACAATATACCCTAGACATGGTGAACTTGATTGCCTGCAGAATGAATTAATGAACCTCTTATGTCAATGCAAGTTTATTAACAACATTCGTGACATTTTCAAATCAATCCTTCTATGTTCTCCAATTATGGTCTCATTGTGGTCAGGCACCATCCCAGGGGAAAAACAAAGGGAGAAAGGAAGGAGGGGTTCAACATACTTACAAGTGACTTCAGAAAAGCAAATTAATAAGGGGAAGTATATCTAAATTATGTTTTTTGTTGCTTGTTACATTAAATGCAGAATGAAAATGCATGTTCTTTAAGTGTTTTGGCAATTGTTCAAAAATGTGAATTATTCTACCAGAAAGCAAAAACGCTTTCCTTTGACCTCTATATCCATAGTTAATTTACTTGGTTTTTTTTTTAGCATGGGACCATTCCTAAACTTTAAAGTAAATATTATTTACACAGCACATGTACTAACAACCAACAGTCTTAAAACATCTCAATGATGAAAATATAAAATGATTTGGGATGAAGATTATTTAATGCTCTAGACATTTTTCATACTATGTAAATAAATCTTAAAATGTGTATAATTATACATACATATTACATGTATTACACATATCTGTAATTTCGTGGTCCTTTAACTCTCCTGATCACTAAACCGTCAATGTTCTGTTAGATGTCAAATCCTGGCAGGGCACTGGCAGATTTTTTTTTCCCCTTTGGATCACCATGAACAGCTCTTACCAAGAATTCTACCTTTGCTCTTTGCCCATCTGTCAATGGACTAGGACCAAAATTCATGAAGGATTTGGGGGATGAGGGGAAAATGGTAGGTACTAATTTCTGTCTTCAAGTTGATATGAGTCTCCTTGGAACCATAGTATCTACACACAGGTAGAGTTATGTAGGTGGAAACATGCTTCACAACCTAAAATTTTTGTTATTTTGTCTTTTAAAAGGAAAGCAGAGGAAGCATAAAAATGTGGATTTTTTTAAGTAATAAAATTTTGTTATTTCTATTTTAAAGAACTAAGGTAAGAGCATATAAACAAGCCATCATGTTATAGGACAAGAACCCACAGCAACCCTATTACTGATTATAAATGTAATAATAACAATGCAGCAGACCTAGTGTCTTATCAGTTTCTAAGTGTTTTTACCTGCAGTCTGGAGCAGTGGGAGCAGCTGGGAGCCTGGGGCCCTCCAGGTACAATAGTTGAAGCCTGGACTTCAGGTTGGACAAGGCTCTGGAAAATGCTGTGTAGACCTGGGCAAACCATTTTCCTTCCACAGACTTCTGGGGCTTTATTCACACAAGGTTCTGATTTTGTGTCATTTCAGATTTCCCAGAAAACATAGATGAGGAAACATAAACATCTATGTCACTGTAGGAAAATTACATTTATGCCCATTTCAGAGAAGAAGAAATAGGTTAAATTCTTTATCTAAAGTCGCACTGCTGGTTGGTGTTAGATGAAGGGTCAGAGTTCCTGTCCTCTGCTGAGCTCTGACAGGAGCCTTGGCGGGCAGTCAGACTTTGGGGCTGCTGATCTCCAAGGATGACTTCCAGGCAGTCACCATCCTCTGACCTTCAACTTCCATCTGTGTGTCACAGGAAACTCCCATCTCGAATTCCTGGCTTCTCGTGACCTTCCTCCACTCTCCGGGCTGTGATGTGCTGAGGAAAACAGGAGTATGTGAATGAGGAGGAAAAGCCAGGTCTCTGGAGGGTGAGAACTGAGACCACCAAATTGACCTGACCTCCTCTTGGAGAGAGAGACCCGCTCTGGGCCTCCAGAGGCTGGGTGAGGCCCCGTTCCCTTGAGCAGACAAAAGAGCCTGTCACCTTCCAGAGTGAGTTTTCTGAATGTCGAGTTGGAAAAAGAAAAGAAAAGGGAGGGAAGGAGAGAAGTGGAAAATTGCCATTATGTCTACAGAGATTTAGAACACAAGCCCTCTGTGTAAGAGAGGACGGATGGATTTGACCCTGGTTGAGCAAGTAGAAGGCAGTGTTGACTTCTACTGAGTCTACTTCTACTTCTACTAATAACTGAGGGTATCACTAGGACATTCACTTGTTCATTCAGAAAGTGTCTGTGAAATGCCCACTATGGGCAAGGAGCTTGCAGGGAGCAATCTATGGGGCAGGGGAAGAAGCTGCAGTTAAGTGAGAGAAAAACAGTTGAATACATATAAAGACAGAGGGGGAGGGGGGAAAGTGGAATGATTCGCACTTTTAAACACAAAAGCGAGGGTAGTCAGGAACTGAGTTGGACGATGACCAGATGGGACACAGATCTGGGTCAAGGTGCTGTGCAGACTCCGTTTCGGGTTTCCCTGCCACGTCTCCATCCTATGGCGGGAGCAGTATGGTCAGAAAAGCCACATGCAAATTCGGGAAGCAGAAATGCATGCAAAGGCTCCGTGTGGCCTGGTTCTGTGCCCTGAGGAGGGAGGCCTGGGGACAAAGAATGACACTATGAGGGCAAATATTAAATGGTTCATTAGAGTCTGCCCACTTGGGAGGGTCTCCTTTTACCTGACAGAGGCCCATCCAGTCGCTTATGTACCTTGCCAGTGGCCCTGTCATGCCCCTGACCCAGAGTTCAGGCACAGGATAATCTGAATTCCTCCTGCTCTGCTCCTTGAGTGTGTGTGTGTGTGTGTTTTGTGTGCGCGCGTGCACCCGTGCTCTTGCTTGCTCCTGCCCTCCCTTATTTAAGGCACTCACTAAATGCCAGGATTTAGGAGTCACACTGCACTCAGGATGGTTTCCTCCCTGGTCCTCAGTGCAAAGTCAGAGCTTCCTTAGAACACACCTGTGAGAACGTATTTGTTCTTTGTTTAATCAGGGAGAGTCTCTGAGGGCCAGCTTGGCTTGATAGTTCTGAAACAGATCCCTGGGACATGCGGCCAAAACACTTCCAATATCCCGCAGGCAATTTAAGCCTCTTGCTTTGAGTTCTGAATGTCTGTAATTGTTTAATGGATTGGATGCCTTACTAAGGAAGATTGTGTGAAGTCCATTCTTGGAGATCTTTACAAGGAGGATCCTCTACTCCAGATTTGGATGAGTTTCTTTTTCCTCCAGATCTCTTTTCAATTCTGTTCTATGATTTCTACTTGTGCCAATAGACAATTCCTAACGGATTCCAGTCTTTTCAGGTTTGCTGCTAAACTAATTTTGTGGCAGGAGGACAAGTTCTGATCCATCAAATGTGATCTTCACCAAAGAAGAGGAAACAGTCTCAAACATATTGTTTGAAGGGAAGGTGCACTGAAATTTGCATCTGCAGAAATCCTAGTGGAACCTCGAGGAACAATCTAAGGAGACCGTGGAAACTACAGAATAGGGTAAAAGACAGTGGCCCTTTAGAAACCATTAAGAGGGAAAGGAATGAAGACATCAGCAATACATGAAAGGGTATCCTGGTTTGTCATTACACAGCCGACATAAAATATGATCTGTTCTTTCCTTCTCCATCTGATTCATGTTTACACTTTATATTCCCTGTTCTTTTCTTTTTTTTTTTTTTTTTACATTCACTGGGCAATGAGCAGTGAGTCACCGTTGTAACAAATCCTTCTTGCAGGCAGAATGAAACCTGCATTGATCCTTGAGGTGTTAATGCACAGTTAATGAGACCCTAGCATGTGAAATGAGTGCTCTGGGCGAATGCCTGGATTGACTTTGCCATGTTTGGGGCCCCCAGACAGAGTTGGAGATGCAGATGGAGGTGTCAGTGGGGGCTTGGACGAAAAAACGGAGATGCAGAGGGAGAGCATCATTGAAGTTGCGGGTGTGGGGTGTGGATGCTGTCCAGGGAAGCGCATGCAGGAACAGGAGGAGAGGGCAAGGGGACCAGGAGGGCCAGGTTAGCCCAGGAGGAGGTGAACAATGGTAGGAGATAGGGGAGCATGAGCAAGAAGCACCATGTTGCAGGCCTCAAGGGAGCTGGGGCTTTGAAGGAAGGCGTGATCCGTGGAGTCACATGCAACACAGACACTGGGCAGAAAAGAGCTGTGGGAAAGCCACCAGATGGTGGTAACTGCAAGGCCTGATGTGGCTTCTGGAAGGTGGGCTCAGGAGATCCTTGAAACAGACACCTGACTGCCAGATGCTCAGGCATCTCAGACGGGTGATTCTGACGGCTATTCTGAGGCTGGTGGTGACATGAAGGACCAGTGAGGGTGAGAGACCAAGTTCACTCACCCACATGGTTTTTGCTCTTTAAGAAGGATTCCATCTGAACATCTGTGCCCAGGAAGAAGCTTCTGGGAAAAGGGACTGACGGAGCTGGAAAGAACCAGATTAATAACAAATAAGGAGAATTTCACCTTGAAAAGAAATAGCTATGGGTAGAGATGAGGGGCCCCTCAAATACATACGCCTTCTCATTGTATAAAATTTAAACTGTATTGTGGCACAGTGCTCAAGGCCATGGACCCTGGAGTCAGTCCATCAGGGTTCCAATGACCACTTTGACCCTAACTCATCTGTGTGATCTTGGACATGTTACTCAAGCCTCTGTGCCTCAGTTTCCCCATTTTCAAACTGTGGAAAAGAATAGTACCTACCCTGTAAGATTATATAGGTACTTATATATCTATAGATAGATGGATGGATGTCATAGATATGTATCAAATGCTTAAAGCAATGTCTGGCATATAGTAAGGACTATATAAATTAACATAAAATGAAGAGAAATCCTGGAAATCTGAGGGAATTATCAAGCATTTAATTGAGTCAGTCTCTAAGAGAACACATCTCATCGAAATTTCTTTTTTGGAGCTGGTCCACGTGTGTGTTTTTGTTTTGCTGCTTGTTCATTTCCCCCTCATTTAACCCTTTGTCTAATGTAGGGAGACAGGCCACAGCGTCTGATGCCCTTGTGGTGACTAAATGTTTCTGGTCCCATTCAGTGGCCAATCCCAGCTGAGATCCTGTCAGACACTGTCTGATGTTTGCATCCAGAAAAAAAAAAAATGTGCTGGACGAACTCTCTCACTCCTAAGAAGATTGCGTTTTTAAAACTGAAAACTCAGAGATTTGAACTATGAGTAATATGAATTATTTGAGTTGGTAGGAATATAGTTTTATTTATAGAAGTAATAAAAGGAAGATTCTACACAAGCGTTTTATACACAAAGCACTTCAGACACAAAGAGATGGAAGTGAATTTTTATAGATTACTCACATAGAGTCTATGTCTCTACTCACATAGAGTCTACTTGGTTACCTATTGTCATCTTCCAAAAAACAGAATCTTGTCTCATCTCTTGAAAGCAAGTTAAGCGGCACAGGTTTAGTTGGTCCAGGTCACATAGAATATGGAACTCACTCTTGTCTGTGCAAGAGTCTAGTCAACTCTTACACTTGCTAAACTAATGGCAGACCGAAGAGTGGGTGATGAGTCAGGCCAGAAAACACTACAAACAGACCCTCCTTCAGGGCATGGCAAGTGTTAAAGGAAAGACAAACAAAGCTGTATTTATCATACAGCAATGTCCCCATGAGAGTACTTTCTTTCTGTAGGCAAATATTCTTAATACATTTTTTCTACTGCTCAAGAACATTCAGTGGCTCCCCAGTGCCTAGGGATTCACACTGGCACCATACTGAGAGTAGGCTTTTCTTGCTTACGGCTATCCCTGATGGCTTAGCTGAAATTGTATAAGATCTGAATGGAATTCAGGATTAATTATGCAGTGTGAAAGGGACTGAAGGCTTTATGATGGTGCTGGCATGTGCTTTGTTTAGGCACTAAAAACCCAGGTATTTTAGCCTCACACTCAATTCCCTCCATTACTTGGCATCTATTTAGTATCCCAAGCCTATGTCCTGCTCTCCATCTACTCATGGGTCTTTATTGTCTATGAAACTCATCCATGCTGTCCCACCTCTCTGCCGTCTGTCCTGCTGCTGTCCCAGCCAGAGGTGCCCTTGGCATTGGCCATGATTATGCTCATTCTTTTCAGTCTTGTCAGCTCTTGTCTGCAGCCATCATTGCTCCTGTAGATCAGGCCACTTACTTCTTCCAGGACAGTTTATGTCACTAGCCTTCTAATTATCCCTCTGCCTCACACATGGTCTGGTACACAAATATGCTTACAAACTCTCAGAGGAGCCCCAGTTCTTCAGGGATAAAGGGCAAGTCTCTAGTTATGAGCCCTGCTGCTTTTCTGATTTCCTTTGTGCCGTGTCTTTGTGTTCAAGCTAAAAATAACAGCCTTATTGCACCAAATATAATGCACCATTGGTTGTAACACATGAAATTATTTTATGTTGCACTAAGAAAGAGGGGGGAAAGGACACCATCATGTAAACTACCACTTGTCATCAATTGTAAGCTAAATCCCAACCTCTGAGATATTAAAATGGGAAAAATTGTGTGACCTAGAAGCAGTGAGTGAAATACACTCTTTGATGTTTCCTTTCTGCCCCACTGTACTCTCACACAGCTCGTTCCCTCTGCCTATGATGTTCTTACCTCACTAGAACCCCCTGAGCATCAGAAGAACTTCTACTCATCCTTCAGGATCCTACTTAAATGTCCCCCTTTCTGGGAAGGCTCCACTGTGGCCTCTCTTAATAGTTATGAGCACCCCTCTTGAGTTCTCTCTGTCATGGCAATTAGCACATGTCCACCATTACTTGTTCTAAGCTGCCCCACCCTTGGGG
Organism: Procyon lotor; assembly: GCA_028646535.1. Taxonomy (NCBI): domain Eukaryota; kingdom Metazoa; phylum Chordata; class Mammalia; order Carnivora; family Procyonidae; genus Procyon; species Procyon lotor. Next base: position 17,638,570 of record CM053617.1, read on the forward strand.
AGCAGAGACAAACAAACTCATCTTTGTTTCCCTGTTGGGGAAGGTTGAGAGTGTTGGGAGATGGTAGATATTTAATTAGTGTCTTAGCTTGGGCTGCCATAACAAAATGCCATAAACTGAGCAACTTAAACAGTAGAAACTTATTTCTCACAGTTCTGTGAGCTGGAAAGTCCAAGATTAAGGTGTTGGCAAGGTACGTTTCATTCTGAAGCCTCTTCTCTTGGCTTGTAGGCAGCTGCCATCTCTCTGTGTGCTCAAGTGACTCCTCCTTACATGCTCTTGGGGAAAAAGGAAAAGCAATCTTTCTGATCTTTTCTTATATTCCATCATGTAGGCCCAGCCTCATGACCTCATTAAACCTAATAACCTCCCAAAGATCCCATCTCAAATATGATCACATTAGGGGTTAGGGCTTCAACATATGAATGTGGGGGTGAGGGGACACAATTCGGTCTAGCAATTAGTGTTTGGTATATAAAGTAATGGACTAGTGGACATTTCCCTGAATCATAACCCGGTTTACCCTGAACTTATTTCCCAGATGCACCTTGACTTGGACTGACCTATCTGGTGGCCCTTAACCCATCCTTGGCCAATGATTTTGTTTTGTCCTCATACTCATGTAGCATAAATGATATGTTAGGGTTTGTCACTGATCCAGCCAACTAGGTGTCCTAACCTCCTTGAAATATAAATTTCTTGGATTCCCTATAGCATTTAGCACAAGGCCTAGCACAAATCAAAGATTTAGTCACTCTTTTTTGATAGCTCTCTATCTGTCTTTTGTAATTGAGACAGATTGTGCAAGCTGCTGAGAAATTACCTCAGTCTTAAATTTAGGATTTTAGTTACAGTGGGATCTATTTTGAATATAAATGCTTTTGGTAACATTGGAACATTATTTGTTCAAATTACAGAACTGGTTACTCTTAGATCTCTTTCTCCAGTGCTTAATTTTATTCTTTGTCCTGGTGAATAATTGGTGATTGGAATATCTAGTTTAGCTATCGAGATCATCACATGTGGCAAATTGTCAGGATCATTTTAATAATTGTTAATTTTTTTGGCCAATGACTTGAAACTATTTCACTCTAAGGCCTCAGATGCCTTTTACCCACCACAAGTAAACCCTATTGACCCTATTTCAGTCAAGTTTAGTCTTTCATTTCATTTCACCATGAATGTTCTTGTAGAAGTAATTTATGATATTTCTAGATTTGTGGATTGTTATAAGCATAATGGGTTTTTAAAATAATTTTCACCATAGCTGTTGATTTTGCTAATCACAAATTATTACTGTAGTCTGCATAAAGGGTAAGGAACCAAGCTGAACAAAAAGGTGGTTAGGTAGTTTTCTCTTCACTTGATTCAAAGGAAGGGAAAGTCTGGTCAAGGATATTGAGTCTACGGTACAAGTCCATTTTATGACTATTAACTTATTGATACAAGCTCATTAGTTAGAATTTGGGTGCTTCCAATGAATAGGATTGCATAGTGTTCATAATCAAAAGTAAATCCAATTTGAGACTTTACCTAAAAGATTTGATTCACTGAATATTGTCAAGTGGTCATACTAAGTGTGGCAGAAGATGGTATTCATGATTAATAATGCCTAATAGGAAGAATATTAACTAAAGAATAACTGAGAATATCTAAAGAATATCTGAGACAGTCATGTACTGTCTCAAGTATTATTGGAGTGTGACTGGAGTCAATGACTGTGTTCAAGTGCATATTGAGTTCTAATGAGAAAAAAGAAGAATGCTTGGTTATCAAAAGAAGGGGCAGCCAGAACAATATGTAAGAGATAGTTCAAGTTGTGAGCCAAGTTCTTCTAATTGGTTTCAAACAAGTGAAAACCTATGAAAGTAGATGTTCCCATTGCAAGGTTCAACTCTCCTCTTTGTTGCCAGTAAATTTTGTAACAGGTTTGTTGCTTTGCTACCTCCAGTTGAAATGTCCATACATACCTAGTTATACATCAAGGACAAGCTTATGAAGCAAGTGAATTTGTCTTTGAATCCCCACCACTTACTAATTCTGGACCTTTTGTACCATTTGGATCTTCTTATTTACTCTCTCCTCTTTATGCAAATCACAACTGCCTTCCTCTTGCTGTAGGCAGCCCTAAGCCCACTGAGTCCCCCTACCACAGTCCGTTCAGACTTATTAGACTATTCAATATCCTCTAGTCTGCTCACTCCATTGTGACTGGTCTTACCCTAACTAGGTATTAAGAAAGCACAAAAGACAATGAAGATACTTCATGATGAAGCCTAGACTCATACTTTGAGGGATATTGTCAAACTGGAGCATATTTAAAGGATAGAAGGGTGGAGTACTTGACACAATTTTACATACGTAGGCATGTGAAGGCTCTGGGATTTGGGGAGGGGGATTTAGTCTGGTGCTTAAAAAACTACAAAAGATGAGAAAGCTGCCTTCAGATTATGAAACTGTATCATCATCATCAACATCATCGCCTTTTATGAAGATCCTTGGCATGCTGAATATTTTATGAACATTAGCTCTAATTCTCAGAGCAGCCCTACAAGTCTGGTATTCATGTCCTGGATAAGGATCAGACTGAATCTTAAGAGTTAAAAGGCTGCTTAGAAGCCACCCACTTTAACATTCCTCCTTATACAGAACCAATAAAAACAAATTCCATTTGCCAGTAAACAATAGGACTGGAACCCATGGATGGCAGCTGCAAGGAAGAGTTTGTGGTCAATCTGAAATAGAAATTTCTAATAGAGTTCCTTTAAGATGGCATGACTTCCTGCAGGTAATGTGCAGTTCCAGTCACTGAAGATGTGCAAACAGGGCTAGACAATCACTAGACAAGGATGCTGTGGAGGGAGGTCAAGCCTCAAAAGCAGAGATGAGATTAAAGAACTTTGATAGTCCCATTAAAATTCTAATTCTGAATCTAAGTCATGAGTGACATATAACTGTTAACAGTGCATTCCTCCTCCTGCTCATGGCCTCCATGATTATGAAATGTCCAGAAAGAACGCTGTCTATAATATGTGGACAATTTGTGTGGTTTGGATCTGTCTGCAAGAGCAGGACATTAAAACCAAGGTAAGCATTAAAGCAAACACTCCAGGATGCCAGTGCTCTAGAGCTCATGTCTTCCACTAGGTTCAAATCATGGCTCCAAAAAAGATCTAACTGGGGTGAAATTAAGGTGTTGGCAGGTTTGGTTCCTTCTGGACATTCTAAGGAAGTATCTATTTTCTTGCCTTTTCCAGCTTCTGGAGGCCACCTGTATTATTTGGGTCATGGTCTCTTCCTCTATCTTCAAAGCCAGCAAAGTAGTGTCTTAAAATTTTTCTCTGATTCTGTTTCTGTAGTTACTATTTTCTCTGACTCTGACCTTCCTGTTTTAAGGACTCACGTGATTACACTGGGCCCATCTGGATAATCTAGGATGATCGTCCCATCTCAAGATCTTTAACTTCATTACATTTGCAAGGTCCCCTTGTTATGTAAGGTAACATACTCACACTTTCCCGGAGTTGGGACATGGATATCTTTGGGGGATGATTATTCTGCCTACATAGTCGTGTGAACTCAAGTAAATTATTACATCTCCAAGCTTTGTTTTTTCATGTGCACAATGATGATAATGATAATAGGTTTCTCAAAATATTGTGAAAATATGATGAGAAAATGCATCTAGAGTACTTAGCACAGGGCCTGGTACTTTCATAAGCACTTAAGAAATTATGCTTTAAGAAACGAGGGGGGAAAGAAGCAGATGCAGTGCAAAGAAGGGCCACATTTACCCCAGTGTTCATAGCAGCAATGGCCACAATCACCAAACTGTGGAAAGAACCAAGATGCCCTTTAATAGATGAATGGATAAAGAAGATATGGTACATATATACAATGGAATATTATGCCTCCATTAGAAAGGATGAATACCCAACTTTTGTATCAACGTGGATGGGACTGGAAGAGATTATGCGGAGTGAAATAAATCAAGTGGAGAGTGTTGATTATCTTATGGTCTCACTTACATGTGGAGCATAAGAAAAAACATGGAGGGCATTGTGAGAAGGAAGGGAAAGGTGAATGGGGAAAATCAGAGGAGGGGATGAACCATGAGAGACTGTGGACTCTGAGCAACAAACTGAGGGTTTTGGGGGGGGTTGGGTGAGCCTGGTGGTGAATATTGAGGAGGGCACGTATTGCATGGAGCACTGGGTGTGGTGCATGAACAATTAATCTTGTAACACTGAAAAAATAAAAAACGTATTTGGGGAAGAAAAAAAAGAAACAAGGGAAGAATGACAGAGTAGAATCAATTCTCATGCAAATTGGCTGTCACTGACTTAAGCTATTTCCACAACTCTGAACAAAATGAAGAAGACAAAGCTAGTGCAAGCAGGACAAATACCAAAATTTATATATTGTCAAAAGCATTATCATCCTACAACTAACATTCCCCTATGCCCAAAACTGCTCATTCCAGTTTTAGACAGCTTTAATAATTATAAATTTCATCCTGGTATTAAGCTAAACTGACTCTCAATAATGTCTTCCCTGTAGTTCTTATCGTACATTTGGTGTTTCTTCTCATAGACAGTGTTTCCTTAGCCTTTTGAAGACAACTATCCTATCTCCAGCTTCCGCCCCACCCTTGAGCTTTCTCTAGAGCAAACAAACCCAGTTCCTCATACTAAAATTTAACGTAAATCAAGGTTGTTTTGAGGCACAAAAAAAAAGAACTGAAACACTAGGTTCCACCCCTTTTTTGTGCACCACATCCTCTTATTCATCTTGAACATTAGGATGAATAGACTATGAATATGGGATGGAGGAAAGCCAAAGAGGCTTTCCATGTTACCACCACTAATACCTACGTTCAAAACCATCGTTATTTTTTTTCCAGGACTACTGCAATAGCCTTCTAACTAATTACTCCTTCGTCTTCCCCCTCACCTTCTCCCTGACTCTCCTCCTCCCTGTGTCCCTATCTTATAGATGAGTTTACTGATACAGAGATTAAATAAGTAATTTACTTAAGGTCAGGCAGCAGTAAGTGGAAAAATTGACACCAAGACTGTTTTCATTTACAGCCTATTAGAAAAGGAGGGACAGCCAATGAAATCAACAATGAGGCCATAAAATCACGCCGGATGAAATGAAAATAGTTCACATTTGAAGATAACTTTAAAAGACTTAGGGTTCCAGTCTAAGAAAGATAGAATAAACACACTGCACCCCATTTCTTCTACTGAATGCAACTAAAAGTCCTGGATTGATCACATGAGATGGCTATGTGAAACCTTTAAAAAAAATACATGGCAGGGATGCCTAGGTGGCTCAGTTGGTTTAGCATCTGTCTTCTGCTCAGGTCATGATTTCAGGGTCCTGGGATAGAGCTCAGCAAAGAGCCTGCTTCTCCCTCTGCCTGTCACTCCCCTGCTTGTGTGCGCGTGCTCTCTCTCTCTCTCTCTCTCTCTCTCTGATAAATAAATAAATAAATGGCAGCATGCAAAAAATGGCATTATTTTTAAGTAAGTAAGTAAATAAATAAATCTTTTTAAATAAATAAATAAATGGCAGCCTGCAGATTGAGGAATAAGACCTGAATTTGAAAGTTTTATGAGTTTTTCCCTTGAGTTTTTTCTTCCAGTATCACAGAGCCTGGACTCAAATGGAGCCCAAAATCTAAAAGACACCATAGCTGTTGTCAGGAAGAGATCTAAGAGAAGCTTTAGATTGCTGTTTCAAAAGGTAAGGAAAAGGAGATTCTATGGAACAGAGAGAGTGGAGAACACTCCGGATTTTGCCCCTATTTTCTCCTATTCCAGACCCCAAGCAATAAAGAAGTAATAGTGGTTTTTTTTCTGGGTTTTTTTTGCTTTGTTTTGTTTTCTCTGTCCTCCACTGCTTGATACTAGTCATAAGAAGTACCCTACAGAGTAGGAAAAGTAAAGACTCAATTTCCTGGCTGGAAGTCCCAGTGAGTTCAAACATATTGGTGAGATTGCAGAAAGAAGGGAAATCAAGAGTAATTCCCTAACATTGTATATGAATTCTGGGCTTACCTTTGATATGCACATATATGGATCTGAGCATACCATAGGATTAGAAGACCTCATGACAGGTTAGACCACACCCCAGGTGCCAGACTGGCCACTGGATGGTACACATGTGAGACTGAATAACATTGAAAACACTTTGAAATTGAACTGATACTGGAAACATCACCCATAGAAGGCAAGTTAAAACATGTGGCTTTAACGGAACTTGGACAATTGCCTGCTAAAACAAAAAAGTCATTTCCCTCAGGATTTAAACAAGACTCAGAATCTCATAACACAACATTCTAAATGTCTAAGACTCAATCCAGAGTTATTGGGGGGGGGGAGACAGAGAAAGAGAAAACCCAGGGAAATCTTAACTCTCAAGAAAACACAATGAACAGGTGTCAACTCTGAGATGACACAGATTATCTGTAAGAAAGAAAGGTAAATGCTCTTGAAACAAATAGAAAGGTAGACTATCTCAATGATGAAATAGAAATACTACAGAGAACCAAATGGATACTTTAAAAGTGAAAAATAAAATGTTCAAACTGAAAAAAATCACTGGATGGGTTCAACAGTAGAACAGAAATGACAAAGGAAAAATAGATCAATGTAAATCATGCAATATTAACAGTGCAGAAGAAAAAGATTTTAAAAATGAACAGAGCTTGAGGGAACTGTGGGAAATACCAAAAGCTCTAACATCAATATTGTATCATCAAACTCTCAGAAAAGGAGAAGAAAAAAGAGCATGGAGTAGAAAAATTATTTGATGGAATAATGGCTGAAAACATTCTAAATCTGACAAAAGACACATTTTTTTAAAAGACACTTTTTTTTTTTAATTCAAGAAGCCCAGTACTTCCAAACAGAATAAACTCAAAGAAGTCCATCTCCAAACAAGGCATAATCAAATGGCTGAAAGCAAAAGACAAAGAATAATTCTGAAATCAGTCAGAGGAGACCAGTACTGGTATTTCATATAGAGGGACAAGGATACGAATGGCAGATTTCTCATCAGAAACCAGGGAGGCCAGAAGAAAGGGATACAACATTTTAAAGGGCTGAAAAAAAACAGTCAACTCCAAATTAATAACCAGTGAAAATATTCTATCCAATGGCAGTTCTACTGTCAAGAATGAAAGTGAAGTAACATTTCTCAATGTTGAAAAACTAAAAGAATGTGTCATAAGCATACCTGCTCTAAAGGAAATTATCCAATGGAAGGGAAATGATATCAGAGGTCTGAGGGAGCGGGAACAGTTGATAAAGTGGGAGTATAAAAATAAATGCATTGCAAACATGAAAAAAATTCTTGAGATAGATGGTGGTATTGCTTGATCAACAAGGTTCTTAATGACACTGAGCTACACACTTAAAAATAGCTAAATAGTAAATTTTGTGTTATGGGTATTTTACCACAATTTAAAAAATTTTTGGTAGAATAAAATAAAAGTAATTACTGTATGTAAGCCACCATATTAATAGACTGAAAAAGAAAAAAAGAAAAAAACTTAAAAAATCATTTAAGTTGGTGCAGGGAAAGAAAAAACAAAACAAAACACCGAACACTTCATGAAACTCAACATCCATTCATGATCAAAACAATCAGCAAGCTAGGAATAGAAGGAAACTTTTTAAACAAATAGAGGGCATCTACAAGGATCCTGAAGCTAATATCATACTTAACTAATAAAAGACTGAATCCTAGCCCTCCAAACTGGGAACAAAACAAGAATTCTATTCTCACTGGTCCTACTTGTTATTATAGTGGAGGTTCTAGGCAACACAAAACAGGAAAGAAAAATAAATAAAAGACATACAGATAGGAAAGTAAGAAGTAAAACATTCTTATTCACAGATGACACTGCCTATGTGGACATTATCTACATAGAAAATGAAATGGAATCTACGTAAAAGTTTCTACAACTGAATTTAGCAAGATTTCAGACTAGAAAGTCAACCCACAAAAATCAATAATATTTATATATGCCAACAATGCAGAAATTGAAACAGAAATAAACAAAATAATATCAATTTCCATAGATCCCCCAAAATGAACTATTTAGGTATAAATCTAAAAGTCATGTGTAGGTTTAAAGTTATAAAATGTTAATGAAAGAAATCAAAGAAGATACATATTAAAGAGACAAATTGTTTTTTTTTTTTTAAATCTCTTGGATTGTTTTCAGTGGATTGGAAGATGCTGGAAGAGTTAAGATGTCAATTGTCCTCAAATTGATCTATAATTTTAATGTAATTACAGCTGATTTTTTTTTGTAAATACAGAAACACTAATTCTAACATTTATATAGAAAGGAAATGAACTAGATTAGCCAAAAAAATTTTGAGGGGCGCCTGGGTGGCTCAGTGGGTTAAAGCCTCTGTCTTCAGCCCAGGTCATGATCTCAGGGTCCTGGGATCGAGCCCCGCATCGGGCTCTCTGCTCAGCGGGGAGCCTGCTTCCCCCCCTCTCTCTGCCTGCCTCTCTGCCTGCTTGTGATCTCTCTCCTCTCTGTCAAATAAATAAATAAAATATTTTTTAAAAAATTTTTTGAAAAAAGAAGAACGAAGTTGGAGGACTGAAGCTTCTCTTTTTAGCTTACTATAAAACTACGGTAGTCAAGATATGTAGCATTGGCGAAGGCATAGATACATAGGTCAATGAACAGAGCAAGAGTTCAGAAAAAGATGCACACAAATATGGTCAATGGGCATTTGACCAGGATGAAAATGCAATTCAGTAAAGCAAATATAGTCTTTTCAACACATGGTGATGAAACAATTAGATATCCCAAGCAAAACTGGAACCTTGACATAAACCTCATGGCCCATACCAATGTTCAAAATCCATGATGAATTTAAGTGTAAAATGTACAACTATAAAAATTTTAAAGGAAGCATAGAAAAAAGTCTTCATGGCTTGTAGTTAGGGAAGGCATTTTTAAGTTTACCACAAAAAGCATGATCCGTAAAAAGAAAAAATAAGGATAAACTGAATTTCATCAGCATTAAAAACCTTTGCTCTGTTAAAGATATCATTAAGGAATGAAAAGCCAACCTATATACTTGGAGAAGTATTTACAAGTCACATATACAACAAAGGACTTATATCCAGAATATATAAAGAATTCTCAAAACTCAACAGTAAGAAAATAAACTATCCAAGTAAACAATGGAAAAAGGGCTTGAACTATACTTCACCAAAGATGATATACAGATGTACATATAAGGACAAGGAAGGATGCTCGATACCATTAAGAGTTAGGGAAATGGAAATGAAAAGCATGATAAGATACCACCATACCTATTAGAATAAGTAAAAAATATTGATACCCACACACATCAATAAGAGGTGATGTGGAATGGAACTGTACAAATTTCTGCTGAGATGTCTATATGTAAATCTAAGGGCTTCCATAAGGACATATTTGACAATCTTTTGCATGTTATGTTTCAAAGGAATGTTTCACTTAGTGAACTATTCTTTTCAAAAGATTATTGTGATTATTTCCCGGTATAATTCCATCATCAAGAAATATTATAATCGAAAAAATATATATTGACAAGGCCAAATGCAGAGAAGGATACAGAGCACCTGGAATGGTTACATATTGCTGGTGGGAATGAATTTAATTGCCCCAAAGTGGAAACAACCCAAATGTCCTGCAACAGATCAACGGATAAACAAATTGTGATACAATGAAACCACTAAGGAATAAAAAGGAGTAAGTTAGGGGCGCATGGGCCATTCATTCATGTGAGCATCTAACTCTTGGTTTCAGCTCAGGTCATGATCTCATGAGCCCCATGTAGTTGGGCTCTGCACTCAGTGGAGAGTCTGCTCAGGATTCTGTCTCCCTCTCCCTCTGCTCCTCCCTGCCATATGCACGCGCGCTCTCTCTCTCTCAAATAAAAAAAAAAAAAAAAAGAGTAAGTTAATGATATATATACAACAACGTGAGTGAATATCAAAGATTTTACCTGAGTCAAAGAGAAGTCTTAGAAGGCTACATATTGTATGATTTAAATTAATGACATTCTAGAAAAGACCAAACTATAGATCAATGGAACAGAATAGAGAGCCCAGAAATGGACCCCCAACTCTATGGTCAACTAATCTTCGACAAAGCAGGAAAGAATATTCAATGGAAAAAAGACTGTCTCTTCAACAAATGGTGTTGGGAAAATTGGACAGCCACATGCAGAAGAATGAACATCTCCAAAGGCAAGGGAAGCAAGGGCAAAATGAACTATTGGGACTTCATCAAGATCAAAAGCTTTTGCACAGCAAAGGAAACAGTCAACAAAACCAAAAGACAGCTGGTTGGCTTCACAAACAGGTTACAGAAAAGCCCAGTGTTGTCAAAATTCCCCGTGCTGCCCCTCTTTAGTCACATGCTCCTCCTATGCTGTTCCCCTGGCAACATCAATCTTTCCTCCATCATCTTAGTTTGGTATGTATGTATGTATTTATTTATTTTTAACATATAATGTATTATTTGCCCCAGGGTACATGTCTGTGAATCATCAGGTGTACACATTTCACAGCACTAAC
>CM053617.1:17649674-17671177 GCA_028646535.1 Procyon lotor
AATATCGCACAGGGATACAACTCCACGCGTGTCTTCCTCAGATGAAAAAGAAAGAAAATGGTAGCTTTTTGATCCCCATTCTCAGAATGGTATTGGGATTTTAAGTACACTTACCTCATTTGGGCTTCATGTCTTAGCTACTGCCAGAACAACTTAGAAACACAAAACTTTGTTTCTAGGTGTCTTCTAGATCATCGGATCTTATCCAGAACAGAAAACTGAGACAATATGATTTACTCAAAGTCATTTATTTAGTAGACCACAACATAGGACTTCTCACCTGAATCTTCTGATTTAAGTCCAATAATTGCTTTTTTAAGTCACAGGGAATTACTATCACAAATACTCTAAACCTGTCATCAACCCAGACATGGAAACAGTGTAGGAAAGGTGGGTAGGGGACATAGGAAGAGACTTACAAATTTTTTTCCTCTGTGGCAAACTCTTTGTAACCAGTTCTCAGGAACACAGACAATGACTTCAGCTGTTGGCTTATCTCACAGAGGCTTTGGCACTATGAGTGCATTTGTTTTCTGGCACAGGTGAGCATATCAAATACTGACTGACATAATCCTATGGGATTTGATTTCTGGTCATTCTCCCAGTCAGAGTTTACCTCAGTTGATTGAAATAAATGATAACCAGTCCAAGATCATCAGTGCAGTTCCTCCATGGACAGGCAAAGTTCTCAAGAAAATTTAATTTCAGAGCCACAGACTGGCCACAGACTCACAAACAGACCCCCTACTTTACAATGGGAGAGGATGTGAGTGGGTCCATGGCTTACAAACAATTTCCCATTTCATGACAATTAGCCTTGATCTGGGTAATGCTATAGGTAACTAGATATTGATACCTTTGGGATTTGGGAACTATTTGACAATATCCATAATGCTGGAACTTTGGGGCAAGTCCTGCAACAGAAATGTAATGCAAGCAAAATATGTAATTTTAAATTTGCTAGTTACCACAGTAAAAAGGCTAAAAAAGAAATCTTCAAAATCCAGTATAGATTTTATACTTACAGACTGTGTAATATAGTCTGTAATATATGTAGTCTGAGCATATACAATGTATATGTTCAGAAATGCTTTCATAAAATTTACAGTTAAAAAATAAATCCCTGTCCCCAAGTTGTTCTAAACATACTTAAAAATTTTCCAACCATTAATCAATAATTCAAAAATCAATTTCCTTTAATATTTGCATACAAATTGATAAAACTGGTTTGGTTTTGTTTTGTTTTTTAAGATTTTCTTATTTTTAAGTAAACTCTACACCCAATGTGGGGCTTAAACTCACAACCTTGAGATCAAAATTTGTATGCTCTACCAAATGAGCTACCCACATACCCCAAAACAGGTTCTTTTTTAAAGAAAATTTGATTTGACTTTGAAGCAAAAGCATATCAGTTTTAAAATTACATCTTTCCAAGTTAAGTAAATTCAACCTCTCCTGTGTCCACTCATGAAACTCACAAACATATTTAGTAAATTGAGATCAGATTCTAAATTAAATTATATTAACAAAGTGTTCAAATTTCCCTTGTATTATTGGCAGCCGATTTTCATGAAAATGCTCTTTGTATTGATTCATGTTATAAAAATGTGTAAAATTATTATTATTATTAATTTGTATTAAGAAAAGCTTTCATTTCAACATAATTGTTCTATTTGTCTAGCTAGGACACAAATGAGTTTTTTTCCTTTCCTTGGAGCTAGCTTCAAATTTAGCTCATTCATATGCAGTGTGATATCAGTTGGAAAACGTAAATTGTACTGTCATTTGCATATTTGATAGTTGAATATTATCAAGCATTTCTTTTGTTCCAAGAAAATCAGAGTTGACAATATAGTAGGACTGTAAAACTCTTCCACAACTCAACCAATGAGACCTGACAAAGAACACAAGATCATTAAATTCATTGTCTACTATTTCTTTCAACAGTTCCATAAACTGCTGATGATTCATAGCATTTGCACATGTATATTAAAGGATTTTAACAACTATATCCATAACACTGTCACAGGGTTTGTTTTAGCAAAATGAGCATAAAGGTTTTCTATATATCATATATGTCATATAAGAGAAACATCAGTCACTTGTTTCAAAATTCCAGTAAATTTAAATTTTTGATCTGATACAGTTGAAGCATCATCTATTAAAACAAAAAGTAATTGTTTGCAGATCTAACTGAAACTGTTCTTTGACAATTATAAAATATTCAAAAACTATGTACATCATGAGTTTAATTTTAGGTCACAAATTGACAATATTTCTTTGAGAGATAATGTAACTGAGGTACTAATTGGGCAAAGCCTCCCAAGGTACCTAAAGCTAAAGAAAAATTTTTACAATTTTTCAAATTTTGAATCAATTGATATTTTAAATTGTTAGAATAGTCATGTTTGGGCAGTTATTTTGGTGGCTTAATTGAAGATTTTTTACTTTTTGTAAACTACCTTTTTTAGTCTTTTCCTTATAGTTTCTTTCTTTTTTTTTTTTAAAGATTTTATTTATTTGAGAGAGAGAGAGAGAGCATGAGAAGGGAGAGGTCTGTGGGAGAAGCAGACTCCCTGCCCAGCAGGGAGCCTGATGTGGGACTCGATCCCGGGACTCCAGGATCATGACCTGAGCCGAAGGCAGTTGCTTAACCAACTGAGCCACCCAGGCGTCCCTTCCTTATAGTTTCTTATCAAAATTTCCATCACTGCAATAACTTTTTTAAAAAAGATTTCATTAATTTATTTATTTGAGAGAGAGAGAGAGAGAGAGAGCATGAGAGCAGAGTGAGGGACAGAGAGAAAGAGACTCCCTGCTGAGTGGGGAGCCTGATGTGGGACTCGATCCCAGGACTCTAAGATCATGACCTAAGCTGAATGAAGGCAAATGCTTAAATGACTGAGTCACCTAGGTACCCCAATAATAACTTCTTTTAGGGGAGCCTGGGTGGCTCAGTAGGTTAAAGCCTCTGCCTTCAGCTCAGGTCATGATCTCAGGGTCCTAAGATCGAGCCCTGCATCGGGCTCTCTGCTCAGCGGGGAGCCTGCTTCCCTCTCTCTCTCTGCCTGCCTCTTTGCCTACTTGTGATCTCTCTCTGTCAAATAAATAAATAAAATCTTTAAAATAATAATAATAATGATAATAATAACTTCTTTTACCATCTTTCCATCTAAATCATATGTGTGTGGAGTGTATTTATATGTGTGCAAGAGTGCTAGTAGTTTTATAGCTAGCTAAAGTTACAGTTCAGATCATCTTAAACTCATTTTTAGGGGTCCCTGGGTAGCTTAGTCAGTTGGATGCCCAGCTCTTGATCTCAGCTCAGGTCTTGTTCCTGGGGTCATGAGTTCAAGCCTGACACTGGGTTCCATGCTGGGCATGAAGGGTATGTAAGTAAATAAATAAATTTTTAAATAATTTATTGGACATTAAAATCTGATTTTAGGTGCCTCCTGTCATCAATTTTTTTGACTGTTATGAGGAAACTTCTTATCAAACTCACTATGCATTTGCCAAAAATCTCATAAATTGCCCACTTCATTATGTTAAAGAATAATTTCTGTCACAAAAAACAGATTTTTCACATTCTTCTGCCACAGCAAATTGCAACTGTGAGATATGCAACATACCTTCTTTCAGTATCTTTTTTCCTTTGTCGTTGTACTACTTCTGCATTTCCACTTGATTCTCCATCAGTAGTATGCCTTCATTTATAATTTAAAGCTCATTCACATTTATTTTAACTAGAAAAATAATTGAGTTATATTATAATTAAATAAGCATCTCAGTTTATAAGTATTGCTGTAACTCATGCTATCTGCTACAATGTCCAAATAAACACATTATTGTTTTACATCAATGCATAGAAAAAAAATCTGAACTGTAGCAATCTGTTGACACAATGACTTGATTATATAATATGTGTGACACTAGGAATGACATCTGTGCCCAGTGCACTATGAAAAGTGTCTGACCTAGTGCAGTAGGTAGTGAAATGTCACCCTACCAAAACAATTTTTATAGGAAAATACACAGATTTGGTATTTATTATTAATAGTAATAGCAATAATATTAATTAATTATATTTAATAATAATATTAAATTATTGAAATTAAACTAAAAATTACATTCCCAGTCATCCTAGCTACATTTCAAGTGTTCAGAAGCCACATGTGGTTGGTGGCTACCATATTGGGTACTGTAATTGTAGAGTTTTGTGGACCAGTTTGAGAACTGATTCATGTTTGTTGTTTCTGTTCACCTTTCTCAATAAATTCACACTTCAGCTTGAGTTCTAAAGGCTTTGAACTTTTCCCATGGATCTTGCTTGCTTCTCTGGAATCTACCACTTGTTGAGGATTTGGAGGTAATGGAAACAGTGTTCAGGCTTTCATAGCAGAAATGGAAAGGAATGAGAAAACATTCACCACTCACCTGAGCTTTCTATTTTTAGAACCTTCAGAATTGGTGATATCTTCTTTTAAAACTGTGGGAGATAAAAAACAAAAAGAAGATGGCTTTTTAAAATGTAAGCGTCATAGGATGTCTGGGTGGCTCAATCAGTTGAGCAGCTGTCTGCAGCTCAGGTCGTGATCCCTGGGTCTTGGGATCAAGCCCCGCATTGGGCTCCTTCCTTAATGGGGAGCCTGCTTCTCCCTCTGTCTGCTGCTCCCCCTGCTTGTGTGCTCTCTCTCTCTCTCACAAACACACACACACACACACACACACACAAATAAATAAAAATCTTTTTTTTTTAAAGATTTTATTTTTATTTATTTGACAGAGAGAGATCACAAGTAGGCAGAGAGACAGGCAGAGAGAGAGGGGGAAGAAGGCTTGCTGCTGAGCAGAGAGCCCGATGCGGGGCTCGATCCCAGGACCCTTAGATCATGACCTGAGCCAAAGGCAGAGGCTTTAACCCACTGAGCCACCCAGGCGCCCCCAAATAAAAATATTTTAAAAAATAAAGTGTAAGCATCTTTTCATTTGTTAAATTAGTAGAAATCTTTTTCTTTTTCTTCTTTTTGGGAGAGAGAGAAAAGGGGAAGGGGGAGGGGCAGAGGGAGAGAGAGAAAATCTCAAGCAGGTTCTATGCCCAGCCCCAAGCCCACAGGCAGTTTGATCTCACAACACTGAGATCACGACCTGAACTGAAATTAAGAGTTGGACGGTTAACCAACTGAGCCACCCAGGTACCCCCAGATCTTTTCATTTTTGTTAAATATTGAATTTCTTATTGTTCTTCTATTAATAGGCTACCCTAGCTTTTATAGCTTCAGGTCACTTTCTTCTAGCTTAAACTCCACTTCTTCTTGATCTTTAGTTCTTTGGACCTATTCCTCTCCTGCCAACAAGAGCTGAAAATTTCTTGGTGACTTTAAATAGCAGTGAAAAAATAATAAGCATAATATTTGGCATAATAATAAAAACTCAAAATTTCAATAATGCGAAATAATGTATTACTTAAAATAATTAAAACTTAGAGACAACTCAAATAGTCAAGAGTAGGGAGTTAGTTAAATTTTGGCACAACAGAATGTGCTTCAGACTCGAGAAATGATAAAATAAACAAGTATTTATTGACATGGAGAGATGGCTATAAATGTACTGAGTAAAAGAGCAAATTCTATTCTATATTTGTCAAGGTTTTCATTCTTTTAAGAGTATTAGAAATATTTAATATTATATTAATACTAAATTATTACAATTGATATTTAATGATTGGTTAGGTTGGAAACTTTGGTAACCAAATGTGTATTATTTCATTGAATCCTCACAAATCCCCAATAACGCAAAACTTTTGTTAATTTTAACTCATAATCTTCTTTTGAGGATTGAATGAGGTAAAATATGTAATATATTCCTGATATTTGTTTCTGCACCAATTAAATCAAAATTATTAATGAAAAAAATAGCAAATTCTATAGTAATACATACTGTATAATCACATTGATGTTTAAAATGTGTGTACATATACATAAAAATACATATGAATATATGCATATTATAACTATATCTTTAAACATAAATGCCTGACAATGTTGAACAAATTGTTTCCTTTAACCTTTAAACTTCACAATTTCAGGGGTACCTGAGTGGCTGAGTCAGTTGCTGGCTCCTGGTTTCAGCTCAGGTCATGATCTCGGGGTCATGACAACCACATCAGGCTCTGCACTCAGTGGGGAGGCTGCAAGTGGATTCTCTCTTTTCTCCCTCCCCCTGCTCGCATACCTGCATTCTCTCCCTCTCTCTCAAATAAAAAAAAAATACATCTTAAAAGAAAAGGTTCATCATTTCATATGGGCATTTTTATTTTCTTCTTTCTGCCTTTCTACACTTTATATAAGAAGAAAGCATATTTCATGCTTTCATATTTAAAATACAATAATGTTTATTTTCATTTATTTTTTTAAAGACCAGTTTCTATACTTGCCACTCCTAGCTATCTCCAATCCACTCAGGGCCCTTCCTTGCAGGTAAATATTTTAAAACCTGGTTCTATCTAAGGAGCCTAGCCTTCACCATTTTTGGCATTTTGAAGTCACCAGACAAACCAAAACACAGGCCAAAAAAATATTTGGGTGGATTTTTCCAGTGTTATAACAACTCTGCCTTGTGGATGTAATGAGATTCTGAGAATTACAGGTGTAACAGGTCATTTCCCAATACTTTATGCCTCTTAGGAGCCCTCCTTGGACAGTCAAAGCAAAGGAGAATATTCTAAATTGAAAGAGTCCCCAAATGAGGGTTCCTGAACTCCTAGAAACACAATGTGCCCACTATATTGGAGAAGATCCTCCCTGCTGGGGAACACCACAGTTCTTGGCCTCCTTGGTCTACCTCCTTCCCTTTAGCTCCACGAGGGTACTCTCTGTTTAGAGAAACAGAGAGGTGTCTTCCTTCCAATCCACACTCTGTCTCATAACCACATCAAGTTTCTCACCAAAGGGCTCTGCTAGCATTTTAGTTAAGGCTTCTGAAATGCATTAATGAGGACATATGTAGTTGATAAAGGATAATAAAGACATCACATCAGTTGACAATAGGATGCCAGTCCTCAAGAGGTCATAGGCCAGTTAAAAAAAAAAAAACAAAGGCCACACATGTGACCAGTCTTAGAAAATTTGCCCATGAACAAGCATGGAGTAGTGCAGAACTGATCTTTTGGAGAGCTGAATTTTTGGAGAAACAAGATAAAGGTGAGGGAAGGATCAATACCCAAAAACCTAACTGGGGGCATCAAAGCACAGATGCCTTTTACATAGAACAATTTCAGAGAAATAGGAGATGTCCACCCCAACTCCTTCCCCTCTGGATGCTGACTGTCAACTTTCCCAGATAAAAAATTCTGAGCTGAAGCTCCAAAAACCACTATTAAATTGGAAATGTTAAGAGAGGTTTAACACAGTGGGTTGATTGGGCCGCCTGTTTTACCACCAATTTTATAAATGGATTATCAGATTAGTTGGCCAGTCACCAAGCTGGTTCTGAGGAAATGGAACCCAGATTGAAGAGTTTGATGGAGAGGAGAGTAAGGTGAGGACCTGGGACACTGGTCTGCAGGGTGCTCAGGGTGGAAGAGCAAAAAGGGAGAAAGATGGCTCAAGACCCAGAACAGAGAAGAAAGCCAAGAGACCCACAATGCTTGTGGAGAAGACCGAAAGATCGAAAGAGTGAGGCCATCGATTGGGAGAAGAGGAAAAGCGTGCCCCAGCCTGCTGGAGGCATTTGGAGTTCATGGGGCCGCTCATTCGCCACCCCAATTAAAGGCTTTTTGCTCCCTGCCTTGCCTCACTGTGGTTTCCTCAGACAGAAGTGGCTTTGTTCCTGGGTGAGCACCGGGGCCTAGAAACAGCTGTGAGTGTATGGACTTCCTGCTTGCAGCCTTTCTCCTCTGAATGCCTCCCAGGGACCTCTCGGTCCTGAGCCTTTTATCTCCCGTGTTTCATCTGATTCTCATTGAGTATATTCTATAATTTGCTTTGTCAACTGCTGCTCCCAAGGAATCATTCCCTCTTGATCTTTTGCTTTCAATCCATTTTTTGTTCTGTCCAGAATGTGATTTTCGATTAATTTTTTAGCCTAAAAACTTACCAAGTTCAAAAACAGTCTAAAATGTTTATCACTAAAAAGAGCAGTTCCTTGCCATTCCCACCTCACCCAGAATTTTTTGTCTCTAATTTTTTTTCCTCTAATTTACCCCAAATCATGATATAATGTAAATATGCTATTACTTCTTAATTCATCAATTATAGGCACCTCTCTCCCAATATCTTCACCTCTCTCATCCTCTGAATTAGCTGCTCGTAATTTGGGACTAATCCATTTTGAGTATTTTAGTTATTATGACTCTGTAAATACTATTTGATGTTAAGCCATGTTGTATACTATGATTACATTCTTGTGTAATTTTTTTTCTTTCCTGGAGTTCATAATTACTTCATGCTTTTCATTTGCTTAAAGAAGATGAACTTGATGAATTTGCATGTCCTCCTTGGGCAAGGATCATGTTGAGCTGCTTTTTCTCTTATGGTTGCAATACACATGCTACCAAAGATCCTACTTGATGACGAAATTTACCCCAGGTCACAGAACCAATAATGAGCCCTATACATAACTAGCACTCCATAACTATTTCCTTCTTGGTTTGCTGTCCATGATCTAGTACTGTCCTTAGCTCCTGCTAACACCTCTGCATCTTCTGCAGTAAACCAAATTTTACTCTCCAAGTTTTGCCACAGTGAGCCAAGACTCACACACATCATGTGAAATGCAACCCAGCCCTTCACATAGACTCTTAAACATGTTCCTCAAGATGCACTTAACACTAGCACCTGGAGATAAGACCTGTAGAAACCCCATCCTTCTGGAAAATTACCTTAAATTTAGAAATAAACAAGTGGTGACTTAGAACTTTCTAAGGAAAACAGGTTGTCACAAAGCCTAGGCCTTCACTCAGAGCTTGGTGGATCTTACATGACACACAATTCTAGGAAACATGATTGATTCAGAGTCTTAAGCAAGTTAGAAGTAGCAGCAAACTATGAAGTGGTCTTTTTCTTTTTTTAAATTTTTTAAGTAGGCTCCCCACCCAACATGGGGCTTGAACCCCCATCCCCAAGATCAAGAGTCCCATGCTCTACTGACTGAGCCAGCCAGGGGCCCCAGAGTGTTCTTAAAAGAAGTAGACACAAGAGCAGTGGGAGGAAAGTTCTGACCTTCGGGAAAGAGCAACAACCTAAAGAAAGAACTGCATTCACTGGGAGCAAAGCAAATGTTTATCATTATGATCCTTGCATCTCTCAAAAAGGTATTTTAGACACATTTCTTTCTCAAATGTGAAGTCCTGGTCCTTGATGGAGTCAACTTGTGTCATCTAGAAAACATATGTTTTACTTCAATCTGGATGATGCCAGATAAACAAGGTACATAATTAAGTTCCATTTGGTCTTAACTCAGGCGACAGCAAACCTCTCTGGCCTGGGAAATCCCTCATTTCTTACAGAAAATGTTTCTCAGAAGCTTTATTTAAAAGGCTTATAAAAATAAATTTGAATAAAACCAAAGGGGTTTGTTTTACTCCATGTCAACAAAACCTTCAATGCATCTAACATAAAAATTTTTTCCCAGTAGTTTTGTTTTCTCCCCGGATGTCATATAATGAATCAGAATGTCTGGATTTTAGTATTTTATCTAGTAATCAGAACAGACTTGCAGTTAGGGAAAGGCTAATGGTTATATTTATTATCCTTCTTCCCAACTGAAAAACCATGAATCTAGTAGCAGAGAAGGAGGAAGTGGCTCCATTTGGGACTAGCGCAGAATTGGAGAGTTAGGACATCATGCTCATGCTTCAATGTCAAGGCCTGGCTTGGAAGTGCTTCCCACGAAAAGTTTTATCTAGAGGGAGGTGCTGAGAAAATTGCTACTTCCCCAAAGAACATACATTCTCCTTCTTGTCCACATTGAAGACCATGTGTGTGATTATTTAATTCATTTCTTTTTCTTCTATTGACTAGAGCTCCATGGCACAGAGAACATATCTGGGTTTGGTTGGTTTATTTGTTTGTTTTTTTACCTTAATATCTTTAAAACCTTGCATGATGCCTGGCACCTAACAGGCACTTTATAAATATCTGGATTGAATTAATGCTACTAAATGATTCTCCTTTTTCACTGAGGTAACCAGGAACCTCTAGCTTAAATTTATAAGTTATCCATTAATGTGTTACTGGGTTGAATGGTATTCAGATTTATATTCTATTTTTTTCACCATCCTTACTTCTTATTTTAATATTAATTTCCACTGACACATATTTTTATTGGATTGTTTTATTGCATGTTCTCCTGCTATGGGTCATCCTAAATCAATCGCTGAAAAAAAAATGGGCATGAAATAATGAAGTTATAATTTCAAATAGGTTATCTGTTGTTACCAGTAGAAACATTCTAACAAACCTAAGATTCACTTCGCTTAATTTCTCCTAGATTAAAATACTGAGAAGGGAGTGAGGTTTTCCTTAGAATTTGTGCCCACTTAATCTAACAGTAGTCAATATTTACTGAACATCAGTAACTATTTCAACCACCTCACTTGTACTAAATTATTTAATCCTCACAAGTGTCCCAGATGCTGCGAATGCTTTTCAAGGAGGAGGGAATCACAAGAATAAAATATTACTAAAAGTAGGGTATTCCCTTATTTATTAATCAGAATTTATCAGTTACGAATAGGCTTGAATATTCATAACATGATACTTAATAAAAGGTAGTTTGAACGAATACAGGTTTATCTTCCTCTTACAACAGAAATTCCACCGGAAGACATTTCAGGATGGACATAAAAACCTACAGTGCCATCAGACTCCTGTTTTCACTGAACCATCCTTTCATTGAGCCATCATGATGCTCATCCTTTGCTGTGAGTATCCATGCTGCTTCATGGTGCAAGATGGCAGCATCACCTCTGTCATCACATCTGCAGTGCAGGCAGGAAGAAAGAGAAATGCATAGGGCAAAAATGTTTACTAGCTGAGTCTGTCTCCTTTAACAAGAAAACAATGGCTTTTCCTAGATGCTTCACCAGGTGACTGTCACTTATATCTCATTGGTCAGAATGAGGTCACCGTTGGTACTCCTTCCACCTACAAGGGAATCTGGGAACTGTAGTTTTGGTTTGTTTTTAGGTAAGGCACATTGTCAAATAGAATTGATGTCTTATATGTAGTGTATCAGGAGTGTTTCTAATGATCTCATATATCTGCTAAACCATGCCAAAATGTCATGAAAATTAGAAAATTAACAGATTTATGGAAATGATAGAACTGAGCCTATTTTTATTGCAGTATTACCTTAGTGCAAAATTTTTTGGCTTTCTTTGTACTGCAGGTCTAGATTCAATTTCCCACATATAATCATATTTGTTATAATGACTTTTTGTGCACTGAGATATCCCCAGATAGTCTGCATTAACAGGATTTCTGACAGAGATCTTGCAAATATTCTCATCCAAAAAGATTCAAAATTTACTAGTGTATCTAAACCCTCACACACACAAATGCACAAAGATCAGGGGGAAAAAAAAACAGGAAAAAAAAAGGCGGTGTCAAGCAGTTGGGAATCAACTAAGTAAAGAACATTTAGTGATAATCAGGATTAATTTTGAAGAAAATGATACTGTTGGGGTTTTAGAAAGAATAAACAACTGGCATAATGAAATATTTGCAGTATTTTTTTCACCTTCTGTGAAGGGAGTTGTTTTCCCAACAAGATGTGAATATCTGTTACATAAATATTAAATATAATTCTCATAATTACAAAAGGGAGAAAATCTTCAAACACTCTATGGTTTAAATTCAGTTTATTTCCTCTTTCCAAACCCTCTTTAGCTAACCAGGAAAGCTGTAATTTCTACACCTTCTGAAAGATTAGAATCTAAGAATGGGCTGAAAAAGTTGATTTGGGTGCCATCATGATGCAGTATTACTGCTCAATAGTATTCCCCACAAAAAATGACTTTTAAAATAGTACAAATATTAACAAACACCTTTAAAATAATCAGAACTAGGCAGCTGAAAATAAGGCATTGGTTTCATAGAGGATACTGATTGCATTCTGCTTTTCAGTTTAACTTCTTTATAGGAATATGGTTTTTATAGGAATGTGGTTTGAGGGAGAATTAAAGATAAACTGTCTTCTGTGAGGCAAGCACTTCCATACTTTTATCATGTCACAGTAGGAATGCCTTTCCTCCCTCCTCTGCCTTGAAAATATGTCCATTTTTCAAGGCTGCATCTAGAAAGCCTTCCCTAATACCACCCTTCACCCCTCCTCCTTCCTCGTAATCAATTGAATTCATTGTAATATTGCTTGTGTGTATCATGACCTTATAATTTATCATAGAAACTAGAACTTTTTTGAGAGACAGAAAGAAAACACTATTAAATATTATGCCAGCTCAACAAAAGTCAATCCAGAATATCCCGGGCAAGCCAGGACACACAGTCACCCTACATAGTTGGTCCAGGGATCTTTGACGTCTATGAAGGATATATTCCCATAACTTGAAGAAGGTCAAAATCATGAAAGCAGTTTCAGGTTCCTGTTTCCTAAATTCCATTTGCATTTTCAAATTTTATCTCTTACTTGATCATTTGTTCATAGAGAAACAGCATTTAAAGACCTCACATGTTGAGGGGGGAGAGAGGGCGTAGCAGGTGAGGTGGGGGTGGACGCTGTGCTGAATGGTAGGTCCACCGCCCAGCTAAGTGATGAACACCCTCTCCGCAGCTTCAGCATGCACAGTTAAAATCCCCACCTCAGCAAAGTACCAAATTGGTACATCACGATCTTCCTTGTCATTTCTCACAAGTTAAAACATGAATGTAAGGCAATTATATCTTGCCTGGACCTTCTTTAGGTTTCAAGGTTCTATGGTTTCAATGAAGTCCTTGTTCAAGCATCTGTGCAACTAAGAAGCTTTTTTTTTTTTTTTTTTTTTTGAGAAAAGGTATAGACTAATCTACAGGAACTCCAGTGGCCCATTTCCCCAGAAAGATGGAGGGGCCTTTTCTATTCATACATTAATATTTAAGACTATTTGTGTCTAGAACTCCATCTTTTTTTCTCCTCACCATCAAATTTCTGGAAGACTTGTCTACACTCTTCATGGTCTGTGCATTTCTCACTCTATCTTCTGGCTCCAGCACCCTCTGTACCATGAAAACTTTTCTGACAAAGGCCAATAAGCAGGAGCTTGGGAAAGTCATGGAAAGCCTTTTCAGGTTTGATTATAACTGAACCCATCTCATTGGCCTTTCCTCTTTGACGATGTTTTGTTCCATTGGCTTCTAACATGTCATTCCCTCCTGGTTCTTGGTCTCATTTGCCGACCCTTCAACCACCTCTTGAACATCCAGTGTTCTCCAGGGTTCTGTTCTAAATCCTCTTTCTTCCCCACCTTCATATTCTTCCTTGGTAAACATGTTAACTCCCAAGGCTTCAACCAATACTACATAACCAGCAGTCATAGGTTCCAAATTTTTTAATCAGCTCCAAATTATTCTACTTCATGCTTTCTGTAAAAGTTGCCTTTATTATGCAATTAAATGTGATTTAATTTTTAGAACTTCATGGGATTTCCCCCATAATCATTCAAATTTACCTGCTTTTGTAGCTTGTCATATTATTCTTTGTGTATGGATTTTTTATTAACTAATTTGCCTAAGTTCAAATCACAACTCCCTCACTAGCGTGAGCTTGGGCAGTAACTTATATAACCTCTTTGTGCCTCAATTTCTTCATCCTATAAAATAGGATTAATAACAGTAAGTCCAACCTCATGTAGTTATAGGGGAGATTACAGAAGCTAAACTATACGCAAAACACTTGGAACAGTGCCTGGCACTCTAAATCCTATATCCTTCTTAGCTATTATGATTTTATATGTTGAACATATATACTGAAGACTCCCACCTTTCTTTGCAAGAGGTGTCCTCTTTTGTGAGCATTAAGCTGCATGTTCATGAGGAGGTCCCATAGGTACTTAGCTGCAACATGCCCAACCCACAACTTGTTATTTTTTTCCAACACACTTCCTCCTCTATTTCCTGTTTGCATGAGTGGTATCACTCTCATTCTCCATCCAGCCATAAAATATCATTGTTACCTAACTATTCATCTTCATCCATCTAATTGGTCATGTTACATCTACCTTCCAAATGTCTTGGATTAAAACTATTTTTCCATTAGCATTGCAATTCATCTTCTCTCAACTTGACCCTCAGAACCTCCTTTCCCAATTCAACCTAGTTCTAAAACACTGGTATGGTCACATCATTTCTCTGTTTAAGTCTTTGAAGCAGTCCATTGTCCATAGAAGTTCTATCCAATAGAACTTGTTGCAATGATGGAAATTTCTATATCTGTGCTTTCCAATATGGCTGCCACTAGCCACTTGTGGCAACTGAGCACTTGAAATGTGGCTAGTGTCACTGAGGAAATGAGTTTTTAATTATGTTGAATTCCAGTTAGTTTAAACATAGCTTCATATGACTGCTGACTATCTTTTTTTTTTTTTTTTGCTTATATTTTATTGATGACCACTGACTATCTTATTGGATTACACAGGTCTAGAAGATAAAGCCCACCCAACCTTTCCTTGCAAACCCTACATTCCCGTACCTACGCTTACACCTATATCCTGACCCCAATAGTCTACTTATCTTCTTCTAATACTCACATTTTTATATATCTGTGTTTTTGCTGGAAGTCCTCTCTCACTTTTTCTATCTGATGAATTCCAATTCAGCTTTGCAAACCTCAATCAAATGAACATCACTCCCACTCAGATAATTTACTGACATCACATACATAGATACACAGATTTACTTTTACTCTGTAATTTGCATTCATTGTTATTATAATAGTTATACCATATTATGCTTGAACTGTTTATCTCCTCCCAATTATGATCTCCTGTAGGACAGTCCTTAGCTCGGTATCTTGGACTTATTAAACATTTTTTAATGCATAAATGAATAAATGAAACACAGAAAGCTAATTTTGATCAGTAACTGAATACCTATACTTTGTGTTGATGGGCATTAATCAGCTCATGTTTTTTGTCATCTTCAATCATCTTCATGATTGGTACAGTGAAACAATGGACTTTGAAGTGGGTTGGCCAAAGATTTATGCTGGTGATTCTGATTCTAGATTTTCAAGCTTCTACTCCTATACTAAATCAAATTATCAGAAAGGTATACATCTTACTTCCCTCTTAGAAACACTAAGGACAGCAATGTAATGTTATGTCTTCTTTTTTATTGTCTTTACTGTAAGAAATAGTCATGTGGAGACTGAATTTTCAATAAAATTCTCTCAAAAACACTTTATTATGTGGTCCAATGCTTCTTATAAAAAGACCTATGTGAGAATTCTTCTGCTAGAACAGTACTGGAAAGATTTCATCTTTATAAAAAAACTTGCACACATCCTTTTATTAACTAATGACAGTTATGTGACCCTTCACATTTCCCTCTGGCTGCCCACAAGCTTGGAGTTAAGTTTCAGACATCGTAATTAGCAATTTCTTTTTTTTTTTTCAAGCTTAAGGTAAATTCCATTCTTTAATCTCTGTCTTAATGGTCTTACTGGATCTATGTGATTTGTTATTGGTAGTCTCAGATTCTTTATCAAACATGTATCATATATTCTTTTAGATATTATAAATATTAAATAAATAAAATATACAAATTTCCCATTTTAAATGACCTATTTGTATATATCTGTATTCTCTCTAAAGCAGGTCAACTTCTTAGAGACAGAAATTCACTTTTCTTCATCTACCACATCCTCTCTGTAGCAGGGGTCCCACAGATAGTAATCAATATAGTTATTGATTCATGGTATCAAAGCTAATTAAGTCAGCCAAAATAGAAGTTTTGTGGTCTAATTCTAATTTTTTTTAACTACTTGTAAAGCTGAGCTACCATATTAATCTTCAGACTGAAAAGAACACATAAAAGTATGTTCAACCTCATTAACAACTAAAGAAATCAAAATACAGAACTACTATTCTGGGACTGTGCAGTTAGCAAAGACTTTTTTATAATAATAAATTACACCCTGGCAAGCATATTGAGAACTATATGGAATTCTAATCACTGGAGGTAAGAGTGAACAACCTTTCTAGAAGAAAATTTGGCAATATAGGTGAAAGCTTTAAGAACTTTATATATTTGATATTGCAATTGTATTTCTATGGATTTTAACCTAAGAAAACATTAGATGGGCAAAATATCATGCACAAGGAAGTTTTCACAGCATAACTGACAATAGTGACAAAACTGGAAATAGCCTGTCTAACAGAATAACAGTCAAAATTGGTACAAATGCTGCAATTTGGTCATATTTAAAGATTTTATTTATTGTTTGTCAGAGAGAGAGAATGCACACACAAGCAGGGGGAGCAGCAGGCAGAGAGAGAAACTCCCCGTGAGCAAGAAGCCCGAAGCAGGACTCGATCCCAGCACCCTGGGATCATGGCAATTTGGCCATATTTAAACATATCCTTAATCTAGCAATCCTTTTTCCAGGAATTTACCCAAAAAGAATATAGATAAAGATATAGATTTATAGAAATAAACATGCATACTTATTTCAGTATTGTTAAACTTTTCCAGCTCTAATAAATTAAGTAAAACTCGGAACCTTTTTTAAAGATAGATTGATTGATTGATTTGACAGAGATCACAAGCAGGCAGAGAGGCAGGCAGGACGGGGGAAGCAGTGGGGGAAGCAGGCTCCCTGCTGAGCAGAGAGCCCAACACAGGGCTCGATCCCAGGACTCTGAGATTGTGACTGAGCCAAAGGCAGAGGCTTTAACCCACTGAGCCAGGTGGCTCAAAACTTGGAACCTTTATGTGATGGAATATGAGGCAGCTATTAACTTAGTGTTGTAGAAACTTTACTGACATAGGAACATAATAAATTGTTTAGATGCAAATATAGCCTACAAAACATCATTTGTAGTATGTATTTTTGAAAATAAAAACTACCTTAAAATGTAGGTATGCCATTGTGCTCCTTCCGTACTTGTCAAATGACACATAGTGAATGAGTACTACTTTTTTAAAATCAGAAAAATCTATCCAAGTATGCACTTATGATTCTTAAGTCTCAGTATAGAAAGAACTAACAATAAAATGTCAGAACCTTCTGAAGAAAGTTACTCTCTAGGTGTGGGTCAGGCGTTACACTCCCTGGGCTTAGGTATTCTAGAGAAGCCCCATCAGGGTTTTATGACGTGCAATGCTTCGCCATCTGGACAAGGTCAGGAAGCCAAGGCAACTGAGCCAGGCAGCTTTATACCACCCCAGAGCCCACACACAGACCAGAGCCTGCTCCCCATGTCTCCTGACTCTAACCACCACCAACTGACACACCATCCATGGGTTCTCTATTAGAGAGGCTCATAAGCCAGCAACATTTGTCTCCAGAAAAGACCCAACCTCTTAGACTGAGACAGGAGGATGCAAGAGAAAATGGCCTCATAGTGTTTTCTGTTTGGTTACTGCACCCCAGTGAATGGGCCTCCACCTTACAAAAAAAATGTAAAACATAGTGTTTTGCTTTCTGGTCTATTTACAAATTATCACTTAGATGCACTAAGCAACATGCAAAAGAATTCTAAATTATGGAAATAGCCCATATGTCCATCAGCAGATGCATGGATAAAGAAGATTGTATATGTATACATGGAATATTACACAGCCATAAAAAAACAAAATCTTGCCATTTACAACCATGTGCATGGAGCTAGCGAGTATAGTGTTAAGTGAAATACGTCAGTCAGAGAAAGACAAATACCATATGATTTCATTCAAACAAAATGAAAGAGCAAAGGGGCAAAAAAAATAAAGGGGCGGGGAGAGAGAGGTAAACCAAGAAACAGACAATTATAGAGAACAAACTGAATGTTACCAGAAGGGAGGTGGGGGAGGAGTTGGGTAAAACAGGTGATGGGGATTAAGGAGTGCACGTGTTGTGATGAGAACAGGGTGTTGTATGGAAGTGTTGAATCACTATGTTGTACACCTGGAACAAATATCCTACATATGTTCTCTTACTGGAATTTAAAGAAAAACTAAAAAAAAATACATGCACTAAGTAGTATTAAGAGGTCTGAAAAGAGTTAATGTTGTTACCAAGATCTCAAATTTAACCCCTATTCAATTTAATTTAATTTGGGAAATGTTACTGAGTACCTTAACACTCCTGGGAACTATACTAAATGATGAGATATTAGGGGGTGAAGCTAAAATTTAAGCTCAGATCAGCCTGATACTAAAGCCCATGTTTTCCTCACTATTTATCAACCTATCCATCTTCACCACAGAGGAAAACAAGTCACGCATAGAGTTTACAAGTCATGCATCCAAAAATCTCTGAAAAGAAAAAAAAAAAATAAAGGAGCACCTGGGTGACTCAGTTGGTTAAGTGTCTGACTCTTGATTTCAGCTCAGGTCATGATCTCAGGGTCATGAGATCTAGCCCTACATCAGGCTCTGTGCTCAGTGGGAAGTCTACTTGAGATTCTCTCCCTCTGTTCTCCACCCCCCTCCCCAACATAGGCTCTCTCTCCCTCTCTCTCTCTCTGAAATTAATAAATGAATCTTTGGGGGAAAAAAGAGGAAATGTCCTATAAGCTCAGTTTAAACCTCTAAAGGAGGGTAA
The DNA here is from genome assembly GCA_028646535.1 of Procyon lotor. Classification (NCBI taxonomy): domain Eukaryota; kingdom Metazoa; phylum Chordata; class Mammalia; order Carnivora; family Procyonidae; genus Procyon; species Procyon lotor. Next base: position 17,668,416 of record CM053617.1, read on the forward strand.
AGGAAGGAGGGTACCTCTTCCAGGAATGTTGAGGGAGAGTCTTCACAAAGGGAGTAGCAGTCATAAACCAGGCCATGGAGTTTCTGTAGGGTTCCAACAGGATGGTTTTCTAGCGGCCCAGGGCTTACAATAGCAAGTGCAAAGGCATGGAGGTGAAATTTGGAGCTATGCCTCATAAATAGTGATTGTCTGTGGGAGGCCTGGAGGCAATAGGTGGAGTCGAGGTTGGCAAGGCAGGCCTGAGCCAAGCCAGAGAGAGCCCTGAATTTATCTTAAGAATAGTTTTTGAGCATAGAAGTAGCACAATCAGAATTTTGCTTCAGATTATTTACTTAGAAGTATTTAGTCCAGGGATGCCTGGGTGGCTCTGTTAGTTAAGCATCTCCCTCCAGCTCAGGTCATGATCCCAGAGTCCTAGGATCGAGCCCCACTTCGGGTCCCTTGCTCAACGGGGAATCTGCTTCTCCCTCTACCTCTGCCTGCCACTCCCCCTACTTGTGCTTTTTCTCTATCTCTCTGACAAATAAATAAATAAAATCTTACAGAAAAAGAAAGAAAGAAAGAAAGAGAAAGAAAGAAAGAAAGAAAGAAAGAAAGAAAGAAAGAAAGAAAGAAAGAAAGAAAGAAAAAATGAAAGTATTTGGCCCAACTTGCTGTTTTCCTCCCTTTTAATTTCATGAGGGAATTTTGATATTTGAAGAGCAAATAATGGCCATCTTAAAAGGTCAGAGTCTGGGGTTTGTTTTTTGTTTTGTTTTGTCCTTTTCTACTTTTTAGTAAGTGGATTTTCTTAGCTAGGTTCTGGATGACAATGTAAATCTGCCCGTTTAAGAGCTCACTGTCTGAGCCTCACATAACAGTCTTTCATTACAGACCAATGTTATTTTCCTATTCACTGAATGACCTCATGTGGGCAAGTGTGGATTGGTTGCTAAGATATTTCAATCTGCTCAGCTTGGTTAATGAAGAATATGGACATGGATAAATGGGTGAGTCCATCAGTGGACTCACCCCCCCTTCAGGGGCTAGGTCATTGTCACATCACCACTCCTGAAAATTAGGTCAAGTGGCTCTGTATTTTAGGATAGGAAACTGGGCGAACTGGAAAAAACCAATAGAACCTTAATTTGGAAGCAAAAAAAAAAAAAAAAACTACATGAACGTAAAGAGCTGGAGAGATGAATGTGGCCTGCCTTCTTTTTTGTCGGTAACTCTTCAATGCTGCCTGACAATCAATTCAATTTAATATAACCCCCTGGGAAGCACACCTTCTCCCTACGCAGGAAACCCTTAAATGTCAGAAATACATAAAAGGCAGCTCACATCTGGAAGAGGAGAGACAGGTATGCTTCTAGAAGGAACACCTGTGCGGTGAACCCTGAGAATTAAGCAGTTGTCACTGCTCGTCTCGTCCCATTTCTTTATTCCCAGTATAGGAAGTGTGGTTTAGGAACAGGCTGAAAACTCCTCCTTCGATATCCAATGAAGACTATGAGCACCAGTGCCGGAAATGAAAGTCAAGGGGCAGTAGAAAGGACTATGATAGTTTGGAGAAAGCCACAGGTAGCAGGACAGACCACTCCCTCCTACCCCAGTCCCACTCGCAGACCCTCAGCACCTCACCAATGACATCCTCCCAGTCACCTGTCTGGTGCTCCTTCCCCTGCTCTGGCCCCATCCTAGTTCCCCTGTAGGATAGCTTCCAGCCCAGCTGTGCTCCAGCCCAGCCAGCACGCGGGGCTGTGCCTCCCTTACTGCATAGGATTCTCAAGTCGCTTCCAGAGGAGCGCCTAAGTACCACGGACAAGCCTTGGGAATTGGGGGGTGGGGCCCACAGTCCCAGACCCCTCCTCCTTTCCACTCAGTACGAATCATTTTCAGCTATTTGGTTCACTGGGCTTCCACTTAAGATTTAAGAAGTAAACCCTCTCCTCACCCAAACAAGGTTGAGAACCATTATTATGCGTCATGAAAGCCTGGGTTCACTCTTCTCAGTGGGCCCACCTGCTTCACCAGCCGCATTTCCAAAGACACTCTCTAGCCCACGCCCACCGTTTCTCAGGGTGTTCCTTTTGTCTGAACTCTTTCTTAGAACATTCTTTGAGTCTTAGCCACATCATCACTTCCGGTGCGTTTTTACCTTGTAAGCGGTGGACCAGAGGCCTGGGGTTAGCTGCCCTCTGCCCCGCCCCCCATGCAGAGATACTCAGCACTCACTCGCATGGAAGATGCTCATGCAAGTCTCCCTCCCACTTCCCTGCACCTGGCTCTCTGCTCCACCCCTGCAGGCTACCTACTCTGGAGACAGAGTCCCCTGGAAGCTCACCTCCTGCCTCTCTCGATCATGTCCAAGGCTCCAGTCTGTCCTGACCTCTCCTCCTCAGATCTAATGCACGTGTGCCCAGTGCCACACCACGGAGCACGCAATTATCCCGTGCCTGGAACTATTCTCTGTTGTTGGCGGATGTGATTCTGGTCCACCCCCCCACCCCCCCACCCCCGACACAATGGACTGGGTCCCACCCGCAAAGGCAGACAGCCTGATTTGCTTTTGGCAAACTCCACGGCAAGGGCACTGGATGAATTGACGCCTACATTTTCCACAGAAGAGAATTTTATCTTTCGGTTGGAAAGGCCAACCTTGCCTTCACTTCCAATGCTGCACATCCCTTCCATAAAAGTCATGAATATGTATAAACCTGTATGTTTTAAGTGGAAAAATAAGAGAGACCCGCTCACCCCACGCACATACTGCAGCGAGA
>CM053617.1:17671277-17714875 GCA_028646535.1 Procyon lotor
CCCCTCCCCCCACCCCCACCCCCGCCACTTTCCACCCTCCCACCCCGGTCCTTCCCATTCAAAACTTAAGAGAGAGAAGCTGATTGGCTGGGTTCCCCTTCTGTCTGGTGTCCAGTAGGGAAGAAGGAGGCCTGTAGTACAAAGGGGACAACCTGTGGAATCTGAAGGCAAGAATATTAAGGATATATGACTGCGAGACAAGGACTGGTCTCTCCTAACATTTATGATTACTTGCAACTCTTTCAAAATACACCATTGGCTCCCTCTGACTTTACCTCTTCTGTTTTCCAAATACACCCTTTTCTCAAAGAGTGCTCCTAATTTTTAAGTGCATGGACAGAAGGAAATCAGCAATCTGGAACCCACCTGGGTTAGACGGAGTGTGCCCTTATCGGTAAAAGCTGATACCAACAGGGTCTGTCTCAAAGAACCATCTTTTGTATCAATCCTCTTAAAAATCTCTCAAGTTTAAACAGTCTCAACTTTGCATCCAAATTGAGATAGTCTCTCAAACTAATGAGCTTGCATTCTATAATTTGCATTTTGAGGCCATTAAAAAAGCAATTTCCTCTGGTTCTCTAGAAAGAACTTCATGCTCACAAGTTCTGTGAGCTTTTCCCAGTGAATATCATTATATCATGAGATTTTTCACTATGGGACAACACAGCATTTGTTGTTCAATAAAAAATAGTTTGAGATATGAGCATGGTGTCTGAAATCAGCGCTATTTTTTTCAAATGAAAACTCCCAGGAAGCATATCTTTTAAAAATTCTGTCATGTTTTGATGTTGCCAATCTCTTTTTCATTAAAAAAGATAATAATAAGTTAGAAAAAATTGTTACGGTATCATAGCCTTCTTTGTCTGTGGTTCTCCATTCTGCAATTTTTAACATAGAGAATGTGTGTCCATAAGGTGAAGACCAAAAATACATGAGAATTCCCACCAGACTGCTAACAAAAACACAGTCAAGTTGTAAATTTCAGAAACAAGAACCTTAATTAATTATCTATAAAGAACTATGGGACAGAATCAACATTTTCTGGACTAGAGGTGTATAACGCCAAAACCTAACTAAACATTTTTGAGACTACTTTACCCTCAGTGATAACAAATTATTGAATTTTCTGCCAAAGGAAAGACTTATAGAACCCACAAGACTCAGATTCAACAGAAAACAAATCAGTATTATTGGACATTAATGATTTTTGAGTCTTTGAGATGGATTTTATAACCAAAAACAATGATTCTCTCTTACTCACATTGAATCATGTAGAAATGAGGAATTTTAAAATTGGCATTTTCCACACAATTTATTGCCTACAACTAAAGGCAAACACTGGTTTCCCCTGGTATCCCTCAACTTTACCTTCACTACTTCTGTATAAGAGTTCTGACTCCCTTAACAAGGTTTATATGTGAAATTGGAATTCACTGTTGGAAAGAAGCTCTTCAGATCCTTCCCGATACTACTTTCTTCCTGATCCTGATCAATATACATACAATACTGCCTTTGCTTACATTCTCCCTAATAATCTACTTGATGCACTATATGCATGACTGTATTGTTATTTTTAGCAGACAGGCATTTTTTTTTTCTAATTCTGAATGTAGTCATAACACATTGTCCCAGAATTAATTCCTCCTTTCTCTGTGCTCCCATGACCAAGGCACCTCTGTTTTACAATAAGTAATATTAGTCGCTTTATATAGAGTGTAGTTAACTAGAAACCACAAACATCTCCCTAGGTCGTATTCCTTGAGAAAAGAGAGTGTGTCCATTGCTTTGTCTCTCCCCAGGTCCTTGGCATAGTACCTGATAGGACCAAGGGACAGCTTCTGGATTTCAGTATTCTATCCTCATCCATCCCAAATAAACACATAATCCAAGGGAAGCTGCACTTGGCAAATTCAATCTTAAAACAATTTTTAAGCCCACTCCTCTTCATCCTCCAACCTGATTGCAAAACCTAAGCTTTCTTTTTATTTATTTTTTTAAGATTTTTTATTTATCTGTCAGAGAGAGAGAGAGAGAGAACACAATCAGGGGAAGTGGAAGCAGGCTTCCACTGAGCAGAGAGCCCAATGCGGGGCTTGATCCCAGGACCCTGAGATGATAACCTGAGCTGAAGGCAACTGCTTAACAACTGAGCCACCCAGGCGCCCCTAGGCCTTCTTTTTAAATAGAATAAATAAATAAATTTTTATTTATTTGACAGAGAGAGAGAGATCACAAGTAGGCAGAGAGGCAGGCTGAGAGGTGGGGTGGGGGGGAAGCAGGCTCCCCGACAAGCAGAGAGCCTGATGCGGGGCTTGATCCCAGGACCCTGAGATCATGACCTGAGCCCAAGGCAGAGGCTTTAACCCACTGAGCCACCCAGGTGCCCCATTTAAATAGAAATTTTAAAGCTGCCTGTCAATTAGGAGAAGGAAGTAGGAGATTAGGAGAAGGAGTAGGAAGGAGAGAAAGAGAGAGAAGGAGAAGGAGGAAAAGAGATGGTTAACATTTTTTGAGCCCTATATGTCTGGAATCATGTTAAATACTTTACATGCTTTATCTCATTTAATCTTACCAGCAGCCCTAAAGGGGGAAAATACTATTATTGTGCTATCTTTCAGCTGAGAAAATTGCAAAAGTTAGGTAACTGCCCAGTCACCAGTAAGAAACAAAGCCAAACACTCAGAAATTGTTAAGAGATTGAATAAATGATCTTGTCACCTTTCCTTGGCATTTCAATGCAGTTGAGAACTAGAGTAAGATAAAAGCCATCCATTATTTGATGCCACAGCATTTCAGGCACACACACATTCACCTGTCTATCAGACTGGATGAAGTGCTTGGTGTCCTTAGCCAAGGATGCAGAAAATAATTGGAAATATGGCAGCCACACAGACAGGAGCAGACACAGTATTGCTAAGGGGGGTCCACAGCCAAGGGCTGAAGATAGCATCACAGAAAGCAAGATCTGACAGAACCCGAGAAACTCTGGTTTTGCTTTGCCCCAGCCTTCCATGTTGAGGATTCCAGACAAAACATCCCATTAATCCTCTGTATACCTGCATTAAGGGAATGTTCACAAATGGGTTCTCCTTATTCATGAATTAAATTCAGCCTCAGTGAGGACGTATTCTCCTCCAGAGAAAGAAACCAGAGATAAACACCATGCTCAGGGACCCTGAACCATCTCTTGGACTCCAACTTCCTCAGCTGGGAAATCCAGTTCCCCTGCACACCCAGACCTCAAAAGAACATTTTTAGTCTAATATTTCCAAAAGTGTGAGCCGCCACCCAAGTATCAAAATTTCCTGGTACATGTGTTGGAAAAGCCCATGCCTCATCCACCCTGGACCTACTGAATCAGAATATCTAAGACCAGAAACCAGGAATTGGCATTGTTATTAAGCTCCTAGTACCACACCTACTCACTAACATGGCAGTGTGGCTGCGTATGAAGGGGATGCTCCTGGCCTCCAAGGAAAGTCTCATTGAGGTGAGCAAAACTTTCCACTTAAAACATTCAAACCCTACTACTGTTGCAAACTTTTCATTCCAGCACCTTGTTTTGCAGAAGAAGCCAGAACCTCAAGTTTCAAGCTTTCTTAGAATGGTACTCATTAAACTATGTGTTAATCATGGATCAGGGATTGCACATTATACAACCCATTAAGCTTCTGTATGTTCCTGGAAGACTGCAGATTGTATAAAAATATAAATGATCCAGCAGTTAAAATAATTGGCTGTAATGAACAGCAAAATTAATTATGAATGACCACATTGCTTACCCAGTTGACCTAAGTCATTAGCAGATGTAATGGGTTGGATGAAAATAAGATGTATTTTGGCTCCTACAAAGTGTTCCATAAGCATCCACTGCAGTCCCAGGATCTCACTGCCAGCCCAGAGGATATCTAGAGGAGGTAGTGTACATGAGGCCAATGACAGTTCCCCTAGAGAAAAATTCTCTATGAATCCATGATAAGAACACAATCTATTATGAGCTCCTAGATTTACTACAGAACAGAAAGAACATCATTCACCTTTTGCAGTTAAATGAGCTCTTCCCTACCACCAAGGTGTCTTCTAATTTAGCTAAGCAGTAACTTACTAAATTAGCATTTCCATCCGTGTGTTCCATGGAACGCCAATCCTAGAAGATGTTGTGGGGGAGAGGATACAAGGATGTAAAGACAGAGCTTCTGTAGTGAAGCACTTTTTAGAAAATCATAATGCAAACCAGCACATTAAAAGTCCTGGTGATAAAGAAACTCATTTCAGTTCTGCTTTAGTCAGTGTCCTGGGCTGCGGGCTGCAGGCCAAACTCTGCCTACCCTAAGAAGAAACAGGATCATAGAGGAATAGGAAGTAGCCCCCAGAGTAGATGGAAGGCTGGAAAGCCAAGGATGTTAGGGACAGAAAGACCTGGAAACCCAGCCACTGTGAGTCGCTTCATCTCCTCCTTTGACTGCTTCATTCCCCAGAAGAATGTCTGGGGTGAAGCATTTGAACATACAATCCCAAGTTAGAGGCCTGTTCTCTGACTAATGGGGGCAGAGAAAATTATATATCCCTGCAAATTCCTTACAGAGAGCAATGAAGACCTCACTCCATGACTTTGGATGGTTCTATCTCTGTCTCCCTAGACACACACACCCAGTAACAAATTTTCAGCTTAAGTTGCTCCAACTCAATGTTTCTCAAAATTACTCTATAACCATTTCTTCACATAACAACTATTAACAGTAGAACACCCTTATGGATATGGGGTAAATAATCATAAATGGGATATGTGATTGGTATGTAAATTGGGTCGCACACACTTAGTATATCCCATCATTTGCATGGTTAATTTTAAAGGTATGCTTAGCTGTCATTTTGGTTCACATTAGTTCACATTAGTGTGAACAATTAATTAACATGAACAATTTGTTCACATTAGTATTCCAAGCAGCTCATCCCGGGAAAGAAAGGTTCTGGAGCAAGTCATCCTAAATGTTCTTATTCCTCCAGCCTTTATATTTTTTTTAAAGATTTTATTTATTTGTTTGTTTGAGGGAGAGAAAGAAGAAGGAGGTGCAGAGGGAGAGGGACAAGCAGACTCCATGTGGAGCTCAGAGCCCAACTCAGAGCTTGATCTCAGGACCCATGAGATCATGACCTGCTCAGAAACCAAGAGTTGGATGACACTCAACAGACTGAGCTACCCAGGCACCTGTCCTTCAGCCTTTTCTGATCCACAATAACTTTGGTTAAAACAAATCCCAAAGGCAGACTTGATGGGGAGGAATGAATGAGAGGGCACCGTGCTGTCTCTGGGGGCGTGTCGAAGGGGGTCCATACCTCATGGTCTCAGTAACAGTGCAAAAAGGGGTAGATTCTGCTGTTATTATCTCCATCAGTGCAATTACAGCCACCTGTAAGGCACTTCCCCGCTCACAGAATGCTTGTCCCCACCTTACTGTCTTTGACTGTGGAAGGTTCAGGCTAAGAGCTCTCTTTGGGCCTGGGAGTCTCTGAGCATCCAGCACGCAGACCTGCATCCTCCTCGCTCCGAGGTAGGGTGTCTCCCTGAGTCACTGCCTAAAAGCATCTGACTACGAAATGTCACCAGCAACCAAACTGTATGTTGGGTCTTACGTGATGCTAAGTGAAGGGAAGCCGCTCCTCTCGGCCCCTGAAGCAGTAAAGCTTCTGTTGTTTGTGTCTCTGGTTTTCCCACACTTTGGAGTCCAGAGTATTCACAGTCCAGTAAATCCCCAGAGAGTAAATGAGCTCAGTGCAGGGGAAATTAGGACCAGTAGGGATACAGCTGGCCCACACATGGCAAAGGGACAGGAGAAAAGCTGAATCTCATAAGCTGGATGTCATCCAGCTCCTTACAGCCCTAAAAGGAGAGATCTAGCCTCCTGGTTCTGCCTCAACCGCCTCTAAAGGAGGCGGGGTCTATGTCAGTTCCTGCCTGCGTCTGCTCTGCCCAGCCCATGTCAGGCACTGAAGGCCTGACTCTTGCAGGCCTACCTCATGTACCCATCACAGGGAGCACCTGGTGTGACAGCACACAGGTGCTTTTATCTACCAGTGATCAGGCCTCTGATGATCTACACCCAGTCATTGGACCAGAGCGCTAACATTGAACTTGACTTAGCCGGCCAGCTTGTTGCCAGGAAGTTGCTACTTCCACTCCAGTTTTCCACTTAGAGCTGAGACACAGCCCCCCAGATCCAGGTTTCTGAGGTAGACCCACGTTTCCTATACCTTTTCATTAACTCTAATGAAATTCTCTGTCCAATAGGATTACCTTTGGCTGCACCTAATAGAAAACTCAGCATAAAGAGGCTTAAAAACCAAAAGATTTATTTCTTTGTGTAAAATAAGTCCAAAAAAAGCAAGTGACCCCACTGATAAGTGGACTTCATGCAAAGTCGAGAAACTTTGGAAAAGGAAGAACACGTGTCATTCTGCTTCTCAAGGGTTCTCACAGTCCAAAATAGTCCCTAGACCCCCCGTGCACCCACATTTTGAGCCCTTGGAAGGAAGGAGGAAAGACACAAGGAACTTTCTCCAGCTGTCTATACTTCTTTTAAAGAAGCTTTCCAGAAATGCTTCATAATTTCCACTTTATTTGAAAAGAAAACTTATAGATATTGCCGTATATAGCTTCAAGGAAGGCTAGAAAACATAGTTTTATTGTTGGATACATTGCCACCACCAATAATATAAGATTTTCTTAGTGTATTAGTTAGAATTAAATTCATATTAATGTAGGCAGACCAGAAGTGAGTTGGCGGCTCCAGAATCACCAGGTCTCGGGTTTCTTTTACCTGTAGTTCTACCATCCTCCTCATGGGACTTCCACATTGTCCTAATCAGTTCACGACACTATAACAGAAAGCCACCGGCTGGGTGGCTTAAACAACAGACATCTGTTTCTCACAATTCTGGAAGCTGGAAAGCCCAAATCAATGTGCTAGCAGATTCATTTCTTGGTGAGGATCCTAATACTGGCTTGCAGATGGCCATGATCTCTCTGGACATTCATGATTTCCTTGTTGTGTGTGCAAAGAGAGAGAGACAGAAAGAAAGAACAAGCAAGCTCAAGTTTCTCTTCTTCTTCTCATAAGGATACTAATCCCATGGTGGGGGATCCACTCTCTTGACATCATCTAAATCTCATTACCTCCCAAATTAAGAGGCCCCACCTCCTAATACCTTCACATTGGGAGTTAGGGCTTCAATATATGAATTTGAGGGGGAAGAATTTTCAGTTCATAACACACTTCATAGTCTGTAATGGCTGCTCCTGCTCCAGCTTTCACATCCTGCAGTCCAACTAGATAGAAGAAAGAAAGCCTGGAGACTTTAAAGATACTTCCTGAAAGCTTGATAGATCACTCTGCTTTCATCCCATTGGTCACATGGCCACATCTTGCTGAAAGGGAGGCTGCTAAGTAAATTCTGGCTGGCCATGTGCCTAGCTAATATCTGGGAATTCTAATTCTGGAAGATGGGGAAATGCACATTAGAGACAAGTACCAATTTCTGTCACCATGTGTAAGAAAGACAGAATAGATAGTGGATAAGGAATTACCAATATGTACCATAACCTTCCTAATTCCACTGGGACCTACTAGATGCTGAGACTTGCCTTGGCCAAGAAACTCAGTCAAAACTCTGACCCCTGGGTGAAAACTATTGGGTCTAATTCCTGTGAGACTGGACTAGGTTTTGCCTGCTCCCCAGGGGTTTGAAATGATGGTGTCATTACTCTGTCCTTAATACCCCTTCCCTAACCTTGTCTAAGGGCCCATAGGACGTTTTATATTGCACACTTAGCCATTTTTAACAAAGACACAAAGGATTGGTGGTTACTTAAAAAAATTTTTTTCCACTGATTTCTAATCATGAAATAGGTTTAGATTTGTGAAACTGCCTCTTTTTCTCTTGATCTTTTGACAGCACCAGATGGATTTGCATTTGTAAACAGAAGCAGGTGAATGAATGAAAAAAGGACTGAATGAAGTGAGGTTTTGGTTTCAAGCCAGCCACTGAGCTTTTTACCTCCATCCTCTGCACAATGAGTTAGGAAGGAACTCGTCCATTTCAACTGATAAATATCTCAATTTCAGCCCACCTTCTTGACTTAAATAGTAGCCAACAAACATTTGCAAATAGGCCCACCATGAGTAATTGTTATTTTGCCAAGTTCAGGGAAATTTCAAAGAGGTTTAGAGATTACATACAGACTACTGGTCCTGCCTGAGGTCAACAGACATCAAGACATGGAGAAAGTTACAATACTACCAAAATGGCACCTGAGTTCCCATCATTCTGCATACGTGGACTGTGAGAACTTCCTTATTGACTTCCCAATAAGGAAATCTGTGTTTGTACTTTTTAAACTCTGTAACTGAGTCAAGTCTCTCCACCTCAAAGAGCTTCAGATTCTTCTTCTCTCTATGAAGATGACATCATTAGGCTCTTTGAAGATTAAATGATGACACACGAGGAAGAAGCTAGCCACTATCTTTGGCCCACAGAATACAGTCAATAATAGTCTTCTAAATCTGAATTTATATAGAAAAAAAGTTCCGCACCATACTTATTAAATACACTTTTTAGAAATACATAACTTTTTTATCGACTTAAAAGGAACCTCATTCTGAATTTTCCATTTTAGAAAAACAAACTAAATATTTTCAAAGCTCTGTAACCAGTGTAGTAACCAGTTTAGTATTTAACACAATAAGATAGTCAGCTATTTTTTCATTAAAAAATAAAAGCTTGTATTGGAAATTATACCCATAAAGTCCATTTAGTTTTACAACTTAATTATACGTAGTAAAACTTTACTGCCACATTTAACAGGTATTAACCTAATTCTTTTTAAACAAAAGCAGTATTTGACTGGAAGTGAACCCTAAGTTGAGGGGAAAAAAAGGACTCCCTTAAAATATTTCCTTAGTATTTATTTTTCAAGAAAGGTCAACTCAACTAATGCATGAGTTTGCTTAATGTCTTATTTGTGTTATCTCAATATTTTTAGTAAAACAAATTTGTTACTATGGTGTTCAATTTTATCATTACCATGCATGAAAGAGGCCAATATCAGGAAGGCAAAACCAACTGTGACTTTTGCAATGACAAATTTTAGTCAATTGAGTTTGTACACTGGTTATAACAATTTTAAAACTCAAGAAATAGTTGGAAAAGATGAGTTTTTTAGACAGATTAATCTCTTACTATATTCCAGGGGATTTGTCACTTTCTTTTATAATAAAATAAAGCAAAACAAAAGAATCAATTCAAGTGCTGAAAATTCATTTCTTTTAGTCTTAATGGACTTCAGAGTGAAATCTTACAGCACTTCCACCTTATTTTATGTGTTCCCATATAAAATAAAAATATTTTTTAAAGTTCTCAATAAAAATCCATAAGACACCATTAGGTCCTTAAAATATCTTTCATATAGAATATTTACAACTCATAGCTTCAGAAGCTGCTAGCATACATATGCATGAGCAATAATACAGACTTCTTGGGTGATTATCTGGCATTCAATTTAACTCCACAACTATTTATTGACTAGTATAATCAGAGATAACAAGTTTATGTAATGAATGAGATCCACACTTCACAAGACACCACCTTGACATCTCCAACTATCATAGTGGAGCTCCCTACTAGAGACAGGCAGCCATATCGTAGGCCAGAGAGATACAAAGATATGTCAAATACAGCCCATGCCTCAAGAAGTTTGTACCATTATTCTTGATGGGGAGAAGCACGTTTGTAGAGTGCTTTTAAATTTACCAAATATACTACTATCCGTTATTTGACTGAACACTCTCAATATTCTTACAAGGTAGTTGTGGAACAGATAAAACCATATTCATTTTATATATTCAGCAATTAAGCAACCTGCCCAGGGTTACAAAGCTAGATCTCTGGCAGAAGTAGGATTAGAATTTCTTCATATCTAAGAAATTTTTCCACTGTAATAAACTTCTTCCAAACATTTATTTAGGAAGCCCACACATATTTATACAATTTCTAAAATGCAAGGCAGTATGGTAGATGCAAAGGCCAAATAACCAATATCAGATGAGTTAAGGAAGCTATGGGGAGAGAACTTTAAATCCAGACCCTCTCTGCACAGGGTTCCAGGAGGCAGGTCTGAACTGGTTGTGAAGTGTGGTTATGATACAGAAAAGCAGGGAAGAACCAGGAAGGCATTGCAAGACAAAGGAAGCTTGAATGGGCCCCATGAATTACCATCTTCTCTGGAGCACAATGAACTGAGAGTCATTCATATTTTTGTCAGCCTTAACCTCGTAATGCCTAGCACAGGCCCCCTGAGTGTTGTAGATTGCTTAGCAGCACCCCTTACCTCTTTCCATGATAAGCCATCAATAAATGTTTGGTGAATGGATGAGTGAATGAATGAATCAGAATAAATGAATGGGCAACATTCATTCAAGAATTAGAAAATCCCAAGGATTCAAGGATTTGGAAATACCATCATACTTCTGAGTGAATCCATTATTTAATTAGCGCATCCCTTTATACATAAATTATAAATTCATGAGGGGCTCTTGGCTGGGGGTGATTTTGCCCCCCATGGTATATCTGGAGATATACCGTGGAGATCATCTGGAGATATATCTGGAGATTGTTGTCACCCTAGGAAAGTACTACTGGGCATTTAGTGGGAAGAGGCCAAGGATCCCGGTAAACATTCTGCAATGTACAGGAATGTACAGGACAATCCCCTAAAGCAAAGCATTACTCTGTTCAAAGTTTCAATAGAGCTGAGATTAAGAAATCTAGCTTTTTAATAAGTGCTAGTAACGATTTTGGCAGTGATGAGGACAGATGCTTCAAATATGTAAATAGATTAATCATTATAGATAATAATAAATAATAATTATAAAGTGGTAAGTATAATGGAAAAAAAGATTGAGAAATACCATGAAAAAAATTATTAGGAAACTCTAGATACCTTATTGCTTCTGACAGGAAAGGATAACTGGTCATTTTCAGAGGACAGCATTCTGAAAAATCTCAGGCAAACTAATTAGAAACCCAAACACACCAGAAATCCAAAATAAATTGGGTGCCTTTCTGGGGAAAATAATTCAATGCCTAAGGCGATTGTTCTGCTATTTTCCCTCTGAAATGTAGCATACCCCCAACAACACTGTCAACATAAAGAAATTAAAAATATGTAGAGACTGTGTTTGAGACTTAATGAGACTACCATTTTCTTTAAAATGCAAAAATGAGGAGTGCCTGGGTGGCTCAGTCGTTAAGCGTCTGCCTTCAGCTCAGGTCATGATCCCAGAGTCCTGGGATCGAGCCCCACATCGGGCTCCCTGCTTGGCAGGAAGCCTGCTTCTACCGCTACCATTCCCTCTGCTTGTGTTCCCTCTCTCGCTGTGTTTCTTGCTGTCAAATAAATAAAATCTTTAAAAAAAATGCAAAAACGAATTTTTAAAAAATAGAGAATTATTTGGGTTTAAAAAGAGGTCCACTGTCCAGGCTCTCTTTCAAAGGAATCAGCCCTTCCTCACTCCTTGTAATTCTGAGAGACAGCTAATCATAGGCTCTTTTATCTCCTCCACAGAGTGGCCACATGATATCAGCTGGACCAACCAGACTCTTTTCTGGGCACTCAGAAGGAAGGTCAATGAAGCAGATTCATTTGATGTCTTATCCTAAAGAACTTGACTACGCATTCCACCACCAAGATCCCGAAGGTTGCTGTGACATTTGCTTTTTAGAGATCTTGTTATCCACCCATCCTTGGCTCCTAGGAGAAACCCTAGCATTCTCTTGATAATTTGTTTTTCCTTTCTTGAGTTGGCCAGAGTTGTCATCTTTGCTTGAACCAAAGAACATTACCTGAGATAGTTGGGTATTTTGTCTTAGGAACGGACAATGGCTCAGAAAGGGAAATAGAAAGAACCAGGGCTTCTTTTTTTCACTTGCTCATCCAAATTTCCCAGCCCCCTCCATCATTCCAACACCCATGACATGTACCTTTGAAACCTTCGTTGACTTTCCAAATTAGGAGAACCTCTCGGGATGCCTGGGTGGCTCAGTGGGTTAAAGCTTCTGCCTTCAGCTCAGGTCATGATCTCAGGGTCCTGGGATCAAGCCACACATCAGGCTCTCTGCTCAGCAGGGAGCCTGCTTTCCCCTCTTTCTCTGCCTGCCTCTCTGCCTACTTGTAATCTCTCTCTCTCTCTCTCTCTCTCTGTCAAATAAATAAATATTTTTTAAAAAAAAAGGAGAACCTCTCAATAGATATCATTGCCCAAAATGAGCATTATTTATTTAACGTGCATTATCTTTTACTGCTAGTGTTTTTCTCTAGACTGCAAGGACATATGAAGGCATACTTACACTTGATATTTCTTCCAATCTTTCACACTGGCAAGTGAATACTCAATAGGAATTGTTAAATGAGTAACTATGGAAGCCAGTCTCCAAGATGCCCCCAGTGATTTCCACCTCTTGGTGTTCATGTCCTAGTGAAGTCTTCCACCACCCTGAATAGGACTGACTTCTGTATCTCATAGGATATTGTGGAAATGAACATTTATGATGTCCAAGGCCAGATTCATAAAATATGTTTGAGTTCCTGCTTTACTCTCCCTTACATCCCTCTATCTGGGAGAAGCCAGCTACTGTTTCATGAAGACACCTTAGCAGTCTTATGGCAAGGTCCACTTGGTAAGGAATTAAATCTCTTGCCTACAACCACTTACTTACCACTGTGAGTCATCTCAGAATTGAACCTGCCAGCCCCAATCCAGGCTTCAGATAACTGATATTCTCTGGACAACACTCTGGATTCTACCCTCATAAAGGGCCCTGACCCAGACCCATCCAGCTAAGTCACTTCCAGATTCCTGACCCACAGAAACTGTGAGACAATAAATGTTTTATATTGTTTTAAACCACTAAGTTTTCAGGTCATTTGACATACAGTGATAGATAAAATGATGCAATAATTGATTCCATCTTGGGAGAAAGACAAACCCCATGTTTATCTGAACTACAAAAATGAAAGAAATGTATTTGTTTCCTTGCAGAGATAGTTCCTATAAACAAAGCCTCTTTAATATGTGATGACTCAGTTCCACTTAGAGGCTAAAGACAAAAACAAAAACAATTGTAACTCTCAACATGGGAAATACTTAACAGTAAATATAGTACCTTTTGAGGTACTTAGCTACTCAGGGATGAACAGGGTGGATTTTTCACATAGAAAAGTCTTCTTCTGGGGCGCCTGGGTGGCTCAATCATTAAGTGTCTGTCTTCAGCTCAGGTCATGATCCCAGGGTCCTGGGATGGAGCCCAGCATTGGGCTCTTTGCTCAGCAGGGAGCCTGCTTATCCCCCTACCATTCCCTCTGCTTGTGTTCCCTCTCTTGCTGTGTTTCTTTCTGTCAAATAAATAAAATCTTTTTTTAAAAAAAGTCTTCTTCTGCAAGAAGGTGGACAAAAAGATTAAAAACGATGGTCCCCAGATTTTTTGGACCCCAAATTAGAAAATAGAGTTGATTTTTATGAAGACAATGGATTAGAATATTTGAAACCAATATAGTCCCAGAAAATTCTAGAAATGCCCTCAGTACCTAGAACTTACATCATTCTGACAATTGAGTTTAAACTATGGGAATAGACAGCTACTATTAAGTTTATTTACGATGTTTTGATTTTTCTCTGAGAAGAACAGCTTTCAAGAGAACTTGTACCATCCTAAAATAGTGAATTATGATCTTAAAATAATA
This sequence comes from Procyon lotor, assembly GCA_028646535.1. Classification (NCBI taxonomy): domain Eukaryota; kingdom Metazoa; phylum Chordata; class Mammalia; order Carnivora; family Procyonidae; genus Procyon; species Procyon lotor. The sequence continues at coordinate 17,685,073 of CM053617.1, forward strand.
CCGACTAGGAAAAAAAAAAAACCTGCTCAGTAATGAGAAAAGCACGTGAGTCATATATATGCTCAGAAAATCTAAGTGTAGAATGTCTTTTCAAAGTCGTGATTGTAATAAACCAACAAGAACTGAATGTTCAGTCTAAATGACTATGTTTTATTGTTTCTTTTTGACAGATAATAGAATATAAATTTGATCTATCTAGAGAATTCACCACAAATTAATCATTAAGTAGAGACATTGCAGGGTTTTGCCATATATGTGCATTTATGTATATGTGTATAAACATATATGTGTGTTGTGTGTTTCCATTAAATATTTAGCTTATAATAACAAACGTCACTGAGTCTATGCACCTAAGTAAGATTTGTCTCCAGTACTGAGTTCATAAACTTATTCCTAAGACATTGTCATTGTTCAAAATACTTTCAGAACTTCTCATTTGCCTTTGCCATCACTGCAAAGGTAATACTTTGGTGATTAGGAAAAGGCAAATAATTTAGTGGTCAGGAACAGGGACTTTGGATTCACTTTTTGGGTTAAAACCCTGACTTTGCCATGGCAGTGAGTAATCTTACAAAAATCACTTAACATCTCTGTATATTAGTTTTCTCATCTGAAAGACGGGAATTATAAAAGAACTCATCTCTCAAACTCATTGTGGGAAGTAAATGAAATGACACATGTAGATTTCTTAAAACAGTTCTGGCACATAGTAAGTGCCCACCCCCCAAATGGTAGCTAGTGAGGTTAGTTAGTTAGTTAGTTAGTTAGCTAATCATTTAGTTAGATTTGAGAAGTTTTCCCCCCAAAAAACTCCTCCTAAAAACCTGTGCAGTGGTGCCATAATTATAAAACCCATTTACTCTTAGAAAGAGCCCTGGGAGATTGACGATCTTGGAAGCAGTCTTAAAATATTTAATTTAATGATCTTGGAAGTAAACAGTTAATGTTGCTGTTGAATGAATTGAATGAGGTTCCTTGGCTTTTAGGGGGCTTCTCCACAAACAAAAGATCAACTGAGCAGACAAACCGTCCCCTCCAGTACAACTAGAAGAGCTGGGTAATATGAAAAACAACTGTTTCCAGGCATTGGGGTGTGGAGACAGCAGAAGACTTGAGGGAGAGGGCAGAGAAAAGGGACACATTTGAAATTAACCCCACTTCTACCTACCTTTGCCCTCCGAGCATCTGCTGATTTGCTGAATAACACGCATCAGGCAGAGAGGCTGGGAGCCAAGCAGAAAGCAATAGGAGAGAGGTAGATGGTGATAGTCTCATGGGACCGGGATACAGAAATTGAGGTTCATGGCCACTAAGTCACCTAGGATATAAGGGACCGAGATTGCAAGTGAGAAAAAGAAGCTTAGAGAAGGAAGACTGAGGCTGATCATTTGAACCTCTCTTGCCCTTGAGGCATTTGCTGACTCAGAAGCTGCCTGGATTCAGAGGCACAGGGGCTAAGCAGAAAGCAGCAGAGAAGAGGCTGAGGAGCTAAAGAGAGCAATTAATAGGCTCAGGACGGAGGAGACATAAAAACAGGAGTTCAGGAACACCAAGGAAAAGGGCATCTGGTAATTACCTCAGATTAGACTCCTTTAGGACTACTTTTTAGGAATAAAGGCAATTGGGGAATTGACTGGACCTCATGAAGACTGAAACCCAGCCTGGAACCAGTTCAATCCCTAATTGGATTAATGCAAGCTACTCCAACTCTAAATGTCTGCCAGAAACGAAATCTTCTATGAAGGGATTTTCATTAAAAATGTTCAGCATTCAATCAAAAGTTATCAGATGCATCAAGAGACAGGACCAAGAGAAGAAAATATCTAGACCACAAAATAGATCCTGTTGATGATACCAACTCAACATTATCAATAGGGCCTTTTAAATGACAATAATTTATATATTTAGTAAAAGAGAGGTCAAGATGGAGGATTTTAGCAGAGAACTGGAATCTACCAAAAAATGGACATTCTAGGACTGCAAAATACAGTAACTGAAATTAAAAACTCATCAGATGTTTTAAAACAGAAAATTTGACAAAGATGAAGAGAAGTGAAAAAGGTCAGGAAAAAATATCTGGAATGAAGGACAGAATAGAAAAGCCTAGAATATACATAAAAGTTCATGAGACACATGGGACAGAGTGAAGAGTTCTAATTTACGTGTCAATGAATCCTAAAAGATGAGGAGAGAAAATAAGGCAGAAGAAATGTGTGAAGAAATAAGCCAAAGAATATTCAGAATTGACACAAGACATAAAACACAGACTCAAGAAGCACAGTGAACAGGTTACATACCCAAACAAAAAACCAAAACCCTTCAGTATATTGTACTAAAACTTCTAAAAATAAAGACAATGAGAAAAATCCTCAAAAGCAGACAGAAAGAAAGGTACTTTGCTTTAAAGGAACAACAAGAGATTGACAACTGACTTCTCAACAAAACAAATGAGGTTGCAGAGGTAGGAATAAGCTATTATGTAGTGTGTTGTACACCACATTAAGGATTTTTTTTTTCCGGAAGAAAAATGGGAAGTTGTTAAAAAGCAAAGAGCAGATTTGTGGATTTTTTTTTTTTTAAGATAGATATGAAGCTGCTAGGAGCCACCATGTGGGAGAGCATTGCAGGAAAGGAATTCAACAGAGAGAAGATCAAAGCAGACAAATGGAAGAGAAGTCAACTCTTGAATGCTTATGTAAGCCCCCGGTCCTTGAATTCATTTATACCTAGAGTTTCATAAACCATTAGGTTCCTTAACTAAAGTTTCTTGGAATAATGCAGGAGTCCTTGGATGCTAAGTCAAGAATTTCTGCTCTTGGAGCATGGAGGAAAGGTTCCCAACCTAAACCTGGGGAAGGAGGTTCAGGAAAGGCTTCCTGAAAGCGGAGAAGGATTCTCAGTGACTAAAAATAGACTTGTAGTAGAGGACATGGTGAGAGAAAAGTTCCTGGTAGAGGACTAGTCCTTGTGAAGGAGACAGTGCATAGTTCATCTAGAGTCATTTTCTGTGTGACTGGTCATTTCCATGTGACTGAAGCATGAGAGGTAGGCTTTGCATGAAGACTCTGGAGATTTGAGTGATATAGAAGATGAAAGACTAGTAAGCCTCTTCAACTGCATATAGAATAAGAGCAGGAAAGGCTCAAACACAAATCCCAGATGTCTTCTCAGGGCAACCTGAGTTCGGGTTGGAACAAGCTAGAGTTCAAAGTGGAACTTACTAGACCAGGAGGAGGGGCCAGTCCAAGAGTGAAGAGTAGAGCCGAGGAAGGCTGGAAATATGATGACATGAGGAATATCTGTACTAGGGAACTTGATTGGGACGTATAGATCTAGATGGTATCAGAGGGCTCTGAACTGGTGGGTGAAATCTCAGCAGTGGGTAAGCAGGGATGAACCCAAAGGGACCAGTGAGGGAAAGTTGTTTACAAAAGCTGCTCCAGGAGGAATTATTAGGGAAATGGAAGGAGAACCAAGAAAGAAGGAAAGAAGGACAGAGTTTAGAGAAGGGAATCTTCAGGCTACAGAACCGAAAGTAATCCAGGCTTCTAACCTTTTGGTTCTGTTCCTTTCTTTACACTGGCTGCTAGGAAGCTCAGAGATTTGTGCAGAACTGTACAGAACTTTAAATCATTATGTTCATTAACTTTACCCTTAGTTTTATTTTACCTATCATTATTTCCTCCTCATCCTATTCCTTATTTTTTAATTGCATTTCTTTGTATCATCTTCAATCCCAAAAGGGAGGAAAAATGAATAAACAAACACATTGCATCTAAAATAAGAGTTCAAGCAGCAGGCATGTCACAGCACTTGCCACTCACAACTGTCTTGTTCACAGCCTACTTCTCTCATTTACCTTACCTGCCTCAACCCTTAGCATTTGAGTTTAAGACACCTAGTCTTACCAATCCTTAAGATGGTTTTCTACTCAAAATTGGATGAATATATCTGTAGTCCTTCAATGCTAAATTCCCATGAGTTGTGACCAAATACAATATCAAGTAATGGGAATCACAGTTGTTTCTATTAAATGCCACTATATACATCAAAACAATGCATCTATAGGATGTACACAGCACTCAAGAAGAGGTGGGCTGGCCTTACAAAACAACACGACAGCATTTACTCCAGACCTTTGTTACTAATCACTATGAGGTCCGGAGCTAGCTCATGTGTTCAGTGGGATTTAAAACCAAATGACTGAGTAGTCCATCATTAGACCATGATGTTCAAGGCTAATTCCGTGAGCCTCTGCGTTAATGGGGTAATATTCTGTTTGGCCTTATTCTATTAATATTTATAGAGTACTCATTACCATAGCAACTAAGTGCTTTCCACAGAGAACTGATCAAATTATTAGGGGGCTTCTGATATGCCTCTAAATAACCCTTTCCCTCCCCTACCTGGAAAAGCACAGTTGTTTCTGTGACAGGACCTGCATGTGCTTCGTGCATTTGCTCCCAGGATCCTGGCAATGTCTCATGTTGGTTCCCTGGAACGATGCCACCTGCCATATTGGGCTCATCCTCTGCAAAATGGTGGAGTAACAGTAGCTGGTCCTCTGCCCTGATGTTACTTCTGCCCTGTGTCCCTTCTCCTCTGCAGGGAGGTAGCACAGCAAATTGTTTCCAAGCCAGGCTTTGAAATCAAACTGCCTAGGTTTGAGTCCCTGCTCTTCCACTTCCTCGCTGGGTCTCCTTTAGCAAAGCACTTAACTTCCCTGCAAAGAAAATCTGCAAAGATTTTCTCTTCTCTGAAATAGGGATACTAAGAGTGCCTACTTCCTAGGGTTATTATGAGAATCAAGTTAGTTGATAACTATTAAGTGCTTTGAAGAATTCCTTGCACATAGTAAATGTGAGCTGTTTTGTCAACGTATCCTTTTCTTCCCCACCCTCCGCCCCCCCCACTCACCAGAACACTCATGCTGCCCTGCTCTTCCTTGTTTTCAGAGAAGAGACCAAACTTTTTCTCTAAGTTAAGGTCCCTTCTAGAAACCATCCGGAGGAGTGAGGAAGGAAGATGACTCCTGGCAGGCTGGCCCCATTGGCCAGATCAAAAATGCCTAAATTGGGGCACCTGGGTGGCTCAGTGGGTTAAAGCCTCTGCCTTTAGCTCAGGTCATGATCTCAGGGTCCTGGGATCGAGCCCCACATTGGGCTCTCTGCTCAGCAGGGAGCCTGCTTCCTCCTCTCTCTCTGCCTGCCTCTCTGCCTACTTGTGATCTCTCTCTCTGTCAAATAAATAAATAAAATCTTTAAAAGAAAATGCCTAAATTTTTACCATTGGAAACTCATTTCTCTGGGCAAAGTAATTGCTTTACAAGTATGTTCTCCCACTAGGTTTAACTTTCATGAAGGCAAGGAACATGCTTCAATCCTTTGTCTCCACCCTCATATCCCATTCACACTAAGGAGTAAATAAGTAGCTTGTTTTCCCTCTTCAAGAATCTCTGTACATACAAACACAAAGAGTTAAAACAAACCTATTATTTCAGGCTCTATGGCAAGCAGAATGGGTAACAAAAAATGATGGAGCCATGCTCCCTGCCTTCATGAAAGTCAAATCCAGTAACAGAAAATACTTGTAAAAGAAATGTCTTACCCAAAGCTATGGGTTTCCAAGTAGAATTTTAAGCATTGATTCAGGAGGAATGTGGTGGGGTCTTTGTGAGTTCCTAAAGCACATGACGGAGATGACTACCAACTCTAGCAGAGGTAAGCCAGGCCTTGGATGGCAGTCCTCTCCTTGAAGAGTTTCTAGCCTGGCATGGTGTGGCAAGCTGATCTGTGCTACTGACTCATCTTTGCTCAATCACAAAAAGAGTATCTCAGACCAAGTCGGAAGCAATCAACACCCAAATCTAAGAGTTAAGATTTCAGATAAGCACCTTGAAACTTGGAAGAGGTCGTCTAAGGATGAATAAAGGGACACATTCCTTTACACCGTGGGTAGTAAATTCATTACCTCATCTGGAACTTGTTACTGCAAGATCTTATATAAACCAAAATTAAAATTAGGTTCAAGGAGGTTGAGATACATGTATGAATGAAGAGTTACAAACAGGCTCTTGAGATGAAGTTAAAGAAGTTTTCAATTCAGTAAGAATCTACCAAGCACCCACCGCTCTGTACTGACCACTACTTTGGACATATCCCAACTTTCTGAAGGTCCCATTCTCTTCTATCAAATGCTCCTTGGTGGCATTCATAAAGAGTTTGCTCACCACTGGGAAATCTATATTTTAACATTCTATCAGCACCATTTGCTTGCCAATCTTAATAAATAAATGCAGATCCCCTTTCTCTCTCACCACAGCCTTGGAGAACACTCACTGAAGGACAATGGCTCTGCTCCAGGAGAATAATCGGAGGGCCTAACTCAAGCACTAGGAACAAGAAGGGGAAACCACATTTGCTCAAGTTTTTCAACAGCTTATTTGTCCACAGTTAAAATACTCTGGCTAATTAAATTCTAAAGACTATTTTTACTCTATTGAATTCAGCAGCTTAGGACCCATGAGTAGGATGGCTTTAGTTACATGTAGTATGGGTTGTGTCCTGAGAGAAGAGAGAGGAGAGGCTCATGAGGCCCTGTTGTCCTTAGTGTTCTTTTGCCTCAATTCACTGGTAAGTGCTCCAGATGCTACTGGGTCATAGCGCGGTCACTGTAGGTCAGTGATTCTCAAACCTTAGCATACATCAGAACCACCTAGAGGGCTTCTAAACTGGATTGCTGGGTCTGACTCTGAGTTTCTGCCTCAGTAGGTGTGTGGTAGAGTCCAGGAATTTGCCTCTTTTTTTTTTTTTTTAAGAAATTTACCTTTTTAACGAATTTCCAAGTAATGCTAACTCTCCTGGCCCAGGGACCACACTTCAGGAGCCATTGCTGTAGGTCATGATGTCCATTCAAAAGCAATCTCCACCAGGAAGAGCTTACACTCCATCTGTCATCAGCCTCTTACCTGTGAAGGTTGACAAAGGCTCCAAGAGTGGGCTTAGATTTGGCGGGGGGGGCAGACAGCCAGAAGGTCAGGAGGGGACACTGAAGCTTGTGTTCAGTGCTCTACTGATTCTGCCCAGGAGAGAACTTTGGGCTGCTCCCTACATCCACCTCTGCCCCTCACACATCCATGTGGATCCCTTAGTCAGGAGCCGTCTTGTACGCGAGCCCTTCCTCCACCACGGGACTCCCCGCTCAGCTGTCACTCTTGCCCATCTCCTTGTCAGGCAACAGCTGCTCCCAGTCCCCAGGACACTGACTTGTTGAAGAGTAACCAGTGAATTGCAAATCGTCCCTGTACTGGTCCAAGCTCCCTGGCCAAGAGGCAGCTGTCCTGGGGGAAGGACCCCTTCCCCACTTCTCAGACACATGCCAGCCAGGCCCACCAGTAGCTTACTTCAAGTGACCCCTGTTTCCTCCACCCACAGAGCGAGGCTTCAGGGATCCCTCCTGGGTTCCAAATACCATGCTCAGCCACAGACTAAAGGGAGCAAAGATCCAAGGAAAAACCTGAATCACCAGCAAAGAAGAGGGAGCCTGGGGAGGAGGAGATAATTTGCTAGTCAAAGTAAATACCAGACACGAATATTTGGTTCTGGAATCTTGACATGTTTAGTTTCTTTCATCCACATATGTCAGTTGAGAGAAACTCGACATTAGGAGCAGATGAAAATAATGAATAAACCCACAGAGCGGTATCCAGGATCTCTGAATTTGCCCATGGGAATAAGACTGAAATAAGTAAATCTCTTTGAGCCTACTCATCCTTCTCACATTCACCAGAAATGAAAAAAAGTTCATGCACATTCATACTCTTTCTCACTGTCCACAGAAGGTCTTACTTTCCTCATTCTGGAAACCCTGCCTACTCACTTAGAAATCACATGTGTAAGAATTGGTGGAGAGACTGGTCTGGCTGGAAGTGGGCTGAACCACATTCCCTTGCTCCTCCCCACCCTCCCTGTTCTCCTACTTCCCTTCACCACCCAGAGACAGGCTTACTTCCTGCCCTGGTCCCACCTTACCACCACAAAGCAAGCACCCCCTCTCTCACAGGGCCTGAGCCTCTTTGGAAGGCCTTTTAGCATGTCCTCCTAAATGCCTTTAATTTTTTAAATGGAAGTAGTAGTCATCATTAAACCATATAACTGAAACTTTCATCATTGCAAATGTTTAGGAAACTTCTTTTCCTAAAGAAGTAATATAAAAAAGTCATATTGCACCAAGTTAAATACCAACATTATTCATCTTTATGGCTACAAAGATAAAAATATTAAATACATGACTTCAGTGACAAGTGATTGCTGGTAAGCCTTCAGATATTTCATCTCCCTTGGAGTTATTTTTAGGCACTTAAGTTGATAAATGTGCACCTTGATGCCCTAAGGTTAAAAAAAGAAATAAGAATAAGTGTATGAGTGAGTTGTGATCCTGAATGTGATTTAACTGAAAATAGTGTCTCTAGAGAACACTTTAAAAAGACCTAATGTTTGTACAATTAAGCTTATTTCCCAGGTTCATAAAATTCCAATGCATTTCCGCAAAAAAAAAAAAAAAAAAAAAAAAGAAGGCACCCTCTTCCCCTCCTCATGACAAAGCCTCAGCAGCAAGTCATTATCACTTTTGACTAATCAGAGAGAAACCACCTGCAGGAATACTCCCCTTTCTGTTAGCTCCCAGCAGAACCTTCCAAATGATGATTAATCACTGAATAAACGGTGGAATTGACAACAGCATAATGACAAAAAGAGAGCAGAGAAGGGGCCCCAACAGTGGGTGCATGTGGTCCAGCCCAGTGGGTGGAAGGCCAAAGAAGATGGATGACCCCATAAGCGCTTGACACTTGAGTATCTTGTCTTTTACTGGGGGGGTGTGGGGGGGGGTCACTGCTGCCAAATTCAACAAATAAGGCAGCACACATCCAGTGGACATGCTTCCTATTGCTGTCAGAAGCAAGGAGAAACATCTTAAAAATTAAACTAATGAGCTGAAATTGACATCCTAAGCACACACAATAACAGAAATAAGAGATACAACAAATGACAGCCTAATCCATTATTGTGGAAGGCATTCGGAAGGTTTTACTGATTACAGCCTCAGATTACCCTACCCGTGTCCCTACTAATTTGAAAAATGATGAATCACTAAGTTCAGACAGGGCTCAGAGAGTCAATTATACTAAGGCAGTGATATCAAAAGCTCATATTTTCTACACTAAGGAATAAAACAAGTTATGCCTAATAACAAACAGAAATGAGGCCTATTACCTACTCTCAGCTGACCAAGTCATTAGCAGTAAGAACGTTTTTCTAATTTTTCAATATTTCTTTTCGGGATATATGTTCCCTGCCCCAAGGAATCCGACTAGCCAAAGTTTATTAACATGAAGAAAAGATTTGCGGTAAATGAGATATTGGTTTGCAACTGGCTTAATATCTTTCGGGTACCATCAAGTTCCAGGCTTTTCACATTCAAATGAAAAAGGCAATAAATGGTCAGACCCATCGTCTCCCAGACATCATCAATCTCATGGTCTTCCTCATGATCCTCTTCACCTTCTACATCTTCTATAAAACAGAAGTTCAAATTCACCAGAAAGTTTCATGCACATCCTTCCATTGGCCCCAACTTACACAGGTGTGCCCACTCCAGTGCCCCTTTTACCCAGGGGACACTCTGATACTTAGCAATTCTGCCTCCTCTCATGGACACTGTCCATATTAATTCATATCAACAGAAAGCATTGCACAGCATTACTATGACATCATGTCTCAAGATTTCCCTGTTTTGCTAGGTACATTTTTCCTCCATTATGTCTTGTTCCCAACCATGCCTAGAACAATGTCTGGCACATTGTATGTCCTCAGTAAATAAGTGACTTTATTTTCTGGGTCCTTTTTCTAGACTCCACCAACAGGAGGTCCTATATGTGAAACCTTTGAAATCCTCCCCAAGGGGATTTCTTAGGCATTCATAAGCCACATTAAGACCTGAGTAGAACAATCACCTTGGAACTGTAGAAGAACCTAAGAATGAGTAACTACTACAGATGGACCTTGAAACAGGCAACAATCTCATTCTCTCTACTTCTGATATGGCTGAATTGGGAACTGATTTTTCCCACCAAATTTCAATCTCTGCCATCCTCCAATGGCTACAGAGTTCAATCTCAGATTCAAAACTTAGGTTCAGATTCAAACTCTTTGGTCTGGTTTTTAAAGCCCTCCCCAAGCAGGCCTGCACTGCCTACTTAGCCAGCCTCCCCCACCACCCCCAACTCCATCAGCTTCACCTCCCTCCCCCAGCCCCTGGCCCCTGCCCCCTGCCCTCCCCCAGGCGCGCCACTCACCATGTTTACTCCAGCCTTTGCCTGCCTCTGCAACAGGCCAGTTCCCCGCCCACCCCTCCCCTCCTATTCTGATGTTCTTATCCTTCTTGCACTCCACCGCCCTTCTCTGGAGCTCTTCTGAAATCTTCAGTCTTGCGTCAGATGCTTGGGAGGCTGAACCAGCCACCGCCAGGGTAACAGAGCAGGGACTTTGGGGTCATCGGGCCCTTCCGAGTTATCCATTTACTCACTACCTGACCTTGGGCAAGTTCCTTGCATTTTCCAAGACTGTTCCTTCATCTGTGAAATGGGACTAAAGCAATGTACCTTAGAGCACTGTCCGGGAGGAAAAAAAAAAAAATAGATGATACAATGTGTGAGAAACCACTGGCCCAGATACCGCAAAGATTGTGTCATTAATTTCCAAATCCCCAGTATAAAGCCTTGGGCCTGGCACACACTAGTACGTATTTACTCAACATTCATTGAAAAGGGAGCAGACACGGAGAGGGGTAAAATACACACACGCATGAGTCAAAGTCTTTTTTTTTTTTTTTATTTGACACAGACAGAGAGAGATCACAAGTAAGCAGAGATGCAGGCAGAGAAAGAGGGGGAAGCAGGCTCCCTGCTGAGCAGAGAGCCCGCTCTGATCCCAGGACCCAGAGATCATGACCTGAACTGAAGGCAGAGGCTTTAACCCACTGAGCCACCCAGGCGCCCCATGAGTCAAAAGTCTTTAATTCAGTAAAATATAACAGCTTTGGTTCTCTTTATCTTTTATATTTAAATTACTATTTCTTTCATTTTTTAAAAAAGAAAATCCCCTATTTTCCATGTCTACCAAAAATATCAGACACTATTCATTAATGTCTTAATGACATGAGTAGTTTAAACCAAACGTTTATACCCCGATCCTAGTGTGCAGTTCCAAATCCTCTTGGCTCCACCTCCGGCGCCCTCCCACCGCTCCAGAGGGGAACCTGATGGAAACTGTGGGCCTGTGTCTGACAGGTGGAAATTGGTGAAGCATAAGGCTCCCCCTGCTGAGCTCCTCCCTGCTGGGGAGATGGAAGGATTAAAGTCAACAGAGGCCACAGGTCCCCCTGAAGGCAGCTAAAGGCAATAGGTACTTAAGGTCAAATAGGAACTAATTTATTGGGGGAAAACACCATAGAAATTACAAAGTCATTAGATAATCAATACTTATGTAGAGGACAACTAAAATGCATATGAAATGCAGGAAAATAAGAGAACACAAGATAGTTTTCATTTGATGGATGAGTGGGATTCTCAATGTCTTTGTTCTGTGTGTGTACACGTGGTTTTGTTGGGGGTTTTTGTCTGTTTTTGCTAACAATCATACTTTTTACTCACCACAATCTTTGTTACAGTTATTTAGGAACTATAAAAAAGAACATACATTTATAATTTAAGTTCTTAGAATAAAATAGCAAAAAAAAAATCTGAAAAAGATACCTATTTCTGAAGACTGTTCTGGGAGAAGCTCTTTGTCCCATCTCCCTCGGAAATTTTCACTTTTGTATTTCCTATCCCAGAGCATACAAAAAATGATCATTTTCTGAACAAATTAAATTGCACAAAATGCACCTTTTGTTCCTAAATCAAGTGAGTTCAAATTTATAAATAGCACTTTTAACAAGTGTAACAACAAAACAATCTATTACAGTTTTTTCACTCTCTTTTCTCCCTATCTTCAAAAACTAGATTTCTTTGCCCACTATGATTTAATTTTTTTGATGAGGCTAAAATCTTGGGAGAATCAGAAGGTTCAGCACGTAAAGTTTTGCCCCATTAATTATTAGCACTCGTTAGATATTTGAATTTGGTCCCACACATAGTATGTGTGCAATAAAATTTATTTCATTATACTCAAGTGTCCAGTGAAAGAAAAATCTTTCCCTTGACTCAATACCCTGGCATTGGACTGTTGGATGCTTTCTAGGCAAAGCTGCCTGTGTGCAGTCTAGGATCTGTCTAGGAGCAGACTAGCCTTCTCCCAGAGGGCCCACACCTCCGGAATGTTCTTCCCCTCCTGATCGGACACAAGCTAGTGTCTGTGAAGCTGTCTGCCCAGTCAGGCATTTTCCTGAAAGCTGTGGGTGGCCTGGGATCAGAGATTAAAGTAGTGGCAAGTCTTTATTTATTATGACTCCAGTGTCGTCTATCCAAGCTGTCCATTTATAGGGATGGGAGATGCTCTTATAAATGCAAAGAACATCATTAGCATTTTATTTCCTCTCCCAACTACCTGTCTTTGACTGTTGTGCTCATTTTGCACCAGTCAGAGCTCAGGAACAGTTTCCTGGCCCAGGGGATAAAACCTCCCAAGCCAAGCTGGACGATCCTAGACGACATGGTCCAGTGACCTAAGCAATGGGCTGGAAATTCCAGACCAATTATGCCCTGTCCAGCATCAGTGTTGCTGTGTGATGCCAGGTGAGGCAGCTACCTTCTCTGGATTTCTGCCTGGGCTCGTCTGCTGCTTGAGGGAAGGAGCTGCTGGGAGATAACAAACACATTAACTAACCATCTTTCTGATCCTCGGCTTCCTCACCTATAAAACAGGAATGACTAACCAGTGCCTGTGTTGCCTCACAAGGTCAACGTAAGGCAAAAATGCATATAAAAACTCCAGTAATTTGTATGGTGCTGAATAAATGGTTCTTCCTAGTGCCCTTATGAGTAACAGGGTAAATCTGGGGCTCAAATCCCAGGTTGCCTACTCCCATTCCAAGACCCAAGGAAAGCTAAGTCAACTAATTCCCTTTTCTTCCTTTCTTTCTTTCGTTCTTTCTTTCTCTTTCTTTCTTTCTTTCTTTCTTTCTTTCCTTTTCTTTTTTTCTTTCTAGATTTTTATTTATTTATTTGACACAGAAAGAGACACAGCGAGAGAAGGAACACAGCAGGAGGAGTGGGAGAGGGAGAAGCAGGCTTCCCACCGAGCAGGGAGCCCAATGTGGGGCTCCATCCCAGGACCCTGGGATCATGACCTGAGCCAAAGGCAGATGCTTAATGACTGAGCCACCCAGGCACCCCTCCTTTTTCTTTCTATGGACATCCAACAAGTGTTGGATCCAAGGGAATGTGCTTTCGTAACAAACATTCCTGCAAGGATTTGAGTATATTCTAGTAGTGGCTACATCCAAAAAAAAAAAAAAAGAAAAGAAAAGAAAAGAAAAAAAATCTGAAGCCAGTATCTCTCCAGTGCTGTGGCAGTCCTTAGGTTGAAACCAAGAAAACTTGGCACAACCTTTTTATTTAAAGCAATGTTGAAGTTATCCACACTTCTAAGTTCTCAAATGTATAGAAAGTTTCCGCTTGAGGATTAGACATAGAATGGCAAAGCTGCTTCTCTCCACGATGAATCACACTCGGCCCTCCCTCATTATATCCCTAGTTAATTCTTCAGTAATTGGGGTGCCATGGTCCTTGCAAATGTCACAATTTTACCACAGTGTATTTACTTCTGGGTGGATTAGCATGAATGTGTCAATTGTATTGGATTGCCAATTTTGTGGGAGTGATTTGAAAGCTTGCAGAATAAACTGTTATTTAACTTGGGGAAATGGGAAAGAAAAAATGGCAGCTTTTATGTTTTGCTCTTGTTGGTTCAGATTTGCATGAAATCCTCATAACCGAAGGCAGCTGGAATCTGAGTATAATGATAACATTGGTGGTGAGAGGTTTGGACATGGCTGGAAGGTGGGGCTAGTGTAGGAGGCAATTTTTCCACACAGATGTAAAGCATAAGAAATATTTATTAGTAGAAATTATATATGAAGATTGGGGGGAAAATAGACTTGTTTTTGAGGAAACTTGTTCACAGTTTAAGTCAAACGTATTCCCCTAACTTGGTTTCCATATAAAGATAGTCCCCTTCACACCCACTTGCAAACATACTTCGTTCTCTAGAACACTCGTTGTCATTCATTACCCCTGAAGAACTTCTCATTTCGGGTTAATAATGCAGTTAGATCATTTCTACAAATCAGTTAATTCCAAGCTGACAAAAATAAGTACCCCCCTTTTTTTTCTGAAATCATCAGAACGAAGGGGGACAGCTAATGAGTCCCATATCAAGAGAGTCTGAGTGTCTGCACACAGGCTCTGCTAACCCTGAATGAGCGCCAGCCTTCTGCGTGCTTATGTCATTGGCGTAGCAAGCTCAGAGAGTTGCTCTCTTCTCCTCCTTGGCTTTTGTCCCCTGTGGCTCATTTCTCCCATGTTCCCCTGCCCTCTTTAGTCTCCCAAACACGTTCCTAATGATCTCTATGATGATCATGAGGGCATTTTATTAATAACACTCCTGCAACGTGCACAGCAGAGCCAAGACACACAACACCGAGATAAGGACCACTCTCAGCAGAGCGCACGACACATGAATTTTGGCCACAGTCTGTTGGTAAAGCCTGCATTCCAACAGATCACCTCCATGGGGCTTACCAAATCTTGATTAAACAGAATCTGAAGAGCAAGAATGTCCAATTGTTCTTTTTTAAGAATAATTTTTTTTAAGAAGCAAATGAAAAAATACAATGAAATATGCCATGGGAACTAGAAGCTTGATCAGTCATCCCAAGACTGCTTCTAATAGGGTCAGAGTTTGAGGAAGTCACATATCTCTCTGGTCCTCAGTTTTTCAATCCAAAAATGAGTTGCTTGGACTAGTCCTATGAGCCCTTCTAACTTCTAACCTCTTTGGTTCTATTTCCACTATATTTGCTTTTTATCAACTATTTTTCTTATAACATAAGTAATACATGTTCATTACATAGTTGTAAGAAACAATGAGGAGCAAAATTAAAATCACCTGCTGTCTTACAACTCGGCGATAACTAGATTTGTAAATATATGAAATATATGTTAGTTTGCAAGTAAATCAAAATGAAACTACACCCCGTTTACTGAACTATATTAAACACTGAAAATCTATTAAAACAAGCTGATACCAAATTATTTTCTTCAAAAAGTTATTTGCTTATTTCCAGCGCACACCCATTTTCTCTCACTTTCTCAGTTTATTGCTGCCAGCCTGGATACAAATTAATGTTGGGACAACAATGATGGTCCTGCCCATCAGAAAGAAAGTATAAAACCTCAAAAGAGTGCTCAAAGGATCCAGAAAGATCATTTGGAACTGCCGCCTCATTTTACGGATGAGAAAAGTTGAGACCAAAGGAATCTAAGTGATATGTCACCATCATGGCGCCACTGGACAGTGGAGACAATGCTTACACAAAGGTCTCTTACTGCCTGTTTTAAACCGTTTGCACTATTATATTATTCCCGGAATTTTTTTTTATATTGAAACTTTGGTTCGTAAGAAAACTTGATTTAACTGCCTTTCCTGGTTAATGGAGGTCTCACCTTACCATACTCCAACATCACAGTGGGTCATTAGCAAGAGGCAGAGAGCTGCCTTGAAGGGTAGGAATGAGTAATGGTGATAAACTGTGTTGAGTAGAAAAAATCCGGGTCTGTATTATCCCACATAGTGATTTTAGATAAGCAGTACAACCTTAATTTTCCCTTAATTCATTGAGTTTCCTTCCATATTCCCCAAATGAAGGAATATCCCTACACATTCCTTTAAAAAGAGGGATGCCAGGAAATAATGTCAGATACTTAAATATTTGTTGACTGATGGAGCTTGCTCCAATCAAAGGTACTAGTTTTCCTGGTGTTCCTGTTTACGAGGAGATGGGGAAATAGCACCCACCCACGCCTATCTCACGGAGAGGCCAAGAGAATGAAAGAAACAATAAAGATCAAATCCTTGGAAGAAAAGTACTCTGTGTACTCAGCTCTCATTCATGTTACCACCAAGCCAGAGCACCTGGGCTCTGAGAGGCAGCTTCTCCGTTCTTGAGAAATGCAGGGCTTATTCTCCATCTATAAATGGCTTCGTTCCCCACAGTACTCCACCTATCCTTTAAAACACTTCACCCACAACTCTCCACCCAGTTTGCTTTCCTGAGGTCATACCAGATCCTGGTCAAAGTCACTTCAAGGGCATCTAATCTAGCTGTCTCTCGTTTTCTTGTTCTTTGTTTTCCCTACCCCAGCCTATGTGTAGGATACAATACTTTCTGAAAGACAAGGTTGGGGTGAGCTTTCTTGTCTTGAGTGAAATCTTCTGGATGATTCTGCTATGCCCACCATCTCCTTATTCCTGGGTGAGAATCCCTGATTCTAGTTCAACAGAAGAAACTATAATCCAGAGATTGGAGATGGTGTGTCCAAGGTTCTATCACTGGAGAAAGAGGAGAGGCGATCTCTTTTAGATTTAAACCTTTGACTACCTTGGGGCAACTGGGTGGCTCAGTGGGTTAAAGCCTCTGCCTTCGGCTCAGGTCATGATCTCAGGGTCCTGGGATTGAGCCCCACATCGGGTTCTCTGCTCAGCGGGGAGCCTGCTTCTCTCTCTCTCTGCCTGCATCTCTGCCTACTTGTGATCTCTCTCTGTCAAATAAAAAAAAAAAAATCTTAACCTTTGACCATCTTTTCTTCACTAGGCTCCCATGTTGTCAATCATGACATTGTTTCATTTTACCAGACTAAATTTTAGTATCTCCTTACAAAATCAAGTAGAGTGCTTTACACCTAGTAGATGCTTATTGAATTTATTAATCACAAACTTAATTTTCTCTTGCTACTCCTCACTATTCAGTGTTTAGCACTTATCTGGACAAGAGTCTGTTCAGTCTCAGACATGAGCATTCATCAGAATCTTTGGAGCGTTTGTTAAACAGATGGCTAGTTTCCACACTCAGAGGTTATTTAATAGGTCTGAGGTGTGGCGATAATTTGCATTTCTAACAAGTTCCCAGGTGATGATGATGCTCCCGGGTCAGAAACAGCACTTTAAGAACCCTGATTTATCTTACCTAAGGACTGCATAGGGTCTTGCCTTTTTTTTTAAAGGTTGGTTTTCAGCTACTTAAGATTTCTATGCCTACTTATAACTTTGTTCAGGCATGTTCTTAAGCAGTGGTCTGATTTGCTTACCAATTTAAGCAATATTATCCATAGTGATCTGTAACAGTAATATATACATAGGTGCAAGCACATACACTAAATACATATATATATTTAATATATATAATATATACAAATATATATCCTTAATTATTCTATCAAGGATTAAGTCTACTATTTTTCCTCATTTATACTATTATTCTCCTATACCTACAAATGATGCTTACTAACATGGGCTCATGTCTTAGGCCTCACCTAAAAGAAATTAGCACTAGCCCTGCATTTTGTTGACTACTACTCTTCAGTAGGATTTATTATAGAGAGCCATCAAATTTAGAATTGGACTAGGCCACAAATATAACTACAAATCCAGTTTATAGATGAAGAAACTAAAGCCCGTAAAGTTGAGTTTTCCAAGATTTCACAGTTAAGTTGCAGCACAGCCAAGACCGGAATTCTACTCCCTTTTCTTCTATTTCATGTTTGTTTCTGTAAAGCCTACCATGATACCTCTGTGGCATTGAGTGTGAGGCTATCATTATGTGTGAGGTTGCTGAAATGTCTAATTTCTTCATTTTTTTCAACCCACCTCTATCTATATAATTCTTCCCACAGTTAATAGTAATTTGTACAGTAAAAGTATTATAGTATTTATAATAATAAAAGTTTGATTAATTATGCAAAAACATAAATTTTTAAAAAATACATTTGCAATAAACGCACTCTACTACTGTAGATACTGTTCTTGGGCACTGTGTTAAGTACTTTATATAAAATACTCATTTGATCCTAGAGTGAATCAGAATTTTCTGATGTAAAAATAGAGACACCACAGGTTGCTCACCCATACCTCTAGGACCAGAATTTACTAAGACCATTTTCTTTTTTGCATCTCCACTAGACAGTGAGCTTCATAAAAGCAAGACTACATGTATTTAATTCCTATTTCCAACCCAGCTCCTAGATCATAGAAGGAGCTCAATAAATATATATTGAGTTAATGAATGAATGGAATCCCTTTCAATATCTTTGCTCTAATCTACTCTTCGTCACTCCTTATTCTACTGTGGAATGTCTTTTGATAATAAAAGCTTACAATTGAAAAAAAAAAAAAAAAAAAAAGCTTACAATTGTCCTAAAATGATGGAAGAGTATGTTTTCTTATGCAGCAAAATCTATGGTTTATTGTTAATGCCTTGAAATTTGTACACCACCAATTTTTTCCAGCTATTTGAACGTAATTGGGCTTCTGTGGAAACCCTTGCTTATAAAATGCTTTTTAGTTGTTCACAATTAATTGTCCCAGTGGCAAATGTGACTCATCATCTCATCATTCCCATTCAACAGAGGGGAAACACATAACCAAGTCACATCCAAGGTCAAAGTCAAATGAATGGAGAAGTCAGGCATGAAACCAGTGACCCTGGCCCCGAATCTAGTTAGTTATGCCTCTGGCTCCTGGTCTCTTCCAAGATTTCTACATAGTTCCAAACTCCCCTCACTTTGCCAGATGTTTACCACATCTTTCAAGTGGAAGCAAGTCCTTTCAATTAGGCTCACCGGGGGAAACCCACCCTACTTCTCTGAAGGAGGAATGGCCGAACCAGTTCGTCTAAAATAAGAACTGACGTGATTCTTTGTCTGAATTCTGAAGCTGTTCTGACAGCATTTTCTTGTTGGCCAAGGTCCCACCAGTAATGAACTGGAATCAAAAAACAAAGGCTGTTCTCATGTTGTTTCCCAACCAAAGAGGGCCAAACACTGGGTGAACATTGAAATGTCGGCATGTTTATCCGAGTCTTGAGCTTGATATTTTCCTACCTAAATATTCCATTAGGTTCCCACCAGTGAGTGCGCACATGCACACACACACACACACACACACACACACACACACACTGTTTTGGTGTCTGTACAAGAGTCCTCAAAAACAAGCCAATTTCTAAAGTCATTTAACAATTTCACCCTTGATACCTCTGGATTTTTCTTTCTCTGAAGGGAATAAATGAGCAGCTGAACATAAAAGAGATAAAAAAATTTGCACTTCGAATTTAAGCGCTATGACTTGTCTTTATTCCCAATTTCATAATCCAAATTCATGTCTACACTAGCATTTTGATGGTGCCACATTTGTGTAGTTCCTTTGAAATTTTCATAATCTCATTAATTAAAGAATTGAGGAACATAAAAGGTGAGACTAAAAAGGTCATGCAAGAACAAAAGCATAGCTCAAGACTTGAATATTTAATTAGACTTACCATTCAAGTGTTCCCTCTGGAGTGAAAAAAATCACTCCAGACCAGCCATTATTCAGCTAACCTAAAAAGTAACTAATAAAGATTATTGCAACAATCTTTCCAGGTTTTCCCAATGCCCTCAGAATTTGAGACAGCAAACCTCAAACCCCAAGTATTTCTATGGAGAGATCTCCAGGTTAAACAGGGAACCGCAAATAATTAGAGCAAGCTGACTTGTAGATGGTAGCTGCTCTGGCAAATTCTACTCCAGGGCATTCCTTGGCATCCTTGGTGAGTTGACTTCCAGGAAAGAGAGGCCAGAAGAAGAATCTCCACTCCCAAGTTAGTGTCTTGCCTATGTCCTCTCTGCACTTTCTCCCTTAACCCCAGCTCCAAAATAGGGAAGACCCTCAAAATCCTCACCGTGATTACTTCAAACAAGTTAAGGAATAACAATCAAATTGAACATATAATGGGATAAGGAGAGGATTGGGGCTAATATTTTACACTTCGTGCTTTTCCAGTTTACCTGGATTTTTTTGTTTTTGTTTTAGGTTTTTTTGTTGTTTTTTTTGTTTTGTTTTGTTTTGTCTTTGCTGTTTAAGTCGAGAACAGAGCTGACGTTAGGATAGGGCTTGAAAACTCAGTTCTTTGCAGGAGAAAGACATCTAACATCAATGCAGAAAGCTGACTGGGTGTAAGAAGCACACATCCCACTCAGTCTGGTTTTATTTTCCCACTTTTAATGGAGACCTGGATAGAAGAAGCAGATTTTACCTGAACTCCTCTACAGCAGAAGAGCACTCCGAGGGCAATTATAAATGGCAACTGACATTAGCCCTCAATGATGGCAGTAGGGCATGGTGGGGACTGTGAAAACAGAAGCACGATAAGCCCATCTAAAGGTGGTGGCCACTGCACACCTCCAGCCATTTGCTGACATGCTAGGTTTCAGGACCCACAGCTGCTAAACTGGCTGATGTTTTGAGAGAAGCCAGAAATCTCCACTTCTCCCATGTTGGCAACTCAGTCTGGTTTGGTAGTGGTTGTTTTTGTTGGTTGGTTGGTTGGTTGGTTGGTTGGTTGGTTGGTTGGGTTGTTTTTTTTTTTTTTTTTTTTTTAAGAAACACTGTCCCAAGTAACAGTGTGGGGACCAAAAAGCAAAGAAACAAAGTAAATAAAACAAAAAACTTGTGTGCAAGCTCTGCCTTCAGGTCTTGAGATCAGTTAGGTTTGCCCTTTAGATTTTATTTTCCATCCCTCTCCACCTTGCCCACTCACCCTTCAGCCTCCGGGCTCAGCCCTCCACTCCCGGCCCTCACTTCTGGCTAAATCTAAATTCAGCACAAAATTCTGGGATTGGCAGATAGAGTTTGTTTACCTCTATGCCTCCTCTATAAAGGTAATGCCTAATACATACTTTGAGACATTTCTGAGACTTTTTTTTCCCTCAGTTATGACAACTGATGAGCTCTTACCTGTATATAATCTCTTGCCATGAATACATTTTTCTGTTTAAAAAAAAATCTGTCCTTATGAGGAATCCCCTCTATGGACATGAGACAAAACAGTGCCAGTTGGTCCACAGTGAATTGAACCTCAGTTGAACAAATCAACTAAAAAGTGAGAGCAAAGAATATTTCATAGCAGTAATATTGCAACTGTTAAAATCAGAGAATCATTTGACACTAGACATCGACATGCCCTTAGACATAAGCTGACTTTAATCCACTCATTTTACACCTGGAGGAACTGAGCCTCAAAGAGATTCAGTGTTTGGGGATGGTCAGAAACCTAGCTAGCCAGTCAGGAGACTAGATCTAGAACCCAAATCTCCAGTTCTGCCATTCAGCATGGTGTGTGTTGTGAGCTATTAGTGATTCTACTAGTAGTGATTCAGCACTACGACATGATCGGAGAATGGATTCACCAAGAGGAGTATGAGCAAAAAGAAGCCTATCCTTTGGGTGCCTGGGTGGCTCAGTGGGTTAAAGCCTCTGCCTTCAGCTCAAGTCATGATCTCAGGGTCCTGGGACTGAGCCCTGCATCAGGTTCTCAGCTCAGTGGGGAGCCTGCCATGCCCCTCTCTCTCTGCCTGCCTCTCTGCCTACTTGTGATCTCTTGTGATCCAAATAAATAAATAAAATCTTTAAAAAAAAAAAGCCTATCCTTTGTCAGTCATACTCATAGACTTAGGGGTCTACCCCCGGATGGGACATCACATAGCTCCATAGCTCCAGAGACAACAAACAACATTATTGTTAATATAGTAGTAGTAGTAGTAGTAGTAGTAGTAGTAGTAGTAGTGTTCACTTAGCAGTAAATCAAAGCCTCCTCTCGAACCCCATTGTTTTTCATTCTGTGATTAGCAGGGTCCACGGGGCTACACAGAAGAGCAGTAGCAAAATTAACACAGCATGTCATGACTCACCTCTGAATACATTTTTTCCGTGAAGTTACTCAATCAGAAGATGACAGTACCTCATTCTCTCAGAAATACACAAGGAAATATTCTCTATCAGCAGACAAAGTGGAAAGCTGGAGTTGTCCCTTGTCGTCACAGTTTCCAGCCCTCAGGGTTCTGAGGCAGATTTGACCCCCAGTATCTGTGCTTCTGAAAAGAGGTCTTACCCCCAAATTCTCAATGACCCACAGACAGCGTCAGGTTGTTGAAAAAGCAGTGGGCCCCCAACAGGAAAGAGCAGAGGCCATGGTCTGTCCACACAGGGATTCTCATGGATATGTCCCTTCTGGTTTTCTCATCTGTGAAGGGACAAGAATCGAGCAAGATGACTCTGAAAGTCTCCTAATTTCAACATCTTCTGTTTCTTCTGCCATAGTGAGGAGAGGCTGACCAGGTTTTCTGATGAAAACACATCCACACACAGAATTGACACCATCAAGACTGACATATGGCGTAGGGTTAATGGTTTAAGTGGTCAAGATTATACCTCAACCTGATGTAAAATATTTGCCTTGTTGCTGCTGCTGCAACACATATTTTTAAATATGTGTTAATATGACCTTTATGGGCTCAATATTTGATTGTAATCCTTTCGGAGTATCTGCGTTTATATTTTGACAACGTGCTAAGAACACACACACACAAACAAATCTAAGATTTCATTTTTAACCTTAATCTTTTAAGAGGTACAGAAGCAGGAGAGAAGGAAACACTTGCAACCTCTTGGCTTTTGTCTCAACTGGGAAACTTGTCTCATTTTTTTAAAGTCTTTGACTTCTTTCAAAACAAGCATCACAGGAAAAAGAGGAAATTGTTGCCGAGACACTAAAAAGTCCATACACTGCATTTCCACCCATCCTCTCCACATTTGCCTCATCTCGGGAAGCTTCCTTAACAATGAGTTGAAGATTGATGCTTTTCAGGATAATGAAGCATAGGACTACCTTCAAGACATACAGTTCCTTTTCAACTCCTTCTCTGCATGGGCCAGGATATTGGAGAAAATCAGCAGATTTCCGAGTGTTAATGTTCAACCAGGTACAGTAATGGATATAAAGCACAGAGGGCAAGACAGATCCGTTTGACAGATACACCACTCCAGCCCATTGAAGTTGGCATGTACGAGGCTTGTATGTTGCCTTGTCTAATTAGCTGCTGAGCTGTGCCCTGGCTCCTTGCTCCTGATGGAAACTTAGCGGGGAAACTCCTGTCACCAGGCATGATGAAGTGGCGCTTGATTGTGCTACAAGATGTCCCGTGGCTGCAGTCCAGACTGTTTCGGCTAATCATCAACTTTGCAGATTCCAACGTGAGGGCTTGTCTACGAGAGCAGGAGCTTTGCAAAAGTCAGTGTGAATGATCTATAGCTGCAGAAAGAATATAAGGAATTGCTTTGTTTATATACTTTTTAAAGAAAGAACCAACGACAATAGACAGACCCATGAGTGTGCCTGAGAAACAGGACCACTTTCAAGTCAACACTCCATATGTTGTCATCCTAAGAAGGGAGAAGCGCCCTCACTTGCCATCTGCACGTGGCCAGATCGGTCACCACCATCAGGTTAAATGTTTAATCATTTTATAATCATTTTATAACTATGTAACTAGTCAATTACTCCTGAATTTCTTCCCTTGAGCAGGCATTTGCATCACTAAGTTGCAATTCTCTATCTCTGGACAGATTACTTATCCTTTCTGAGTCTCCGTTACCCCATCTGTAAACTATTTTATAGGGTTGCAGTGAGTGACTTTTAAAGTCCTTCTAACAGTTCCTAACACATAGTAGGTGCTCATTTGTGTTAGCTGCTATTGTTATTATTTTCAGGGTGTTTGAACATATCACTAAATGTGATCAGAGAACACCAGTTGATAAGCACCATCTGTATAGTGTAAATTTTGAAGGCAACTAATAGGTTTCCAATGATAGTGGAGGGTATATCAAGAATCCTCTTTAAGAGGCTATAATTACAGGGGCGCCTGCGTGGCTCAGTGGATTAAAGCTTCTGCCTTCAGCTCAGGTCATGATCTCAGGGTCCTGGAATCGAGCCCCGCATTGGGCTCTCTGCTCAGCAGGGAGCCTGCTTCCTCCTCTCTCTCTGCCTGCCTCTCTGCCTACTTGTGATCTCTCTCCTCTCTGTCAAATAAATAAATAAAATCTTTAAAAAAGAGAGAGAGAGAGGCTATAATTATAAGTTGTAATAACAACTAGGGAGGAGCAGCCTGTCTCATTCTCTCCGTGTTGGTTAGCATTATCCTACCTTGGTGATGACAAAGGCCATTCCAAGTAGTATTTTCAAGGACAAAGGCATATGCCCTTTACTGGTAAAAACAGACCTGAGTGTCCATACTTAAAACTTTGGGTGTCTGTCATGAGCACACAATTATAACTAATCCCAGAAGAAGTACCTCCTCTAAAAATGCAGTGTTTAGCTCAGAAAACAGAAATAGAGGATATTTGAAGAGGAACAGGACCAAATCTGACCCAATCCACCCCAGCTCCCATTTTCAAATGGGGAAGCTGAAGTCTAGAGAAGTGACTTGCTCTGGTGTCAGAGCCAGATTTCCCACCTGCACTTGCACCAAATCAGGGGCTCACATTCTCTCTAAGCATAGGATGAGTTCCTTTTTTGGATATGGTCAGAAGGGGTCAACCCAAGCCAACCATTTAACTAGCTGAGACCCCTATTGAGCTTTTCCTCCAGTTTATCTGCGTCTGAACGAGACTTCCTAAAACAGAGGGTAGCATGAAAGAGCAAATATTATTTCATAAAACAATATCATCTTTAAAAACAGGTATGACCAGTTTTCTCAGAACTATGTATACATATGTGAAAAGATATTCAAAACATATTTTTAGGTGAAAAACACAACTTGAACAACAGTCTAAAGAACATACATAGCACAATCCTAGAGGGGTGTGTGTGTGTGTGTGTGCATGCGCACACGTGTACATAAATGCCTGGAAAAAAGCCTAGAATGATATGCACAAAATTATTCAGCAGCCTTTGAGGAAGAGAAGGGAACTGAGGAAACCAGAATGAACAAAAGGATGTTTTTGTTTTTATCCCCCCTACTTCAGCATTGTTCATATGGTTTTGCAGCAATAATTTTTTATGTTACTTGTGCAATTATAAACTTATTGAATGTATTTCAGTACATTAGCCATGATATATGTCATCATCTCAATCATCCCCAAAGCTTAAAACTTTTACAAAAGCTGTTATAACAAAGGGAAACATTTACTCAATTTGCTTCTGTTCTCAAACCAAGGCACACTGTAGTAAAAGTACATTTCTGCTAGTAATATAATACAAATCTCAAGCAGGATATTAGTGGTACTCATGATACAAATACTGTCCTAGAATATTGATTGAGTTTCAAAAGAGTTTTAGGAATAGTATACAAAAATAGAAATCTGTCAATATACTGAGGTTTTTCAGTTTACACATGAATACACATAAAACAAAATCTCCTCACCTATTTGTGCAAATAAATTATATTATTTTAAGGATTAATCACAGAACCATGCTTTTCACTTAGGAAATTCCATCAGAAATGAATTTTGACTTTCTCTACCCAACCACATGGTTAGTACAATCACCAGCAGCAAAAGGAAAAAACCAAGCTATTTTAACCCTTCCTAGAAAAATTGTCTGCTAATTGTACTTGTACTTTTCTCTAGGAAACAATAAATTATTTCATATTAATAAATATTATTGGAAGGCACCTGGGTGGCTCAGTCCATTAGACATCTGCGTTGGGCTCAGCTTATGATCCCAGGGTCCTGGGATCGAGCCCCGCATCAGGCTCCCTGCTCAGTGAGGAGCCTGCTTCTCCCTCTCCCTCTGCCTGCCATTCCCCCTGCATATGCACTCTCTCTCTTTCTCTCTGTCAAATAAAAATATTTTAAAGAAAGAAAGAGAGAGAGAGAGAGAGAGAGAGAGAGAGAAAGAAAGAAAGAAAGAAAGAAAGAAAGAAAGAAAGAAAGAAAGAAAGAAAGAAAGAAAAGAAATGTTATTGGATAGTCCTTATATTTGAATATCAGTTGAAAATTTTAAATTTCTTGGGGCGCCTGGGTGGCTCAGTGAACCCACTGAGCCTCTGCTTTCAACTCGGGTCATGATCTCAGGATCCTGGGATCAAGCCCCGCATTGGGCTGTGTGCTCAGCGGGGAGCCTGCTTTCCTCTCTCTCTCTCTCTGTCTGCCTCTCTGCCTGCTTGTGATCTCTCTGTCAAATAAATAAATAAAATATTTTTTCAAAAAAAAGAAAATTTTAAATTTCTTACATTTTCGTTCAGTTTTTCCCATAAAGCAGTAATAAAAGATCCAAACTGTTGTGTTTCTTAAGTAGGGAAATCATCAGAGAACACCACTGAACGTCTGCTTACACTAATAATGACTAGGTAGCCGTCATTTTTAAAAACAATGTCACAAAAGCTATTTCGATGCTGTCATGCTTAAGAATAATTAGTTTTCATCAAAGCAACAGATTATCTGTTCATGTTGTCCACTGGGTCATTACAATGAACAACCAATACAGATAAATGATATCTAATCTTTTCTGCTCTTCTATTGGGCTGATGGATGGTTATGACATCTCCAATATTATAAGGCAGAAAAATTATGCTGACATTTAGAAGCAAAAGTGCAGAAAGATAAAACTAAGCACAAAGCATGCCCAACACTACTGGAGAGAAGAGAAATATCTAAAGACAAATAGAACTGAAAACAGAATGGCAATTAGGCCAACGGAGAATTATGGGAGGGAATGACTATACCTTGTGGGTGGCAGGCAGCTCAATTAATTATATAACAAGACAAGGGAACCCGGGCATTTCCGTAAGACACATTATTAAAAGGAATATTGACTTAAGCATCTTTTAAATTTTATGCCCTAAAAGAAGACAAAAGGGTTTCCCTAGTATTGATCTGCTCCTGAATCAGGTTGACTTTAAAGGATCATATAATGAGAAATGGTTGAGCAGCAAATGGGACTAAGAAGGAAACGCAATTACTTACAACTCACATTTACCAGGTTCAATAGATTACAGCTTTTCCATGTCACTTTGTGTTCATGTTGTATTTGTCAGGAAGAATTGGAAAAGAACCACTCAGCTTGCCCTAAATATGAAACAGCAATTTGGGACTATACTTTCGGTTCACTCCATTAGCATTTGTCATTTAGAGAAAAACTATGAAATGGGGATGGTGTAGACTGAGAGTCAAGACAAAACCCATCTTTAGGCTATTTTTTCTGAGGTTTAGAAAATATGAACTGTCATATTTGGTTTTGCCTTGGTGAGTGTTGATTCCACTTTCTACTTTAAGCAGAAATAAGGGGATTTTTTAGCTCAGTGGGTGCTAATGCAGATAGGTCCTTGCTAGGTCCAGAAAATTCTGCTCACTGTCATCATCTGAGAATCGGCAACTTTCCAGGAATACATTACATTTTTTCCATTAAAAAAAAAGTTATGCTCTCTCTAAATGCAATGAGCAATCTGGATTGGACCCTGAAACTGCAGAAGGAGGCTTGTGGGAAGACTGAGCAAATTCAAATAAAGTCTATAATTAAGTCAATAATATTGTATCTGTCATTGCTAAGATCTTCATTTTGACAAATGTATCACAGTTATGTAAGATGTCAACATTAGAGGAAGTTGGGAGGAAGATATACAGGAACATAAAATTATTTCAAAAGAAAAAGAAAAAAGGGGTGCCTGGGTGGCTCAGTCGTTAAGCGTCTGCCTTCAGCTCAGGTCATGATCCCAGAGTCCTGGGATCGAGCCCCACATCGGGCTCCTTGCTCGGCAGGAAGCCTACTTCTACCGCTACCATTCCCTCTGCTTGTGTTCCCTCTCTCGCTGTGTTTCTCGCTGTCAAATAAATAAAACCTTAAAAAAAAAAAAAAAGAAAGAAAGAAAAAGAAAAAAATATGCTCCCCAGGCACCAACCCTCTACCCTCAACAAACTTCAGTATTGAGAGTAAACTGGCAAGTGAGCAATTGTTTGTTAAATGTACACAGCAATGGCATCATTGTGGTCTACTAGCTGGACTTCATAGCAAGATAGAAGACTTGTTCAAAAATGAAATCCTAACATTTATGAATGTTCTTCCTTAACACACACACACATGAAAAGAACAGAACAGCAGATATGTTCCTTTCTCTCAGACAGTGGTTCTTAACTGAGGAAACTGACCCCCACCCTCCAAGGGACATTTGGCAATGTCGGGAGATATTTTTGTTTGTCACAACGGGAAGGTGTTACGACCATCTGGTGGGTTGAGGCCAGGAATGATGCTAAATATCCCACAACACACAGCAAAGCCTCTCATAACAAAGAATTATCTTGCCCAAAATGTCAGTAGTGCCAAGGTTGAGAAACGCTGCTTTAAGCAATTAAAATTCAAAAGCAAAATGGATGAGAAGAAATCACACAAAAGAAAAGCAGTGGCAGGTCCTCCCTTTAAAGGAATACAGTAAGATGAGAGAGGTTCTAATAAGGAATAAATAGTCAGAGTGGCCATGCAGGTAATGACCAGAATGTTTCCAAGCAGGATCTCACATGGGCAGGATCTCTCTTCCTGGAATCCCTACCCTGCCTTCTTAGGGCTTATTTAAATCAACTCTCCTCATTTATCTTTTTTTAATTTTTTTAATGGATTTTATTTATGTATTTGCCAGAGAGAAAGAGAGAGAGAACACAGGCAGGGAGAACGGCAGGAAGAGGGAGAAGCAGGCTGTCCACTGAGCAAGAAGCCTGATGCAGAACTCGATCCCAGGACTCTGGCATCATGATGACCTGAGCCAAAGGCAGACGCTTAACGACTGAGCCATCCAGGCGTCCTTCAACTCTCCTCATTTAGCGACTTAGCCCAAGTCTGGCCTTGGGAGTCCTTTATAACTTTACTGCCTTAAGATTCATTGATTTCTCCAGTGGTTTTCCCATTTTCCAAATTCACAGAACTTCTCCTAAGGATTATCTTTATAACCCATTCCAATTTTTTTTTCTTTTTAAAAAAAATTTTGGGGCACATGGGTGGCACAGTAGATTAGGTGTCTGACTCTTGGTTTCAGCTCAGTTCCTGATCTCAGGGTTGTGAGATCAACTCCCACCTTGGGCTCTCCACTCAGCGGGGAGTCAGCTGGAGATTTTCTCTCTCTCTCTCTCTCTCCCTCTTCTTCTGCCCCTCCCCCCACTCGCACTCTCCTTCTTTCTCTCTAAAATGAATAAATAAATCTTTTAAAAAATAAAAATAAATAGCCTTCCTGGGGTCATGATGGGCAGCAAGATGGCGTCTGCCAGCAGGGTCGTTCAGGTAGTCAAGCCACATACTCCATTAATAAGGTTCCCTGACAGAAGAGACAATCCTAAACCTAATGTATCAGAAGTTTTGAGATCAGCAGGACTACCGTGTCACTCTTCAATTTCACAGCATACTAAGGGAAGTAAATCACCAGATTTGCTGATGCATCAGGGTCCACCAGACACCGCAGAGATAATAAAAACATTACCTCAGAAATACAGAAGGAAACTTGTATCTCAAGAAGAAATGGAATTTATCCAACGTGGAGGTCCGGAATAATCACTGACAGTGTGGCTGCTCTTCATCATCAGACAAAAGAATAGTCTTTACAATAAAGACTGTCCAAAAATCCAAAATGGCACATGAAAAATTATATAGTAAACAACTTGTATACTCTGCAAAAAAGAAAAAAATATAGAAAATTTAGATGGACAATTGTATCTTCTAATATATGTATCTT
>CM053617.1:17715375-17760950 GCA_028646535.1 Procyon lotor
TTATGCGGAGTGAAATAAGTCAAGCAGAGAGAGCCAATTACCTTATGGTCTCACTTACCCGCTGAGCATAAAGAAAACATGGAGGTCATTCTGAGAAGGAAGGGAAAGGTGAATGGGGGAAATCAGAGGAGGAGATGAACCATGAGAGACTGTGGATTCTGAGCAACAAACTGAGGGTTTAGGAGGTGTGGGGTGGGGGGTTGGGTGAGACTGGTGGTGAGTATTGAGGAGGGCACATATTGCATGGAGCACTGGGTGTGGTGCATGAACAATAAATCTTGTAACACTGAAAAGATAAAATAAACATATTTGGGGGAAAAATAAATTAAAAAAAAAACCCACAAGGGCCATTATGGCAATTTTTATCAAGAAGACCTTTTAAAAGACAAATGGGTGTATTACTCCCTATTCAAACAAAACTTTTATTATTAAAATAGGAAAATCCAGTATTTGTAGTAAGGAATTTTTATTAGACAAATAATTTGACCATCAGAATGGAATACAGCCAAATGGCAAGCTGTGTTGGGTTTGTAAATGGAATAGGAAAGACTCATTATTGTAAGAATGCTCATTTCTTCAAATTATGTAATATAATCAACATAGTTCTGATCAAAATTCCCAAAGAGGTTTTTTAACTGATGAAATTATTCTAGGGGCGCCTGGGTGACTCAGTCGGTTAATCATCTGACTCCTGCTTTTGGTGCAGGTCATGATATCAGGGTTGTGAGATTGAGCCCTGTATAGGCTCTACACTGGACATGGAGGCTGCTTA
The DNA here is from genome assembly GCA_028646535.1 of Procyon lotor. NCBI lineage: Eukaryota > Metazoa > Chordata > Mammalia > Carnivora > Procyonidae > Procyon > Procyon lotor. Next base: position 17,716,148 of record CM053617.1, read on the forward strand.
AGATTCTCCTTTCCCTCTTCCTTCCCCTTTTTTCCCCTCTCCTTCTCTTAAAATAATCAAATTTTTCAAAATCTACCTCATAGGAAAAAAATACAAGAAAAGTAATGAGATGGGGTCAAAATAACACTAAGGGAAGAGGGAATTTGTATTAATCATAATGAGGTGGGACAGGTTACATGGCAGGTAGCGAACATGGAAATTGCGATGGGAATTAGGAATTTTATTTGGGACGGATTAATTTGAGATGGCTGTTAAACATTCATGTGGACATCTTGAGCAGTAGTTGGATATATACATCCAGAACTTAGGGGAGGGATCCATCCCAAGGTATTAATGGGACTGTTGTCTCTCCCTAAGTGGCATCTAAAGCCATAGGATTGGATGAATTCACCCAGGGAATACATGTAGAGGCATAAGTATTGACAGGTCAGAGATACAAGGGAGATTCAGCAAAGGAATGGGAAGTAAACCAGAAGAGACTTATATCCTAAAAAAAAACAAGCAAAGAACCAAGCAAAGAAAATGTTTCAAGAGACTCTGCCAAAGGAGGGCTATAGGACAAGTAAGATAGAATTAACTATTGAATTTAGCAACATGTTGGCTTCTGGCAATAATGGAAAGCTCTTCAGATAATGTGGAGGGAGCGAAAAAACAATGAGAGAGGGCTCAAGAGAAAATGGGAGAAGAGAAAAAAAGACATCCGAGGCATTTCTCTCTAAAGTATAGCAGGGAACAAGGGCAGTAGCTACAGATTCAGAATCAAGAGAAGGATTTAGTTGGCCAAGCTGAAATTCTCTGCCATCCTCTGGCCAGAGCTGGGCAGGAAACAGACCTACCAAGATAGCAAGCACTGAAGGAAAAGTTGAGGTACTCTTATTGAAATAAAGGGGAATCACTTCAAGGCAAACCAAAAAGGCTTCCCTTTCATAGATAATTATAGATTAAGAACATCAAGACTTTTGATAGGGTGGCTGGGTTGTGGACATTGGGGAGGGTATGTGCTATGTTAAGTGCTGTGAAATGTGTAAGCCTGACGATTCATAGACATGTACCCTGGGGCAAATAATACATTATATGTTAATTAAAAAAATAAAATAAAAATTAAAAAAAAAAAAAAAGAACATCAAGACTTTTAAGATTGGATTTATTTGCACCAGTGTCAGGCTAGAAAAGGGCAAAGCCAGATCTAAATCCTTAGTCTTCTGACTCCTAGCTGGGGGTTGTTCCTCCACACCTTGACCTTCCCTGGTACAATCATAAAAACTCTACCATGCCTTACTCGGGGACTTGCTGCTCTTGCATAGTAGCTTTAAGGGCATCATTATCAGCATCATGTTGGCATTGTTTTGCACACCAGGTGCTAAGAATATTAGCATGCAACAGAATTAAATACCATTATTTAATCATATGTACTTCCTAAATAATGGTGGCAGACACCAATGGTTGCCTACCAATAATCATTTCCAACCTACATTTTCCTTAGGCAGAGCCCATTTCCTAAGATAAATTTTAAACTCAGAATGGGTGAAAGACCTCAATGTGAGACAGGAATCCATCAAAATCCTAGAGGAGAACATAGGCAATAACCTCTTTGACATCGGTCACAGCAACTTCTTTCAAGACACATCACCAAAGGCAAGGGAAACAAAAGTAAAAATGAACTTTTGGGACTTCATCAAAATAAAAAGCTTCTGAACAGCAAAGGAAACAGTCAAAACTAAGAGGCAACCCATGGAATGGGAGAAGATATTTGCAAATGACATTACAGATAAAGAGCTGATATCCAAGATCTATAAAGAACTCAAACTCAACACTCAAAAGAACAAATAACCCAGTCAAAAAATGGACAGAAGACATGAACAGACACTTCTCCAAAGAAGACATACAAATGGCTAAGGGACACAAGAAAATATACTCAACATTACTAGCCATCGGGGAAATACAAATCAAAACCATGAGATACCACCTTACACCAATTAGAATGGCAAAAATTAACAAAACAAGAAACAACTGTTGGAGAGGATGTGGAGAAAGGGAAACCCTCTTACACTCTTGGTGGGAATGCAAGCTGGTACAGCCACTTTGACAAATAGTATGGAGTTTCCTCAAGAGGTTAAAAATAGAGCTACACTACGACCTAAGATAAATTTTAAAACACTTGATTTTTTCCCAACCTCCTTTGTAGCTAGGGCATGAAAATATGACTCAATCTCAGCCAATGGGCTTTGGTCGGAAATCTGCTGGGCGTGTCTGTGAATAGCTGTCTTCTCTAATAAGACGTAAAAGAGGAAAAACCCTTCCCCTTTCTTCCTGGGGGTGCTGCCATGTGAGGATGTGATTGATGCCTGGATCTGCAGCAGTCATCATATAAACATGAAGGGCAACGATAAGGAAAAATCAAAACACTGGCCATAACACAGTGAAGAGATGAAAGGAGCCTGGAGCTTCGACAACATTCAGAACCACTGAATTAATCCTGGAACTATTCTGCCCTTGGACTTCCTGGCACGCAGGATAACAAATATATTTTTTTGTTTCAACCAGTTTTAGGAGACCGTCACCATCCTAACTGTTACAGTGACTTTCTAAGAATCTCTGCACCTGGAGAAAATTGAGCAACTTTCTAAGACTACTGTGTACCCTAATACCTTGCCAAATGCACATAATGCACATACACACATAATTCAAATACATCTGACAAAATAAACACCCATCTCTCTCAAATAAATTGTTAGTACTGGGTAAAAATTAAGGGATGTTGGAATTACTTCTTCACGAGAGAAGTCTTTCATGTATAACAAATCTGTTAGAAAAGTTATTGATCCAGTTGCCCAGTTAAGCAACTGCCTTCAGCTCAGGTCACGATCCCAGAGTCCTGGGATCGAGCGCCATGTCAGGCTCCCTGCTCAGTGGGGACTCTGCTTCTCCCTCTGCCTCTGCCTACTGCTCTGCCTGCTTGTGCTATCTCTCTGTCAAATAAATAAATAAAAATCTTAAAAAAAAAAAAGCAATTGATATGTGAATGGACTTACTCCACCGCTGTTCCTAGAACATTATAAAAAGCCTCCCAATTTGGCAACTATAACCCAGATCAGGACACCCTATTTTTTGCCCATGTCCTTCATCCTTAATAATGAACTCACTTTTTCCTTAAATATTAAAAATTTTAAAATGCCTCAATGGCTTTTGAAACCGAGTGATTAAGTAACCAAGTTCTCACTGCTATTTTTGAGTGTTTTTCAAAATTTCCATAATGAAAAAAAATTTAAGTGCCCCAATCCTCCCATCTCATACTATAGGAAGATCAGTGCCCTCACCATGGTTCATCTCTCATGGTCAACTCTCACTCGAATTCCTGTTCCCACTTGGTCTCAGTAGAGAGTCTTGTTTCCTATATTAACATCATCCCAAACATTACACAAGACCTTTTTTGCTTTAACTTCCAAAGCCACCTCTTAACACAAGGTCACTATCTATAGCCTTCTTACAAAAGAGGATTGGCATTAAACACTTCAGTGGTTAGTGGTAAGCATCCTTGTGTTTAAATTCCCTTGACCATCCCTGTCATTAACCATCCTTTCTCCTTGGGCCAGGACCTCCCAACAGACTTATGGGCCCTCACTCACCAAACCGCTTCACGGCTCCCTACAGAGTTCCCTTTCCAAGGCCCTTCTGCCCCTTTCCTGGGAAATTCAAGAATTTCTCTCACCTATGGAGCCCAATACATCAGCACACTGTATATTTCTCCTTCTCTTTGCAGAACTGCTATAATTGCCTTTTCAATTCAAAGATGTCCATCAGGCTATGTTTTTTAAAGACTTTTTTTTTTTTACAGAGAGAGAGAGAGATTACAAGTAGGCAGAGAGGCAGACAGAGAGAGAGGGGGAAACAGGTTCCCTGCTGAGCAGAGGGCCCAGTGCTGGGCTCGAGATCCCAGGGCCCTGAGATCATGACCTGAGCTGAAGGCAGAGGCTTTAACCCGCTGAGCCACCCAGGCGCCCCCAGGCTATTTTTTAAAATAAGTAAAAGTTTAGCTTTCCTGAGATCAACTAAGACATTCCCCTTATAAGATAAAGAGGGGAGGGGCACCTGGGTGGCTCAGTCGTTAAGCGTCTGCCTTCAGCCCAGGTCAGATCCCAGGGTCCTGGGATTGAGCCCCACATCGGGCTCTCTCCTCTGCAGGAAGCCTGCTTCTCCCGCTACCTTTCCCTCTGCTTGTGTTTCCTCTCTCGCTGTGTTTCTCTCTGTCTAATAAATAAAATCTTTAAAAAATAAAAATAAAAAAAATAAAAAAATGATAAAAAGGGGAAAAAAAAGAAGAGAAAGAAAAGAAGAAGCAGGTGCAATGAGTTTTTATAACTAGAGATATTTTCTTCCCACTGTGCCAGAATACAAATATTTTAGAGTCGATGTAACAGAATGTTAACACAGGGCAATTTCTACCTTAATTTTGGATAATCCCTAATGGCCAATAAGTGCCAAATCTCATGGTATTCCAAATTGGATGCTGGATCATCTAGGAAGGATTTTCCAAAGGGGTAGCTAAAAATAGTTTTCAGGCCCTAACCCATGCCTCCACCTAAGGATATAAAAGGATTGAAGTTATAAAGGAAGAAAGAGAATTTATTTGGAGATTTATTGGTCTTCTGTGTATTCCATCCCTCCCCCAGTGAGGGAAAGGATGGGAAAGATTGTGCTTCAGTTAAGCCGAGTAAGAAGGGGAGTTTCAAGAGAACCACTCAAAAGTCCAATGTGTCTCCTGAAGATTAGGGTGAAAATGGATGGTGTGATTGCATTGGAAGAAAACTGTACCTATACCAATGGCAGAGCAAAAATGCATGAGCACATGGCTGGACTGAATCCTGCCCAAGAGGACTTCCTCAAAGAATGAAGTGGCCACGGGTGCCTGGGTGGCTCAGTGGGTTAAAGCCTCTGCCTTTGGCTCAGGTCACGGTCTCAGGGTCCTGGGATCGAGCCCCACATCGGGCTCTCTGCTCAGCAGGGAGCCTGCTAACCCCTCTCTCTCTGCCTGCCTCTCTGCCTACTTGTGATCTCTGTCTCTCTCTCTGTCTCTCTCTCTGTCTCTCTCTCTCTCTGTCAGATAAATAAATAAATAATCTTAAAAAAAAGAATGAAGTGGCCAAATGAGGGGGTGTACCATGGGAAGTCCAGGAATTCTGAGTGACAAGCCAGAAAAGCAGACTTTCTCATACCATGGGAAGTGTAGACAGGGTTCCAGGCGTGCATATCTTGCAAGGAACCCATGAGAGCATGAAATAATGGAGAAGTAAAACTACATTAAGAATATTGCATACCCAGCAGGCACCATCACTAAATTATATGTGTGCCAAGTTCTTAGAGAGATTTCATCTTCCAACTCCTTATTCAACCCAGGAGTAGCCACCAGGAGTCAGGTGAGGGGAGAGCAGGAGGAGAAAAGGTAGAAATAAATGGAAGATTCAAACCACATTCCTCCTCCCATCCTCAGGTTTGCTGACTTGAAGGAGGCTCAGGTCACAAGGAAGAGAGAGCACTTAAGTTTGAATGAGGCTCTAGATGTCCATTGTGATACTGGCTGGACAAATCAATCACAGAAATGAGACTGTTCTTGGGACAATATTATTAGAATTTATTCTCTGAGATTGATGATAAAATTTATGGGCTCTCCTTAACAGTTCATCCAAGGACGAAAGAAAAGAGTAGTCCACAGTGTTTGACATAGTTATGCATAGTAATCTATGTATATCTAAGGTTGGGAAGGAGCTTGTAGGATATGACAAAAACACACAGAAAAACAAATCTCATCAAATTAGGAAGAATGATAAGGAACACTGAATTTGGCTTGAAGGAAGAGTTTTATTTTGCAAAGATTCTTGAGTTTGCTGTTTTTTGGTTGTTGCTATTGGGTTTTATTATGGTTGTTATTCCGTTTTATTCACTACTGTATGTCCATCGCTTAGAATGCTGCCTGGCATGCAGTAGGTGCCTATTAGTGTTTATTAAGTGTACTGTAGGTTTGATTTCATATTTAATAGCCTTTAAAGTAGATTTTATAGTTTAGTTTTTATTTTAAAATGCATACAATGTAGCTAGTAAATAGGATGATCGGACATTTATAAATAAAATTTCATCTAATGGTGAAACTATTTTTTTAACTAGTTAAAATGGATAGACTTAGCCACTATAAAAGCATCTAATGTGAATCTCCTTTGTACACTTATATGGCTGGTGGAAAAACTGGAACTGAATAAAGACAATCAAGATGACCAAATACAGACAACTAAAATAAGACAGACAAATAAAATCATCTAACGAATGGTCTTCCAGTAATTAACTTTCTGCCATAATCAGTGTTGTCCTGAATAGAGCAAATTAAAAATACTGGATATTAATAATGTAGCGGGGTTTTTAAATGAAGAAAAACAATGTATCTAGAAAACAGAAATGATTTTCAGCGTTTGTACTTTGATAATCTAATTTGGACCACGATTTCCTCTGAGGACAATTAGAAAAGCTAAACAAAATAATGAAGAAAGAGTGTTTGAAAGCATTTAAAAGCTCACAAGTGAGTAAACCTGCTTTTGTTAAAAAAAAAAAATGTAAGCTGAGGGGTACCTGGGTGGCTCAGTTGGTGGAGCATCTGACTCTTGATTTTGGCCCAGATTGTGATCTCAGGGTCCTGAGATCAAGCACCACATGGGCTCTGCACCGGATGTGGAGCCTGCTTAAGATTCCCTCTGCTCCTCCCCCCAGTTTGCTCATGCCGGTGCACACTCTTTCTCTCTCTCTTTATTTTTTTTTAAAGGTTTTATTTATTTATTTGGGAGAGAGAGCGTGCACAAAGGAGGAGAAGGTCAGAGGGAGAGGCAGACTCCCCGTGGAGCTGGGAGCCCAATGCAGAACTCCATCTCAGGACTCTGGGATCATGACCTGAGCAGAAGGCAGTGGCTTAACCAACTGAATCACCCAGGCTCTCTCTCTCTCTCTCTTTGAATGAATGAATGAATGAATACATGAATTAATGAATACATGAATAAAAACTCCTAGAAGTGAAGTAACTAGATCAAAGGTCATGAAAACTATAAACCTGTTATATTTTATAAAAATTTCTGTCCAGAAGAGTAATATTTTTTTAAACTGCTAGCAGCATTTCTTGAGAGTGCTTACTTTACTGTAAACTTATTTTTCCTTAATTTTTTTTAAGTAAATTCTATACCCAGTGCAGGGCTCAAACTCATAACCTCAAGACTGAGTCACATGCTCTACCAGCTGAGCCAACCAGGTGCCCCATTATTGTAGCTTTGCCAGCACCAAGTGCTAATTTTGCTTCATCAGCCTAAATTAACTACAAAATAATAATGTTCATTAATTAATTAGACAAAATACCTATCCAGGAATACACTGACAAGCAAAAACAGACCTTGTTTCTGATCTCTTGGAGTGTGTGATTTGGTATAGGAGATAGATATAGAACAAATAATTATGCAAATTGAAATATAATTACAGATAAATGTACTAGAGGAAATGACTAGAATACTCTAAGCGTGGTTTGAGATAAAGTCAGGATATAACCGGGGGGTTAGCATGGAAGTGATATGATTGGATTTGAATTTTGAAAAGTTCTCTCTTGCTGAGATATGGAGGATAGATTATTGAACAGTCATAATGGGTCAGGGAAGACCAGGTAACTGGTTATTGTAAGAAAAAAAAATGATAATTCCATCTAGAGTATTACAGTAGGAAGTTGAGAAGTTGAGGAATAGATCATTGATATTTTAATCTAAATTTGATTGTTACTAAGATTGAATACTTTTCCATGTGTCAATTGGCATTTTACATTTTGGGTCTGTGTGTAAGAGCAGAAGCGAATGAGAGCGAGCGAGCGAGCGAGAGAGAGAGAGAGAGAGAGAGAGAACTAGATAGAGCTGGAGAGAGATTAGCCTACTCCTGGTTTTTTCGCTCATTTTCAATTGAGGTTTTGAGCATTTCCTTGGTTTATTTCTGAAAGCCTTTTATTGGTGACTATATTTCCCTCAGAATATTCTAAAGATTTTATTTATTTATTTTTGCAAGAGAAAGAGAGAGAGCAGGAGAGCACGCGCGGATGGGAGGGGCAGAGGAAGTAGCAGACTCCTCACCCAGCAGGGAGCCTGATGTGGGACTCGATCCCAGGACCCTGGGATCACGACCTGAGCTGAAGGCAGACATTAACCTACTGAGCCACCCAGGCACCCTCCATTGTAATATTCTAAACAATCAAAGAAAACTTAGTGGTTTAAACTGCAAGCCCCCTTTCTCCTGTGTGCCTGCAGGTCGGCTGGGGAGCTCTGTTTCAGGCTTACCAGGTACAGGCTGGTTCCCCATCTCTCATTCTGGGACCAGAGTCGTCTCAGGACATTTGTATGCCCAAGACAGATGGCAGAAGCACAGATGGCCAAGCCAAAGTATGAGAGCGTATTTAAAGCCTCTGTTTTCATCAGATCTGTTTTCCATTGGCCAATTCAAGTCAGGCGGCCAATCCTAGTACCAGCAGGGCCAGGATGTTTACTCATCTAATTTATTTGGAGGCTTTGCCAAGTCTCATGGCCAAGTGGATAATGCACACTCCTCTTATGGAGAGGGTGTAAAACCGGGAACCATTACCTGATCTACCGAAGGACATTTGTCATTTGTTCTTTATACAGACGGTTCCCAATTTAGGATGTTTCGACTTAGAACTTCTGAATGGGGCAGTAGAAGGAAGAGGTGTTTTACATTGTAAGCCGTTAACTTGTGAATGTACATAAATGTAACATTCTTTGATGATCCTTCTTTAATTTTTGAAAGGATTAATAGTAGTTTTCATTAGTAAATCTTCTGCTTCCTCAATCAACACTCTGTAAACTTCAGTGTGAACAATAATAATATTATTAATAGTAGTACTGCTGTTTGGCTTATGCACCAAATCTGGATTTCCTTTTAAAATTTTTCTTTTTTTTTTTTTTCTCCTTCAATTATTAAAATCTTTCAAGGTCTCAAATAATAACCTTAGGTACAAAAGAAACTTTATTTAATGTTTGTATTACTTTGACTGTCTTAAAGTTACCACTCTATTATTTTAGGTGCCTTTCTCAACTATTGTCTCAACTTCAAATTCTCCATCGAATCAAACTCTATGAATAATTCATGGTGGCTAAATCAATGGGATTAGTGCTTCTAGCTTTCAGAATCTATAAATCTTATCATCGGGGGAGATGTAGTTTTCCAAAGCCAGTTCTGCAAGAGTAACAGTCCAACTTGCGGCCAGCTGGTTTTTGGGCTCCTTGATCCGGAAGTTTTAATATATGTAGGTCATGTCATCAAACAGGATGTCACCTCTCTCAACGCATCGGCTGCCTTCTTCTTCCACATCCCAGTGTTTGCCTTATCATCTCCTAACCTGTAACTTTATTTCAGCAGCCACAACCCTAGAGTCTCAGATGCTTTGTAGAAACAGCCTCATTATCTGTAGTGTTGTAACAGTGGTTAGAAACTGAATGACATTCAATTAAAATGATATTAGCAGCTCAGGAGTGATTTTGTTTAATTTACTCCTACTCAGATGTAAAAACATTAGCGACTTTTTTAATTGGACCTCATAATGTCTAACTCCTACTCAAATGCAATGAAATTAAAGACTTTGGTGCCTAAATACCGCTTAATTTACTCCTACCCGTCTATAATGACATTAAAGATGCTTTAGGGTAGATATTGTTTCCAATCAATTTTATTCAAAAGAAATCCGAGCTCACAGGTACTATTATTAAGCATATAATAAAATCACACAAGAAATATATCTTTACAATTGGGGATAGGGTGGTTTCTAGTAATATTAAAAAGTAATCATTTTCATTTTAATGCAAGGATATTAAAAAGTAATATCTTAAATACAAGAATTTTTAAAGTTTTCAATTGTTTAAGTAAATATGTGATTCACAGCCTGTTAAAGAAATGCATGTTGTTATCCATAAATTTAAACTGAATTTTATCCAGTCCAGCATGTGATTGGCTCATGCCTGATTAGAAATTTCATCTTAAACATGGCTTTAAAAAAAGCATCTTTTTCATCTAATGTTAATAATTCTTTTTTTTAATGTTAATAATTCTTAAAACCTTTTTCTTACTGTAAGTTTACAGAATAAATTTTTTAACCTTTATTTTCCTGAAGATTTTTAAAACATATCAGGATTCTGAGCCCATATATGCTTGGACAGAGTTGGGATTTAATCAATAGTTGTGGAGAAGGGAAATAAAAACTGTTAGCAATGAAAAAGAGCTGAAGTTTATCAAGTTTCTACTGTGTATCAGAAAAAAAATAAAAGTTTATTATAAATAAATAAATAATAAATTTTTAAAAAGAAATTGTTCTGGGCATTTTAAGTATACTAGCTCATTTAGTCCTCTGAATTAAGTAATATTAAATAATATTGTCAGTTTACAGATAAAAACAATAAAATGACAGATGTCTCAGCTAAAATTTTTTGAGAGTTGCCTTTAGTTTGGGAAGACTTTTAAGCACTTATACATTCTTACCCTATAACATAAAATTCTATCCCATAAAATAAACGAAGAAAATTCGATGATAAAATTAGACAGTGAGCAGCAGGCCCGCAAACACCTGCACCCATATATATATATACACATACATGGGACAATCCCGTTTTCTTTACTAATATAGTACTAATATTTTTAATACATATCTTCACTAAATATAGCTTTCTTTACTTTGATATTTAGGAATAATTTTTCAAGATGTTTTCTTTGAAAAAAAGTGAGGTGTTAAAACACCTAAAACTAATAATGTCGGTGTGTCCCAGTCACAGCTTCTGGCTGGGTTCACAGATGCACTCAGTGTTAGGGGAATAGACCTTTCAGTCTCTCCCGTCATCCTGCTTTGGCTGAAATGCGTGCCTCCTCCTGGGCAAGTAGGCAGGTCCTTAGATTAAGGAATGTTCTAATAATAGCTGTCAGGGCAGTTGTGTAACTGCCTAGGCTTGAATCCTTGCTCTGCCACTTAGTTGTTTGGTTTCGGGTACAAGATTTAATTCTGTAAACTTTAGCTTTCTTAACTATCAGTAGAAATCATAAACCTCATTGTTTTTCCCCAAAATGCAACTCACCTCTTCCCATTTAGATGTCACTCAAAGTGCTTATGATCCTTTAGTCCATACACTTAGGTATCATCCTAGCTGGATTGATCTCATTCTCTCTCTCTCTTTCTTCCCACTTCCGATGAATCACCGAATCTGCTTGTTTTGTGTCCTAAACATTACTCATTCAAAGCATCTTAATTGCAACGAGACACAACAGAATAATAGACTATATAGGTGAGCATTCATTCACCCAACATCCACAGAACCCCAGCTCTTTGCCGAGAAGGGCTAGGATGCCAGAGATGCAGAGGTGACCCTCCTGGCCAATAGGTGAGAGAAATAGAAAATCCCTGGTCCCAAGACAGTGGGATAAATGCCTTAACAACACTGTAAGAACACAATCGTGTCTTATCGCAGACAACGTCAGTTAGCGGGGATCAGGGCACCCAGCTGCAGTCATGGCACCAAATATGGAAACCACAAACATTTAAAATCCAAGGGATAGTTTTGAGAAAATCAGTGTAATCTGGAGCCTCGATGGTCAATACTGATTTTCCCTTTTTTTTTTTTTTTTTTTTAATGTCTGAATTCAGGGCATCTGTCTATTAATGAAGTTTTCCACACTTCTGGAGGGTTGTCATTCTCTCTCACCTGGCTTTACCCCTGAACAGCACATACCCCCTTCAGTCTGCCACCACACGAGTTCTGGGCAGTACTCAAACTGCACTCCACCGAAGGAAGCACAGTCCAATCCTACCAGTCATCCTGTCCAGACTGTATGGAAGTCCAGCCAGCCACTTCAGACAATCCAGAAAACACACCAAAACAGGGTTCCCACATAGCTGAAAACGTATGCTGCAGTAAAGACACAACAAAAACATATTCGCCACAACCCCACTCCAAAAAATAAGATAATCAGGAAAAATCAAGAATTTGTTTTGGATCTTTTAAGAGTAATGATTTTTTTTAAAGTAATGATTTTTTTATTTTTCTTAAGATTCATTATTTTTAAAAAGGCCATGATTAATGGTGTCAACCATGAAAATACTGACTGAGCTTCACTGTAAGGCAAGTTCTCACATGTTAGTTTGATTTTTGTTTCTCCCATTTTTCGCAGCTGTGGTTCAAGTTTAGTACTACCACCACTGCTACTGCAGAGACTGCTTCCTTGTGCCTGAAGAAACCTCGTCATCATCTTCATCACCATCATCATTTACACATGTGTAGTAGTAATAATACAGTAGTAGTTCCCATAGTAACGACCTCAGTAGCCACTTAGGTATCATCCTAGCTGGATTGATCTCATCCTCTCTCTCTCTTTCTAGCAGCGGTAATCATAGTAGCAAGCCGCCATAACATTAGGAACAGTATCTCTCTAGCTCTTAGCTCATTCACTGTTTTGGTACCACCACCATTCCCTGGGAAGCTCCCCCACAATGGTTTCTCACAAGAGGATCCCATCCAGAGGATCTCATGAGCTCATAGCTCTGAGGGTTGCCTGTCATTTCTCTGCTGTGATGGACTTGAACATTTATGTCCCCCCAGAATTCATATGTTGAAGCTCTAATCTGCAATGTGATAGAATTTGGAGGTGAGGCTTTGAGAGGTAATTAGGTTCAAATGATATCATGAGGAAGGGACCCCCCCATGAAGGAATTCGAGCCCTTAAAAGCAGAGAAGGAGAGACCAAATCTCTCTTTCTCTCTCTCTCCCTCTCCCTCTCTCTCTGTCTCTCTGTCAATCCCCACCATGTGAGAACACAGTGAGAAAGTTGCAAGGCAGGCAAAGGGTCCCCACCAGAAACCAAAGCTGCCGGCACCTTGATCTTGGACTTCCAGCTTCCACAGTGTGAGAAAGAAATGCTGTTAAAAATGTTGGAGTGGGTGTGGAGAAAGGGGAACCTCTTACACTGTTGGTGGGATTGCAAGCTGGTGCAGCCACTTTGGAAAACAGCATGGAGATTCCTCAAGAAATTAAAAATAGATCTACCCTATGACCCTGCAGTTGCACTCCTGGGTATTTACCCCAAAGAAGCAGATGCCATTACAAAGAAGGGCCACATGTACCCCAATGTTCATAGCAGCAATGGCCATAATCGCCAAACTGTGGAAAGAACCAAAATGCCCTTCAACAGATGAATGGATAAAGAAGGTATGGTACAATGGAATATTATGCCTTCATCAGAAAGGATGAATATACAACTTTTGTATCAACATGGACGGGACTGAAAGAGATTATGCAGAGTGAAATAAGTCAAGCAGAGAGATCCAATTATCTTATGGTCTCACTTACGTGTGGAGCATAAGGAAAAACATGGAAGACATTGTGAGAAGGAAGGGAAGGGTGAATGAGGGGAAATCAGAGGAGGCGATGAACCATGAGAGACTGTGGACTCTTAGCAACAAACTGAGGGTTTTGGAGGGGAGGAGGTGGGGGTTGGGTGAACCTGGTGGTGGGTATTGGGGAGGGCACGTATTGCATGGAGCACTGGGTGTGGTGCATGAACAATCTTGTAACACTGAAAAAATAAACATATTTGGGGAAAAAAATAAAATATTTGAAATTAGAAAGAAAGAAAGAAAGAAAGAAAGAAAGAAAGAAAGAAAGAAAGAAAGAAAGAAAGAAAGGAAGGAAGAAAGGAAGGAAAGAAAAGAAAGAAATGCTGTTTAAGCCCTCCAGTCTACATATTATAATAGCCTGAACTGGGATGTCTCCCTCATCCTACCTCTCTGTGGCCATGCGGGAGGCTCCTGAAAGTCCCCAAAGCCCAACTGAGAACTTCTACCTCTGCGATGGCTGGGGCACTGATGCCCCTGAAGTCAGGGTCATGCCCTGTCCCATGAACTCTATGTCAGGTCTCCCCCTGGACCATGCAGAGCGTATTCAATCATAGTTATTTCTGAATCACAGCACAAGTCCATCCAGGTTCGGCTAATGGACATTCCACCTTGCCTCTCCTTTGCTCAGAGAGTTCAGTACATCTTCTCACTGTTATGTCCCCAGAACTATCCATACACCTGTTGTGAAGACCCTCAATAGAGTGTTGGTGTAATGAAGGAACACACAAGCAGTCCTTTTGGAAGGGCCCTCACTTCTCTGCTAGGAGATTCCTTCTCATACAAACAGTCTCCTAACAAGGAATTATTTGTGAGGTAGTGGAGTGTGTATTATTACTCCCATTTCGTGGACAGAAAAACTGAGGTGCACGAAGGTTTGGTGACTTGCCTAGAAGCCCCATTTCCCCATTATGTTTACTGAGTGCCTCACCTAGGTTGTTTTTTTGTTTTGTTTTGTTTTTGTTCTTCATTTTATCTGAGTAAAGCATCTTGCCTTAAACAGCTTTTCAGTTCATAATTTATTCAGGGAAACAGGGTGAGGGGTGTATTTACAGACTGGAAGAAGATTAACAAATAAGTTCATGATGAAAAAAAGCCCAGTTTTTGAAAGTCTGTGACCACACTCCTCCCAAAGAATGCCCAAGGGCTCTCAAGCCATTTATTTCTCCCTAGAATAAGAAGAGAGTGTGAGCCTTGTAAAATTTCCCACACTGCCTGACCGGGCAAATTTTTGCAAAGAGAAAGGAACTCTCTATTAGCTTCCAATCTGATTTCTATGCTTCTGCTCTGAATGTCCAATTGTCAGGCAGGATTCTGGGGTGTATAAATATATAATTATACTTCGTAGTCAAAACCAAATAGGTCAGGTTTGGGGGGAGAACTGGTTTTATTATGATTCACAATTTCTAGTCAAACAGTTTTAAACTGGACTTCCAATATTTTGTGGAAATATAAATTTTCCATTCCCAAATCTGTTTTCATTTAAAATGTTTAAAAATGGGATGATGCAAGTATTTTATTTTACAGTTTTGCAAATTCACTTTCCTGTGTCATACAAACAACTGCAGCTTAAGTTTGGCCTCCACAAATAGTTCAATGGTTCTATTTTTCTGTGAATAATAAAAACACAACACTTCCAGCCATTCAAGAATTCCGTGATAAACTGGAAACAGCCTCCCTGGTGAAGTGTTCTGCTTCCCTTATATTTATTATCAGAGTTTCATGTTTCACTGTCAAACATTGTCTTGTATCGCATTGGGTTTAAGGAGAATGCTTTGGCCAGAGAATTCAAAAAGCTTCTAGATAATGGTTTGGTCCGGAGTTATCACTTGCATGCCGATGCCATCAATGAAAGGGATGGACAGGGACGTTAATGTCTGCCAGGGAATGGCTTGTGTTCAGCCAGAAGTCAGGTTTCCTGACTCCTTGGCCCCTAGGGCGACTAAATTGAGTTACTATTCTGGCAAGCGAAGATATTACATTGATCCATATGATAAATGGAATATACATCATAGGTCTCCAGTAACTGAAAGACTATGAAAAGTCTTATTTTCATAGTTGCCCCATTTGAAGTGGTCCAGGTCAGTGGCCTTTGGCCTGCTCCCGTGGGTCCGCAGTGTCCTCCCACGCCCCCGCTTCCTTCCTTTTCATCTCCTTCCTTCTTGAAAGCCGAGACTTCCATCTTTGAAGACCAGCATGGGCGCTGTGCTAAAGGGAGCCTCTGACTTCCATGCGGCAGAGGCGGGGAGAAGCCACCCAACGGCAAATACCAGCAAATACCGTGTCTACACGGTGGACACACCTCCCAGGAGGGGCAGGAAAGCCATGAGGCACATCAGCACTTGGGACCTTGGGAGTCACACAAATAAAGCCACCAGCAAACAGCGCATGCACGTGCTCTCTCTCTCTTTCCCTCCCCTTTTCCAGTGGTCATGTTGGGAGAGAGAAGGCAGAAAGTAGAAGAGGAAAAAGAAAACAGCAGCAATCGTGTAGGCAGGGCTGGATTTCCTTCTATTTTTAAATCATACGAATAGGAAGAGTTTGTGAGGTGAAAGTTCATGCTTATGAAAGCCTTACTAGATGTGCCCCTAACCCCCTTCCACAAACCAGATGTGTTCTTTCCTTTCTCCAAAGTCTCCTGATGGCCTGTGTATGCTTTTATAACAATTATTATATACTCCTCATGACACAGCCATTTCGGTCTGCATTGTAGATTGTAAATTCCCCTGAGGAAAGGCACTAGAGCTTCTGGACTTTTATGCTCCCACATTGCAAGGCTCAAGACAGTACCCAAAAATGATAAATTGAGGTTTACTAGTTTGCTTACAAAATATGCCACCTGAGCAGTAACCTGTGATTTATCAAAAGGGTCTACAGTAAATGTTGAGAAGAAATATACATATATAAAAATCTAGAGATTTTAAGGGGCGCCTGGGTGGCTCAGTCGTTAGGCGTCTGCTTTCGGCTCGGGTCATGATCCCAGAGTCCTGGGATCGAGCCCCACATGGGGCTCCTTGCTCGGCGGGAAGCCTGCTTCTCCTGCTACCATTCCCTCTGCTTGTGTTCCCTCTTTCACTGTGTTTCTCACTGTCAAATAAATAAAAAATCTTAAAAAAAAAATCTAGAGATTTTAAAACATACTAGTTCTAAGATACATTGATTATTTTAAGGGAAGTTTTTGTTTTTTTTTATCAAAGGGCTTTGTAAATCAGGGAAAGTGTCAGGTTTCTAAAATAAACTATTATTTTAAAATATCCCTTATGAGATACCTGAGTGGCTCAGCAGACTCTTGGTTTTGGCTCAGGTCACGGTCTCAGGGTCCTGAGATGGGGCCTAGAGTGGGGCAGGGCTCTGTGCTCAGCATGGAGTCTACGTGAGTGACTCTCTCTCCTTCTGCCCCTCCCCCAGCTTGTGCATGCATGTGCCCCCCCAAATAAATAAATAAATAAATAAAATCTTTTTAAAATAAATAAAATAAAATATTCCTTATGAGTACCTCTGGGCAAACTGTAATTACAAAGCAGAGGAAAGGGAAGGATTAGTACATGCCTTCCTAAAACCTTTTTAAGAACAGGTAGGATGTTATATATACATGAAGGTTTTGGTGAATTGGGTGTTAAAAAGTAAAAACTGATCATTGGTCTTTTTTTTAAAGATTTTATTTATTTATTTGACACACAGAGAGAGATCACAAGTAGGCGGAGAGGCAGGCAGAGAGAAAAGGGAAGCTGGCTCCCCTCTGAGCAGAGAGCCCGACTTGGGGCTTGATCCCAGGACCCTGAGACCATGACCTGAGCCAAAGGCAGAGGCTTTAACTCGCTGAGCCACTCAGGTGCCCCTAATCATTGATCTTTATCAACACCTGTAAGTGTGACGTCATGGGAGGTAGAATTCTACTGTTCAAAAATTTACAGTTGACATTGAAAAAACAACTTTTAAAAGAATTTTCTTCGAATTCTTACTTGCCTGATGATCCTGAGAGAAAGACTGAAGCAAACATCTCATTAAATAAATTAATGTAGAAATGTGTTTTACTTTAAATTGCCAGTTTGAAATGTTTATAACCATCCTAATGGAAATTAACTTCTACAGCAGCTTATAATCAGCCTAAGCATAGTGGGGACACTAGTCTAGAGCAGGGCTTCTCAGAATTTAATGTGAGTGAACATAGCCCAAGATCTTATTGAAATGCCGATTCTGGTTCAGAAAGTCTAGGGTAGGGCATGTGGCTCTGCATTCCTCACAAATTCCCAGGTGAAGCCTATACTGGTCCAGGCACCACACGTTAAAGCACTAAACACTTACTTCGGTGCCCTTAATACTGATTAGTAATGTTTGAGGATTAGCTGCAGGGTCAGTCTCCCAGTGAGGGTCACTGTCTAGTTCACTACATCAGAATTAGAGTCCCATGATCTCTCCAGGGATATTGTCATTATGAAGCTGTCAATCCAGGCAGACCAACAACACCGGGAAAACAGAATTCAGAAATAATCCAAAGTCTAGAAGGTTAAAAAAACAAAACAAAACAAAAAACAACCAACTCTCAATTGGAACACACAGACAATAAGAGAAGCCAAAAGACTGAGAATGTGCAATAAAAAGGCCAATAAAGGTAACTAGATGTTGGGGCAGCTGGGTGGCTCAGTTGGTTAAGGGTCCAACTCTTGATTTTAGCTCAGGTCATGATCTCAGGGTCTTGAGATCAAACCCCAAGTCAGGCTCCCCACACCGCAGAAAGTCTAATTGAGATCCTTTCTCCCCACATTCCTCTGCCCATCCCCACCTCCCTCCTCATCGCCCCCGAGAAAGAAGTAAATATATGCTTGTAGGTAAAATGGGGTACTTTGAAAGCTAATCCTATGTTCTTTATAATTCCATGGGATCATTAATTTCATGTACAGTTTAGCTTATTTCTCTTGCTAATAGGCAAGCTTTTAAAAGGACTCAGTTGGGTTAGACAATAATATGGAAGTAATCTGGGCAGTAGAAAATATTTGTACAGGTTCAATGAAATCAGTGGAACCCAGTGTTTTTTAGAATTGAAACTTTTTTATATTTTGTGCATATGCTATATGCTACATTATATCCTCAGCAGAGCCTGGGAAAAACACCCTATAGTCAAACCCATTTATATTCTCCAACAAAGTGTATGAACATCCAATAGTACTAAGTGGGAGAAATAAGGAATCTAAACAGTCTCATATCCATTCAAGACAGGTTTTGTTGCTAAATGAGTTACGAAAAAAATCTTGTGGTTTGAAGATTTCAGAATTACAGTTTAAGGGAATGTAGACATCTTTTTCAACCTTCTGCTTCCCATTAGAGGTGTTCAACCTATCTCCCTTCTTAAAATAAACTTCTTAATCTCTTCTCAGTTTTACTAAGGTGTAAATGACTAATAGCCAGCTCAAATATACTTGCATTTGAACAGGGATAACCACATTTTGAAGTGGAATTTTGAACACTAACAAATAATTAATTTCATCTCAGAGTTAGCATCCAGGAGATTCTAGTTAAGTGGGAAAAGATTGAGGGGTTCTATACAACAAAATAAATTTTCACTAATCAGAAGTTGTTCCCTGCCTTTGAATTAATTAATTTTAAGCTAACCTTTTTAAATTTACTGTACTGTGCACTTGCATAGGGCTCCACAGTTTTTAAGTGATTTTTATAAACATCTCATTCCTTGTATATTAATCTCTATTCTTTTTTTAGTTAAGGAAACTGAGATTTGAGAGAGTGACTTGTCCAAGGTCACAGAGTTGAGAAACAGCTAGGAATCAGACCCAGAACTTTGACCAAATTTGACCATTTCTATAAAACATGGTTAGAAATAAGAGGGCAGTGTTTGTATCCTCCCAGTTGGTGAAATGCAAATGTGAACTTAGATGATGATGAGTCACTGTGGAAACAGTAAAAGACATAAGAGAGAAACTATATGTGTCCTTTATTAGAATGATCTTATTGTCTCTGATAGTAGCTCACAGACCAACTTTGAGCACATGTTCAGCCTGATAGAAATATTACATCCCTTGAGGTGTTGTTCCTATCTCCATGATTTCTAATGGTCACGAAGTCCTGGACTCTGAATCCCCAGACCAAATTTGCTTGGGTCATATTTCACCATCTGACGCAGCAAGTTTGAAGTGTTGTGGAAGTGGCAAGAAATCGATTCCACAAACATTTATTGCACACACTGCCTAGCTAACAATAGGCACTCCATAAATGTTAAATAAATGAATATATCCCCTGTAATTACAAGATCCCCTCCTGTCAGTTTGACTGAGTCGGTAGCTCCCCTCCCTGTACTGCCTTGGTAGCTACAACATTCCCTAAAACAAATGTCTGAATCAAAGCGTAGGAGGAAGGCTAATTTGCTTCAACGAATGAATTGGGGATTGGTTTAAAAAATAATGCCACTACCTCTGTGGGAAAAGCTTCCAGAAAAATATAGAGTGTGTACACAAGCAAAATGGAAGCTAAAGTATATTGTCGATTTATTTTCTCTGGGCAATTTCTTATCACTCATATTTTACTTTTTCTGAGAGAGGGGCTTCCTCGAGCCCCTTGCACCAGCTGTCCTCTCCTCCCTTATGCCTGGGGTGGCATACTGTAGTAAAATTTCACCAGGCTGCATACTCACTCTGGGCAATGATACTCCTTTTTATGTCTCACTCAACAAAAGGTGTTCATGAATCAGCTCGAAATCTCAGTTCATATTTAGATGACGCATATTCCTCAACTGAACAACAGTCCACAGTTACAAATGCCAAACAGGAAGGGCACATCTGTGAAAAACAAGCCTCTTAAGCTGGAAGAATGAATAATGATGATGTGTGGGTTGGGCTTTCTATACAGCAAACTCTGGGAAGACCTTTCTGTGAACAGCTATCTGATCACAATTGAAGAGGCTTTGTCCTCCTCACCTCCCACACTCTGGATTTGCAACTCCACTGGCCAAGGCAGATTGATAGGGAAGATTCCTTGCTCATCAGAAACTCAGGTGTCGATTCAGAATCTCCAAACCTTAGGGTAGAGATTCTTTTTCTCATCGCTTGTAGTTCTTGGAACTAAGTAAATCCTAGAAGAGAGTGTTTCCTTCAGGGATATGAAAATTGTTTCCACTTTAAGTTTCAAATCCCCAGTAGAAGCTTCTAGATAATGAACAAGGTACTTAAATAAAGTACTGGTTCAATTTGGATTTCATTAATATTTTTATCATCATAAAATAGTTCTATTTTCATTATAGAAATCTTATAATAAATAGGGGCTTTCCATTTTCATTTGGCATAAAGTTCAACTATTTTGGAAAGTATATGTTTGCTTCTCATTTGAATTGTGTGTGTGTGTATGTGTGCGTGTGTGTGTGTGTGTGTGTGTGTGTGTGTGTGTCCGTGTATCCATGTATGTCTGTGTTTAAATAAGCTCACTATTGAATAAAATAATAAAATTTTAGTTTGGTTAAGGAGTCAGCAGATTAACATATGCTTTGTTGCCATTTTTGATTCATGGTAACATTTATAACTAACTTTCTTTAGTTTATAGATCTTTCTTTGTTACTGTCATAAGACTGCCATAATAAAACCCCTCTTTTCCATATGGAATTCCATTAACAGTTTGGCTGTTTCATCCATCATGAGAAGAGTTTGCTACTGAAGAAGAAGCTAACAGTATTAACCCTGGAACCTCCCACCTCCTCCCCCCATTCCCAAACTCAATTAAACCAGCATCACACCAAGACACACAAAAAAACTGCTGCCTATTTACATAACACAATGATCGAGTCATAAATCAACATTAATCATGAATGTTGCAACAAGTCACTGAAAATGATGTTTGACCTCACCATGGACCAGACTCATCCAACCATGAAAAGCATTCATCTCCAACTGGGAGCCACTTCCCACTCCCAAGGACAGGGTCAAGCATTTCGGATACAAACGACAGGCAGGTTTGATCTTTCCTTCCGGATATCGCTTTCCTTCTTCCCTAACTCTATTACCGCCTAATTCTGAATCAGTCTCATCCTAGAAACGATTCTAGTTCCAAGACCCCTGGAGTCCAGTTGTCCCTTTTCTTTAAAGCCCTTCTTCACACCTGCTTTCTTAGGATGGAGTCCCTACTAAGGTAGAATTTAGCTACAACGTATGTCACGGTCCCAGGCTCCCTGATTCCATCTATAATCACTCTATTTGAACACTTCAGGGGAAAATCAAAGTTAATTTTCTGGGTAGTATTTTCCAAGCTACAATTCCTTAGGGTTTGGAAAGAAGTCATCACTCCGCATGCAGCACCCTGAGGCAATCCTGACATCTCTATCACACCACAGTTTACATTAACTAGATCGAGGCAGGTTTGTGAATTTTTCTTCTTCCTGGAAACTCTTTCTCATGCCTCTGAGTCGTTGCACATGCTGTTCATTCTTTCTAGAATCTGCCTATCCTCATCCTTCACCCACAGTCCCACTCCCACATATGTGTCTGGGAAACTCTTCATTTACATCTCAAGTCTCCACAGAAGGCAGCTGCAGCCCCTGACGAGCCTATCCCAATTCCCCCAGACCCCTCCAACACTCTTCTTTGTGTCCCACTGCACTTTGTGCAGACTCCATTTTGGAGCTCGTCCTTGCTTGCATTTGTGTACACTTTTGCTCATCACTGGATTGTGAGCTACCGGGAACCAGGGACCATCCAGAGCCTAACACAATGCCTGTCAAGAGAAATGTTCAATAAAAAATGTAATAAATGAATGAGTGAACAAAGTGCAATTTGACGGAATTTTAAAGAGAGAACAATGAAGAGGAAAACTGTGTTTAAATAATCAACATCCCTCCATTAAGTCAAAGTAAAACCACCGTGCAAATAATTTTCTATTCTGTTCACTACTCCTCCAAATGCAAACCTCTCCTTAACTATTTTGATGAACAGGGCAGATACATGTTTACAGAGCAATTGGTCATTTTTTAGTTTATTAAAATGGCAGCATGAAAAGAAACAAGTTATGACTACTTCCAGTGTTTTAATAGGGAAAAGAGAATTTTTGTACACAAAAACAAGCCTGTGTCAAACATAAATTATGCATCTTCATACTGCTTACCTGCTATGGTCAATGACATGGAAGTTGAAGATGATAGAAATGTGATATGATATTTAAATTAGTATTTTGCACAACCATATGCCAAATATGTGCTATTTCCCCCTGCGGTAAACTGATTGAATAACTTAAATAATGTTTTAACACACATCATTATACAAAAAAAAAAATTAGAATAAACTATGAATCATTCTGTCAACTTGTGATTCAATGGAACAATGTATATCTTTCATGGTTATTAATATTCAGTGTCTTTAAGTAAATTAAAAATCCAGCTTAACAAAGGTTAAAAATATCTGATGATACATAGATGATTGTTAAAAGTAATATATATTAATGAAGTTTTGTATGATTGGCTTTTTTCTTTTTTGGTTAATCACTCACAGAATTATGTCAAACATATATCAAGACTTTAGCTCCTTTTTCATCCAACCTTCCGGCATTTCATTACTATAGTTACCTGATTAATGGATGCAATAATATATATGGCATGATATGATATGTTCACATTAAATTTTAATCAAATATTACTAAATTCAGAAAACATTAAGTAAATCATGACTGATGAGGCAATATTGCTGTACTGTCATATTGATGACTCTCAAACTTCACTACTGAGAGTAACAGATTAAGCACAAGAAGTGAATTTTATGAGGAAATAGAAGGATCTCAACTTCCACAGTTGTGTTTTGTTAATTGCTTTACAGTCACCAGAGGAGACATTAGATCCATCAAGTCTACCAGTGTCACAGTTCCTGTAATTCCCTTTCTCCATTTCAAAAATTCTATTTGTAGTGAAAGAAGGGCACATTTGTTATCTATGGGGATTTGCTGTTTTCTAATCATGGTTTTTAACTAAAAATTGTTGTTAGTGTTCCAAGAGGTTTCTAAAGCAGACAAATTAATAGGCATGGAAAGTGGAAGGTGGTTTCCAGGGGCCGGCGTGAGGGAGAGGTGGGGACTCATGGTCTCATGGGTGTTAAGCTTCAATTTTGCATGATGAGAAAGTTCCAGAGATCTGTTGCACAACACTATGAATATCTTTAAGGCTATTGAACTCTAGGAGCACCTGGGGGGCTCAGTGGGTTGAGGCCTCTGCCTTCCGCTCCAGTGGTGATCTCGGGGTCCTGGGATCAAGCCCCACATTGGGATCTCTACTCAGTGGGAAGCCTGCTTCCCTCTCTCTGCCTGCCTCTCTCCCTACTTGTTGTCTCTCTCTCTGTCAAAAAAAATAAATAAAATCTTTTAAAAAATTAAAAAAAAAAGCTATTGAATTCTACACTTGAAAATGGGGAAGAGGGTAAATTTATTTTTTTTAAAGAAAAAAAGGCGTCCCAAAGATGGTAAATTTAATGTTATGTATTTTCTACCACAATGTTTTAAAAAGTTGTTGCTGTTGTAGCATTGTGAATGGAACTTAGAGCCTAACACTGGCTCCTTCAGTCTTGCCAAGGAGGGGAGGCAAGGAGAACTATCATTTGCTGGGAGGGGGGCAGGTCTGCACAGAGGGAAGCATTTTGTCTAACAACAGCAGCCTCACCCTGGGGCTTGAAATTAAGCCCTAGCTCGGCATCCAACTCTCTGAAACAATCTTGCTATTTCTATCACACCACACTTTTTTTGTCCAGACTAACTAGATAGTAACAGTACAACCATGCGTACTTTCTAAGTGAAATCTTACCTAACCTCACAGCAAAGCCACAACATGACCATCCTTGTGTTGGTGTTACGTCTGAAGAAACAGAACTAACTGTGAGTGGTAAGACAGATGGTCAGATTCCAAAACTTGCATTCTTCTTACTTATGGTAGAGATTTCCAGTGCTCGTCCACGTCCTGTTCTCTTCATCCTCCTGGACTCCCAGAGGAACAAGCATGTCCCAGCCCTCTGGTTGCTAAGCAGGGCACTGTGAGCCACACAGGTTATGCTGGGAGTCAGGTAGTGAACCATCCCTGTGTGACTCTCCAGGTGCATGTCCTCTGCTGTGGTAATTCTGGCAACAAGTGCTAAGGTAGTGAAGCCACAAGATCGGAGCTCTGACTTGTCCTTGGAAAGAAGATGCCTCAGAGAATCCACGTAACCTAGAGAAGACTTTGTGTGAGGGAGAAGAAAACTAGTGCGCATTGAGCCATCAAGACTTTGAAGACTTGGGTCACTTCAGGATTGTCTAGCCTAGACTGCCTATGTACTGCTGCAGATTTGAGATAGGATTGGTCAGGGTTAGTGCTGAAAGCAAAAAATATTGTTCTGTATGATTATGAAGATGTTTTCTTACCTTAGCCTCACCAACTGAAATTCATGCATTGCAGTGACCTAGCCTCCTAATAGCCAAATGTGTGCTTCTTTTCTTTCTCGCTCTCCCCTCTCCCACCTCCACCTCCTCTACTTCTACTTCCTCCTCCTCTTCCTCCTTCTACACCAGAAGAATAGAATACTGAATCTCATGTTAGAATAATAGGGAATTGGGGCACCTGGGTGGCTCAGTCAATTAAGCATCTGACTCTTGATTTCAGCTCAGGTCATGATTTCGGGGTTGTAAGATTGAGCCCCGCATTGCGTTCCCCACTCTGTGTGGAGTCTGCTTGAGATTCTCTCTCTTTTCTTCTCCCTCTTCCCCAACCCACCACCCTCCCTCTCAAATAAATAAATAAGTAAAATCTTAAAAAAAAAAAAAAGTGGGGCACCTGGGTGGCTCAGTGGGTTAAAGCCTCTGCCTTCAGCTCAGGTCATGGTCTCAGGGTCCTGGGATCGAACCCCACATCGGGTTCTCTGCTCAACGGGGAGCCTGCTTCCCCCTCTCTCTCTGCCTGCCTCTCTGCCTACTTGTGATCTCTCTCTGTCAAGTAAATAAATAAATCTTTAAAAAATAAAAAAAAAGAATATGGAATCAACTCCGTTTCAATCTTCTCACACTGACACAGGAAAACATTCTTGACCAAGTATATCCTGTCCTCTGAAGCCAATATACCTTGCTCAGTTTCCTAAAACATGGTATTCCAAATAATTTTAGGTGCTTCATGAATTAGTACTTTTTATTTTATTTTTATACTTCTTATTTATTTTATTTCCTATTTTGGCAGTTACATATTTACTCAAAATTACATTAGAAAATACCAGACCAGGGGCACCTGGGTGGCTCAGTGGGTTAAAGCCTCTGCCTTCAGCTCAGGTCATGATCTCAGGGTCCTGGGATCGAGCCCCGCATCGGGCTCTCTGCTCAGCAGGGAGCCTGCTTCCCCCTCTCTCTCTGCCTTCCTCTCTGCCTACTTATGATCTCTCTCCTCTCTGTCAAATAAATCAATAAAAAAAAAATCTTTAAAAAAAAAAAAAAGAAAAAGAAAATACCAGACCAGTGATTTCATGGATATCATTGCTTAGGACAAAGCTAAAGGAGAATATTTATGTTTTGAAAGTAGGTAGATGTTTATAAAAACTAGTAAGTAAACAACCAGGCAGCTTGTGCACCAGGATGACAAAAATCATGAAGCTGAAGAAATGCTGCCATGTTGTGTCCTGGTGGGAACCCTCCAAACGGGGTTAGTGCCAGTCATGCCAAGTGGCCAGCCATTCCTGCTCTCTGCCATCCTTTGGACAGCATGATAAAAGGAACACACCCTCGTCTGTGTTTCCCCACATCATTGTGCCAAGTAGTCGTGTCATCCTTGCCCAAGGTTTTCCTCCCAGCATCAGTGAGCAATCAATGAGCATGCAGAGGCCACCAAACTGGGCTACAGATAGTGTTTAAGCACTAATCTCAGTTTCCTGCTTTTCTTATTGGAGCCCACGATCTCATTATCAGAAGCCGACCTGATTGTTCCCTTGATGCCATGAGGGGCCTAGCTGCTTTCAGCTGGGAGGGGAAGGAGGTGTAAAGGCAGGACCTGGGCAGGGGTGGAGCCTTTCTTGCTCAAATATTACTGTCATGTTTAGCCTGGGCCTCTGCCAGGTTTTTGGGAGAGGGCAAGTCATCCAACTGGGAGCAATCTGAGCACCTGGGTTCTCTGGTGAAAGCCAGTGTAAAAATGCAGAGATAGGCAGACTGATCAGCCTCCCACATGTTTGGGTGTTCAGCCCAAATTGAAATACATGAGCAGCTTGCCCCAATCAGAACACCAAAGTCTGTTTTAACGTGAGTATCACTGCCTCTGTGCTGTACTATATTTAGAGGAAGGTGCCATCTTGCTTTTCACAGGGTTCTCCCCATCCTTCTGCCTTTAGTACGTACGACCCAGGGGAATTCACCATGCATTCTGGTTCTTATCTCCATAGAAGGAGTTGCAGTTTCCTCACCACACTTGGGCATGTTGCCACCTCACTCAGCCAGTGGATTGTCACGTAACCACAGGCTGAGTCTTGGCTCCATCTCCTTTCCTCTGGTCTACCCAAAACAATTCCACAAATTATCCTGCCCTTATGGACCTAAATCAGGTCCAAAATGGAGAAAGAGGAAAAGAGTCATGGGAATAGAGCATTGATTTCCTCTCCTCTTGCACCACAGCATGGAAGACAGGTTCAATTCCCTGGGCCCCCAGGGTAGGATGTGGGAAAGGAGGTAAAGGTGTCCCGCACAACCTGGATGACATGCCCATTGAATGTCTGCCATCACTTATAAAAAACATCTATGGACCAGAACACTCCATCAGGAAGAAGAAGAAGGGAAAAAAAAAAAAAAAGGCAAGGGACAGTTGTAACTAGAGTAATGTTTCCAATGTTTCCAAACATATTTTCTGACAATGGAGAAAAGTACCCTGCTAATTTGGTAGTCTTCTTGGGAATCTAACGCTATTGTGAAGGAAGCTACGTGAGCAAGGACATTGTGAATTTGCAGATGAGTTGGCCATCAAGGCAAAGAATACATGCCCCAAAGGGAGGCAAAAAACAAACAGAGAAGTAAGATTGAGTCGGAGAGCTAAACCAGTTTAGACAACTAATGGAAAGCCCCCAGAGTGAGTACACCTTCTCCCAAGCTGCCAGTGTCTGGGCCTGCCAGGGCAGCGCCAACTTCCACCCAGGCCCTGAGGGACTCTCATCCAGCACCTTGCGTGGCAGGTGGGAGCTGTTATGGGCAAGGGTTGGGCCTCCCATTGTCTCAATGTGTTCAACGAATCTTCTGTCGGGAGAGGGGAGCCAGCAGAACGTGGGCTGACACACCAAGGAACGCCCAGAGAACCTCGCTTCCCCTTGGCAGCACACCCCCTCAACAACTGACTGAGTTCCCACCTGGATTTGGGGTTATAGGCCAGATCATAGGACCGTTGTAGGTCCAGGGCTGTCTCATCTAGAACACAGATGCCTGGAGTTCTGGGCCGGCTTTGGGCTCTTCCCTCCCCAGGAGGCCCGCAGAGAATGAATTTAGCTAGACACTGATCTCGTACTTCAGACCCATTCTTAACAGAAGACTTCAGTGGTGGCATTCTCCAGCAGCACAGATTTGCAGAGAGTTACAGGAGACATTCAATATGTGGAAGGCACACATCCGGGCATCCTAACTAATATTTCTGGCTTGGACTGCGCAGCTCTACCATGTTCGGGAGAATGCACTTTGACTTGCAGTAGATCTGAATTAACGAATATTGGACCTTGCCCTAGCCAGGGCTGTTACATTGGGTCCCCATCTATTTTATTTCTAAAACACATTGAGCTTGTTTATAAATCCGTAAGTGCATCTCTGCAACTGAAACTCTTACTGAGTTGAAGCCAGAGCCTAGGGGTCTAAAACATTTACGTATTTATTTGTTTATTTATTTGGCCACATATGTCCTAATAAGTACAAATAGACAGCCACCCATCTGTGAGTCCTGCCCAATGTGGTGGGAAAGAACGAATTGTCAGGCGCACCAGCCCATAGGGGAATCCCTTTTGTTTAAGAAATGCTTCTTCAAAGGAATTGGCCTCCCTGCCTCCCTTTGAGGGTGTCGCTGTGTGGGAGGCTCTGTCGGTCTCCCTACAATGACAGAGCTGAGCAGCCTGTCTTGGCCTGGTGCTTCCCTCAAAATGCACAGTCTGGGCAAAAAACACAGGCACAAAGCACGCACAGAGAAGAAGTCAGTGCCGAGCAGAGTGTGGGCTGAAGAATCCTGCCTCCTAAGGAGGTGACAGTCAAATGACGCTGGCTCATCATGTGTGTCAAAGGCAGCGTGAGGCAGGTAAATAGCAAGTAAGCGTTTTCCACCCACTCCCAAATTCCATGCTGGAAACGCTGGTGTGGCAGGAGCCTCTTCCACTATTGGGTCCATTCACATCCAAGCTCTTTTTAAGTAGGAAACAAACAAACCCTCTAATACGTCAGGCACAATTTCAGAATGTTTTCAATGGTAGCCACGGGAAATCCATAGCTCTTCCCTCTTGTATCCTCTTGAGTTTAATCACTTCAACGTGCCTTGCTTTGTTTTCTGTGAAATGAAATAAAAAGTCCATTTTCCACTAGTAAGTACAGAATCAGTACATACGTGCAGTGACTAAATATCTGTTCTAAGAAAACTTGACGAGCAGGAACTCTCTTGAGCATTCCCCTTTCAAAAGCTCCTCGTTACTGGGTTCAGGACCCAGAACCAAAATATTTTCATTTGGACAAGTATGAAACTATGTAAAATCCCACCGATAAATGGATTCAGTGAAGCTATATCAAATAAATGAAGACTATAAATATCATTTTGAAGAATTTATATAAGACAAAATAGGACCATAAACACTAAAACTACTAGATCTCAAGTGCCAGAGAATTGAGAGAAGGAACCAGAAATTAGAGCAACCATGAAAGGCTTGGTCAGAGAATGAGTAAACAGTAAGGAAAGGCTGATATAATATGATTTTTTTTGAGATTTTATTTATTTGACAGAGAGAGACAGTGAGAGAAGAAACACAAGCAGAGGGAATGGGAGAAGGAGAAACAAGCTTCCCCCTGAACAGGAAGCCTGATGTGGGGCTCAACCCCAGGACCCTGGGATCATGACCTGAATCAAAGGCAGACACTTAATGACTGAGCCACCCAGGCACCCCTATAATATGATTTTTATATAAGTATTGCTCTCTAACTTATCTTTAAAGTATAATGCAAATAATACTTCCACAGAGTAAAGAATGGACCTAGATTTCACAAATGGTTTATCAGCCCATTCTACTTAAAATGCTGTCTTTCAAATAACTGATGTCTACATCAGTCAACAATATCTCCTTCCGTATTACCCAAATGTTATGACCGATGTGAAAATGAAGCTTTGTAAGCTTCAGAGAATGTGACTTCTTATCACAGTAAAACAAAATAGGAATGGTATGCTCCTTCTCTTCAACTTCACAGGGAGTAATAACTGCATTTTTGTGGACGCCAATTACGCTCTAGAGATCTGGATTATTTATGCGGGGTGAGAGGAGGAAGGAGAAACAGTGACGACTAGTGATACAATATAAAACAAATTGCGGTTTGTCTGGGGTTTTGGTCTACATCCTGCCAGGAAGTGAGTGAAGAAGTCATTGGCAGGCGTTGCATTCTGGAAGAAAGATTTTCTGCAGCTAGGTAAGCCAGCCCAGGGCCAGCCAGCCTTATGTGTAGGAAGAAGGGCAACTACCCACATAGCAGCGTTTGATGCATACAAGGCCCTTCTGGTTGTAAAGTAGCTCCTCCACGAGCCTGCGACAGCCCAATCTTCACCTCAACCAGTCAGTTTTGGCAAAGTGTAAAACTTGTACAAAAGTATTAACACTTTCTGAATGTCCAAGGATTGCTAAGCACAAAAGCAAATATGAGGCATCATGCCTGACTTCAAGACCTAACGGAGGAGAGAGACAAAACTAAAGTAGGTGAGACTATCAAACACATTAAGACAATATACAATTAAAATTGGGCAATAAACTTTCAAGAGCTATAAAACTAAGGGAAGGAAGGAAGAATTCGAGCAATCACGGAGGAATTTGTCAGCTAGTGAGTGAACAAAGGGAGGACTGAGCCCGAGGATGACAGCGTGGATTCGAGGAAAGGACAGGAGATCCCAAAAGTGTAATGGCCCAAGGACAGAGGTGAAGGGGGACTATCTCAGGAAAATAAGACACGTCTGATTAAAAGAGTGCATTGAAGGCACCAATGGAGAAAACTGAATAGAGTGGGATCAGATGACAAGACACTCCCTTTCTGTCTATAATCTGCATCTTTCTAGGTCTTTTTTCCTTCTGTAAAGGCTAAGAAATGAGGGTGCCTAGGTGGCTCAGTTGGTTAAGCGACTGCCTTCGGCTCAGGTTCTGATGCCGGAGTCCCGGGATCGAGTTCCGCATCAGTATCCCTGCTCAGTGGATAGTCTGCTTTTCCCTCTGACTTTACCCCCTCTTGTGCTCTCTCTTTCATTCCCTCCCTCTCTCAAATAAGTAAATAAAACTTAAAAAACAAAAAGACTAAGAAATGAAACCTCTACCCCCTTTATACTTTATATCATCATCCTACTTATTTCCTTCCTAAGATTTACCACAGACTTTTATTATCTTGTTTTTGATTATTTTATTCACTTACTTTGGTACTTAATTATTTATTACTTATTGTCCACCTCCTGCCTGGCACATAGTATGTGCTCCATAAATAATGAGTGAATGAATAAATGAATGAAAGTGTTCCTCCTGCCGAGAAAGGGAAACCCTCCTACACTGTTGGTGGGAATGCAAGCTGGTACAGCCACTCTGGAAAACAGTATGGAGGTTCCTCAAAAAGTTGAAAATAGAGCTACCCTATGACCCAGCAATCGCACTACTGGGTATTTACTAAATATACAAACTTCGTGATCTGAAGGAGCACGTGCACCCGAATGTTTATAGCAGCAATGTCCACAATAGCCAAACTATGGAAAGACCTTAGATGCCCATCAACAGATGAATGGATAAAGAAAATATGGTATATATATACAATGGAATACTATGCAGCCATCAAGAGAAATGAAATCTTGCCATTTGCAATGACATGGATGGAACTGGAGGGTATTATGCTAAGTGAAATAAGTCAGTCAGAGAAAGACAATTATCACATGATCTCTCTGATATGAAGAATTTGAGAGGCAAGGAGGGAGTTTGGGGGGTAGAGGAGAGAAATGAAACAACATGGGATGGGGAAGGCGACAAACCATAAGAGACTACTAAACTCATGAAACGAACTGAGGGTGGCTGAGAGGCGGAGGGGTAGGATAGGGTGGTTGGGTTGTGGACATTGGGGAGGGTATGTGCTATGCTAAGTGCTGTGAAATGTGTAAGCCTGACAATTCACAGACATGTACCCTGGGGCAAATAATACATTATATGTTAATTAAAAAATTAAACACACACACACACACACACAAATAAATAAATACTCTTCTTATAATAAAAAAAAAAGAAAGAAAAGATAAAAAGTGTTCTTCCAAGACACTTGTTGGAACCTGGTGGGGCTGTCATTAGCTCTCTTCCATTAACTCAGGCTCACTGAGGATTTTATGTTCCTCTTGAAGGCAGAAGGAGCCCTGTCCTAAAGAATCCAAAACAAAGCTTTCTTTCGGAGGAGAAGGGAATGAGGATCTTCAGTATCAAGTCAAGTCTTGTGAAATTTAAGAATGAATCAAGGCCACACTGGGGAATGCCGACCATTTTGGTTTAGAAGCAAATTGGTAACTGAGGAGTGAAAGGAAGATGAGCTATTAGAGAAACAAGAAAGAGTCGAATTGGAGGAACAAAGGGAAAGGAGGTGTGTGCACAGAAAGGGAGTACCCATCCAAAGAAGAGAGCATTTCTAGGACCTACCTCGTACTGAGTGTAGAACTGGTCAAATCAGAATTACAGTGACTCCTCCCTGATGTCTCCCCGCCACATGGAAAGTAACTAGAGGATCAGAAGGGTTGTAAGAACAGGAAGGTCCAAAGACTTCAGTAATTATAGATGAGAGTCTGGAGGAGCATTCTCTGGGAAGGGAATATCACTTCAATCACAACTGAAGTGCAGACCAGGAATGTCCGCACTTCAATTAGACAATTGCAAGACTAACTCAATAATTGGTATAGCTACCTCTTCATTCATAGGATGACAGAATCTTAAGGGCTAAAAGGGTATTGGGGCCACTTTTAATCTGCTCTCAATCTTCAGAGAGGTTTTTCACACAGTATTCTCATTTTTTTCCCGTATTTTATTTATTTATCCAAAAGACAGATAGAGATCATAAACAGGGGGGAGAGAAGTAGAGGGAGAAGCAGACTCCCCACCGAGCAGGGAGCCCAAGGCAGGACCCGATTTTAGGACTCTGGGATCATGACCTGAGCCAAAGGCAGATGCTTAACTGACTAAGTCACTCAGGCACCCTCATTTTAAAAAATTCAAAGAGGAAGTCACTTTTAACAATGATACAATCTTTTCTTTCAAGAAAGTCTTCTATGACCTAACCCCCAAAAAGCCAGCTAGACTGTGATGCAGGCCTGTCTGGGTATAGTTCTAAAACTGATTTGCAGAAACCAGAATCAGTGAGTTCCATTCTTTTTTTTTAATTAACATATAATGTATAATTTGTTTCGGGGCACAAGTCTGTGAATCATCAGTCTTACACAATTCACAGCACTCACCATAGCACACACCCTCCCCAATGTTCATAACCCAGCCATCCTAACCCTTGCCCCCTACCCCCCAGCAACCCTCAGTTTGTTTCCTGAGATTAAGAGTCTCTTATGGTTTGTCTCCCTCCCCAGTCCTATCTTGTTTCTTTTTTTTCCCTACTGACCCCCTACAACCCCCCACCTTGCCTTTCAAATTCAGTGACCTCCATTCTTGAAACTGGTACTTCCAAGTACCAGTCCTCTCACCATGGCTGCTGACTGACTACTTGCCTCAGTCTCCTCTTCTTCCTGTCTTTTTCCTGCCCCACATCATAAAAGAAAACATACTGGAGAACACTGAGTCACATGAGATGGGAAACTGAAAACCCACCCTCTCCTACAGAGTACAGGGCACCCGGCTACTCTGCCTTTCTCTCTAACTCAAGTGTTTCTCCCACTCAACCCACTTCCAAGTTAATAAATCGTATGAAAACTGGTACTACAGATTTATGAAGTCCTTCATGTTGAAAGAAAAAAATTTTCAGAGTTTTCCATTTTTTACCATTTTGTTCTATGGTTAGCAATTTGTCTTTGCATTTTTCTTTATAGTATACATAACAAACTTTTCTTTTTTTTTTTTGAGATTTTATTTATTTATTTGTTTTGTTTTTTTTAAAGATTTTATTTAGAGAGAAACACAGCGAGAGAGGGAACACAAGCAGAGGGAATGGTAGCGGGAGAAGCAGGCTTCCTGCAGAGCAGAGAGCCCGATGTGGGGCTCGATCCCAGGCCCCTGGGATCTGACCTGGGCCGAAGGCAGACGCGTAACGACTGAGCCACCCAGGCGCCCCTATTTATTTATTTGACAAAGAGAGAGAGAGATCACAAGTAGGCAGAGAGGCAGGCAGAGAGAGAGGGGGAAGCAGGCTCCCCGCTGAGCAGAGAGCCCTATGTGGGGCTCGATCCCAGGACCCTGAGATCATGACCTGAGCCGAAGGCATAGGCTTTAACCCACTGAGCCACCCAGCTGCCCTTTAACAAACTTTTCAAAAATAATGGTCTTCTTTGTGTGGAGCCATATATGAAAGGTTGAAAAGAAAATGCTTTGAAAATGAGTAAATGTTATCGAGAGTCATATTCTCATTATGGAAGAAGGGACATACAAATATGAGATGGGAGAAAGCCAAAAAGAATCCTGCAGAACTGTGTTGGAATTGGAGGTACTGGTATGAACTATGATTTCTACTCTATGTATGTTTATGTGCATATCTGTGTGCATACGTATATTATAAACGTGTATATATGTATACATATGCATACCTAAATGTATATATTTCTTAGCTCTATACACTAAAAGGGCCAAGAGGCAAAGATGTCCCCAGTAGCAAAAAGCATACCTAGATCTTGATCTCTAACACAACTCCCCACGAAGAGGAGCTAGGGGCTCTCAGAGAGATGTCTGATTCCAGAGACCACACAGGATAAGTGCAAAAGACCCTGGGATATCTTGCTTGCTAGGAAGTCAGAAGGTACTAAAAATAATGATGAAAGCATGTTACA
Organism: Procyon lotor; assembly: GCA_028646535.1. Classification (NCBI taxonomy): domain Eukaryota; kingdom Metazoa; phylum Chordata; class Mammalia; order Carnivora; family Procyonidae; genus Procyon; species Procyon lotor. The sequence continues at coordinate 17,750,773 of CM053617.1, forward strand.
AGGACACCAAGGCTGGCTTGAATGGGCTACTCCTGGCCAAATCTGGAACAACCTGAGCATCAATGTCCCAGTATGAATCATGAATTTTAAACCATTGAATAAATAAGAAGTCCTGTGTCCATTCCAAAAATACATCGATAATAATGGTGATTGTAATGAAAGATGATAAAAAAAAAACTATGATAGGTGATAGATAGATAGATAGATAGATAGATAGATAGATAGATAGATAGATAGATAGATAAAAATCAAGGTCTTGGGATGCCTGGGTGGCTCAGTCAGTAGAGTGTCTGCTTTGGGCTCGGGTCAGGATCCCGGGGTCCTGGGATTGAGTCCCGAATCGTGCTCCTTGCTCAGCGGGGAGCCTGCTTGTTCCTCTGCCTCTGCCTGCCACTCCACCTGCTGTGGTCTCTCTCTCTCTCTCTCTGACAAGTAAATAAATAAAATCTTAAAAAAAAAAAAAATCAAGGTCTCTAGCTGACAGTAGAATGCGGAGGACCAAATAGTAAATACAGAGATGGTATTGGAGTTAGAAAATTATCATTTTGCAACTGTTATGATTAAAATCAAACTAAGAATTGTCAATGAATGTTAAATCTTGGAGGAAATTTTGAATGAGATGCAGAATATTTGCATAATCCTATCAGTTGCAAGAGAGAGAGAAAAAGTAAATTGTATAATGCAAAAATCAGGCAACACCTTGACCAGGTATGAAAATTAGTATCACCAATAAGAGATGGATGGTCATTGTTTGCTCCCAGAAACAATGTCCAGAGAAGACACATCACCTAGGCAGTAATCTGGTTTAAAATGTGCAATCTCAATCTATGACAATGTAACATCAGAGAAATAACAAAATGAGTAACGTTACATTCATTTTTAAAAGGGGAGGCCCCACTATATTCTTCAAAAAATGTCAGTATCGTAAAAGACGAGGAGAGGTAGTAGGATTTGCTCCAGATTAAAGGAGGCTAGAGAGACTTAACAACTAGATGCAATACCTGAGCCCAGATTGGATCCACTGGTGAAGAAAAATACTATAAAAGGACATCACTAGATTACTGATAAAATTGGAACATGGATAACAGATAAAAAGAAAGCTTTGTATCAATGTAAATTTAGGAAGTAAGTAACTCTATGGTAGTCATTCACAGGAAATACCCACTGAAGAATTTAGATGCAAAGGGCCATGCTCTTTGTAACTCATCCTTAAAGAGTTCAGAAAAAAATACAGAGAAAGAGAGAGGGAGAGATCAAGGGGCACAAATGACAAAGCAAACAGTGTAAATGTTAAATGTAAGTGAATCTGAATAAAAGATCTAAGAGTGCTCCTTGCAACTCTCTACTTTTGCAAACTTTTTGTAAGTTTGAAACTATTTCCAAATCAAAGCTTTAAGAAAGAAATACTTTGATAATCTGTAGCTCTTGGGACAAAGGAACAAAAGGAAATGATTTCGAGGGATGCTTTATTATTATCTTTTAATTATAATTGCAAATTAATTGTCTTGCTTAGTTATTTTGAATGTAAGTAATTATTTGAAAAATATTTGAACGAAACTTATTTGAAAGTGACATTTTTAGATGTTGCAAACCTCTTGGGTCATCAATATCTTAAGCTCATCCCCCAGGGAGTCTTGCAAGGGAAATTCCCTAACTCAGTCTACACTGACCCTACACACATTTACCTGTCAAAGTCCAGATCACATCCCCCTCCTCAAACTCTTTCCCTTAGATTTAGAGAACAACAGGATCTTCCTACTTGATATATTTTTAGAATGCTCCCCAAATCCAAACTTACAATGACAAAGGGAGAGTTTGGAGCTCACAACCTGGCAACCTAAGCCTACTGCAGAGTTTACTCAGACTATCTTTTCTGCCAATTAATTTGCATAATGCAGGCTAGATTCACGTTTTTCAATAATTGCACATTTTATTTCCTAACCTCATCCCTTCACCCCAAGAAATGTATTTGCTTTAGCCACTTGGGTTTTTTAACAACCTAATTTAAACTATTTACAGGAGGGGTTTCCTGAGTAGTCACATTGTACAAATATGAGATCAGTATTTTACCTAAGATTAACGCAGAAAGTTTTCTCAATGTTCAGAAGTATTTATTGCACAAAAGACAAATGTGGAATCCAAAAATCCTTCATTCTTGATCATCCAAATGCTATAAGGAAGGGATTGCAGAACTCGTTCTTGCAAACCGAGCTCAGATGCCAGCGGGCCCCCCCATTCATGAAAATCTCCACGAATACTGGTCACTGAAGACACCTAGAGGACGTATTTAGAAACTACATGGGAACAGGACCTCAACAACTGGATGGTTCTCTCTTGCTGCCTCTGTATTTAAGGAGTATTTTATTCAGGATGCCTGGAGGGAGGAGGGGAACAGAATTGAGCACCGGGCTTTGGTACTGAAACTGGGATATTAGATCTTCAGCGTAAGCCAGAGCTATTCTTCATGATGCTGGATGGGCTACTGTAGCTCCATAAGAGCATGTTCAGGGATACTCCTGTTAAAAGAGATAAGCATGAGTGTTATTGGCTTAAAAAGAAAATTATTCAAAACGTACACTATGGTCAATAGTGGTCAAAGAAGGCAGAAAAGCTTTTCCTGCTTTTGTTCTGATGCCTTATTTTTCTTTCTTATTACTTAGTGCTACTTGGACCTACGGATTATATAAACTTTAAAAAAGTTATTTGGGGGGTGCCCGGGTGGCTCAGTCATTAAGCGTCTGCCTTTGGCTCAGGTCATGATCCCAGGGTCTTGGGATCGAGCCCCACATGGGGCTCCCTGCTCGGCGGGAAGCCTGCTTCTCCCACTACCATTCCCTCTGCTTGTGTTCCCTCTCTCGCTGTGTTTCTCTCTGTCAAATAAATAAAATCTTTTTTAAAAAAAAAAGTTATTTGGGCGTGGGGGTGTGCCTGGGTGGCTCCATCCTTGAGCATCTGCCTTTGGCTGAGGTCACTATCCCTGGGTCCTGGGATTGAGCCCCCCATCTGGCTCCCTGCTCGGCGGGAAGCCTGCTTCTCCCTCTCCCACTCCCCCTGCTTGTGTTCATTCTCTCTCTCTCTCTCTCTCTCTGTGTGTGTGTGTCTCTCTCTGTCAAATAAATAAATAAAATCTTTTTTAAAATAAATAAATAATAAAGTCATTTGGGGGCCATCAAAAACTTCCCTTTGGTTTACCAAAAGCCCCCACTTTGCCCTTTGGTAGAAAGGAGAGAGATGACCCATCTTATCCCTTTGGATAAGGGATATCCACCCTTATCCACCTCCGGTATTCTTTCCCAAGTACTAATTGGTGAACTGGTGGACACCATTCCTTTGTGCTGTAGGAAGCTGGACCCGTGCAGTCTGGGTGGGCAGAAACATGGAGTTACAGCAAATGTACCAATCTGTTAAAAACACAGCTACAACTATAACAAGAACAACTATTTTTAACGCAAAATTCCATGGCCTGGAGAGTTTAAATATTTCAAGCAATATTTATTACAACAAGAATGCAGGCTGTGTCTAGCACTCCTTTATAATGGAATTTAAACAGGGCCCTCCCGTGGATATACCATCCTATTTTATGAGAAATTTGCCTCTTCCTTTGTTAAGAAGGGATTATACTGCATATTGATCAAGGGTATTACTTCAGGAACATCTGTTTGATTGACACAATGATTGACTAAATATTCTTGAGCTTTCTAGCGAAATGTTTTCTTCCCTTTTTGGGGGATAGGGATCAGGGGACAGGAAGAAGTTGCTAACTGGTGTCTGGAAGTACTTACCCATAACAACTCGAATGAGGCTGCATTTTTATGTCCAGACAGGGTGTGGTTAGACAGACTCGGAACTGGGGAAAATGTGCATTTGGCAATTTTTAATTTCTTTTTCAAGGAAGAAAACAATGAAAAGGCTTAGTTTCACCAGGGTCATTTGTTAATGCGCATGGGGATAACATTATCATTAGATCTCTATTGAGCACCTACATGAAAAGGACAGGATTAAATGATGTGAGTAACCTCATGGTCCATACACAGTGTATTTCAGTCTGAAGCTTGAATGATACCATTCATTTAAATCCATGTACAAAATGAGCATGATCAAATGTTTTCGGATGGTGAATTAAGTGCAGATGGTATTAGGAGATTTTGACTTAAACTAGAACCAAGTGACCATTGCTGGAAGAGTTAATATGAAAATGGGAATCCCGAAGACTCATAAAAGTAGAATAAACAAAGGCCTGATTTAAAAGAAGTAAACCAATCAAAATTTTTTTTCTCCTAGGAGGTATCATTTAGAGCATTGAGAATCATGGATGCTGTGTGGGTTTTTTAAGTAGTCTAAGGGATTTTCTCAATTTTGATTTATTTAGTTTTAAATACATAATGAATCCACATGAGTTCAAATTTTTGGAAGAAGAATAAGATATGCTATAAAAAGTTTTCTTCCCACTCCTGTCCCTTAGCAACCAGTTTCCTGACTCACAAGCAATCAATGTTAATTTTTCATGAATCTTTTATTTTACACATAAATACATACACACACATTCACCCACACATGCACACACTCCTTTCCCTTGCTTTTTGCACCTACCTGAGCACTTTAAACATTGTATCCTGTACCTTGCTCTTTCCATTTAAAGTATCTTTGAAAACATGAAGTATGTAAGACTCTTGTTCTTTTTATAACTATATAGTATTCTATTGTATAGATGTACCATAATTTATTCAATGAGCTCCTGTTAGTGGATCCACTGTTAGTGGATATTCAGTGTTTTCAAATCTTGTTTTCAGGGGTGCCTGGGTGGCTCAATGGGTTAAAGCCTCTGCCTTCGGCTCAGGTCATGATCTCAGGGTCCTGGGATCCAGCCCTGCATTAGGCTCTCTGCTCAGCAGGGAGCCTGCTTCCTCCTCTCTCTTTACTTGCCTCTGCCTACTTGTGATCTCTCTCTCTCTGTCAAATAAATAAATAAAATCTTTAAAAAAAATCTTTTTTTCAACCTTTGCTATTACAGAAATGGTATAGTATGTAACCTTGTATATACTGATATATAAGATGTATACCTATCTATGTAGAATAAATTCCTCAGAGTGGAATTCTGGGTCGAAGGACATGTGCATTTGTAATATTGTAATTTGTAATTAACCAACAGAGCCACCCAGGCACCACAAGGTCTGCCTTATTACTTTACCCCAGAGTTCATACAAAATTATCATACTTTTTTTTTTAGAGGGGGGATGAGGGGCAGAGGTAGAGGGAGGGAGAGAGAATCTTAAGCATGCTCTATGCCTAGCATGGAGCCTGATGTAGGGCTCAATCTCACAATCCTGAGATCATGACCTGAGCCGAAATCAAGAATCAGATGCTTAACCAACTGAGCCACCCAAGTACCCCCAAAATTATACTATTCTATTCATACCTTGATGTGAAAAGTGAAGGGAAGGTTTCTAGATTTTCTATATTCTTACTGTGCTTTTTGTTCATTTGTTCTGTCCTGGAATGAGAAGTTTCTCTTGATAGCAGCTGGCTTTTGCTCAGGGCTGCAATTTAAAGAGAATTTAAAGAAAAGACCTTTCTTTAAATAATATTGACCAGGACTTCCAATTCTGTGTTAAATAGTAGTCGGTGAGATGTGCAGTTGGGGAAACTAAGAGCCAGAGCAATGAATTAATTGCCCAAGGTCACACAGAGGAGCTAGCCCAGAAGCACCAGCCCGGACTAAAGGTGAAAGTGTATCATTAGAATTGTGGTGAATTCTATTCCGTGCACCCAAGACATAAAAAATAAAAATCAATAAATAAGATAAAAAATTCCAGTCTGCCTAACTACAAAGCCTATATGTTTGACCACCATACCACACAGCTCCAGGAAAAGCTTGCTGAGAGACAGATGCAGCCGTGCTGAGCCTAGAAAATACCCGCTTGCTTCAGTGACAAAATAGAAGCCATTGAACATCTGGCATTGTCAGAGGGCCCTCATCTTCCCAGCACTGAATCTCTGAACCTTCCAATACCTGTGTTTACCTATGTCTTGTTCCTTCTTGTTACAATAAGAGGGGTGAGGGGACGTCATCCCCTCTCTGAGGCCCAGGGTGACTGGATTCCAAACTCTCCATCCCTATGCTTCATTCTCTTTCTCTTCTATGTCTTAGTCCTCTCCTTCCCAATCAAATCATTCCCAACAGCATAGTCCAGTAACTCCCATCTTTTACTTTTTTAAAAAGGATTTTATTTATTTATTTATTTGAGAGATGGAGAGAGAACACAACCAGGGAGGAGAGGCAGAGATAGAGGGAGAAGAAGACTCCCTGCTAAGCAGGGAGGTCAATGTGGGACCCCATCCTAGGACCCCAAGATTATAACCTGAGCTGAAGGCAAATGCTTAACCAACTAAGCCACGCAAGTGCCCAACTCCCATCTTTAAAAAAAAATTTTTTTTTTCTTTGGAAGCCCTGGCTGGCTCAGTTAGTAGAGCATGGAACTCTTGATCTCAAGGGCATGAGTTCAAGCCCCACTTCGGGCAGAGAACCTACTTTAAAAAAAAGAAAAGAAAGAAAGAAAAAAGTTGTTCCTTGACCCTCCACCTACCATCATCCTATCTCCCTGAGGTCTGTTTGCACAGAACCCAGAGTGTGGAAACACCGCAGTCCCAGAAGTGAAGACCCTAACAAAGATGGTGCCTTTGTCACAGGCCTCAGCAGCCTCAGCTGTGCCTGAGCCTTGCTGGGCTGGTATCTGCTGTGTTGATAGTCGAGGCCTTGCTAGGCAAGGGGAAGGTGCATCATAGCCTTGCTATCTGAAGTCAGCGGCTGTGACAGGGATCATGTGGGTAGCATCCTTTTTTGTAACTATCTCAAAGGAAGAAGGAAGATCGTAATAGCTAACCCTTCAATGAGGCTTACTGTAAGTCAGACATCCCACCCTACATATATTCATTCATTTTAAGTCTCACAGCTCTAATAGGGGAGTGTTATTATTATCATCCCTACGTTCATTTGGGAAAATTAAGGTACAGAAAGATTAAATTACATGCCCAAGATTGCATGGCTAGTAAGTGGCAGAGCTGGGATTTGGAGCCAGGCAGTCCTTCTCTGAGGTCCATTTGGGAAGCTCTACAAAGCACCAGGCATCCTTTAGCATGTGCTGGTGGCACAGTTACCACTTTGGCCTTTGCTGTGCTATAAGACATCATCACAAATCTTTTAAAAAAAGGGGAGGGGTGCACCTGGGTGGTTCAGTCATTAAGCATCTGCCTTCAGCTCAGGTCATGATCCCAGAATCCTGGGATCAGATCCCTCATCAGGCTCCTTGCTCAGTGGGGAGTCTGCTTCTCGCTCTCCCATTCCCCCTACTTGTGTTCCCTCTCTCGCTGTGTCTCTCTCTGTCAAACAAATAAATAAAGTCTTTAAAAAAAAATCATCGTAGAGACCCCAAGGTAAAAAGGAGCAAACAGACAGAAGAATGGCAAGGACTCCCTTAGTTCATGCAAACATTTCCTACAAATTAAAAAAAAATGTCCTTTTAGGTGGGTCACAGTCCCAAGGCTTGGTAAGCAGATAGTATATGCATGTCATTTAAGATAAAGTACTTCTCCTCTAGGCAAAAGGAGCTAAGGCATGAGGTTTAGTGAGTGAAGCAAGGACTGGATTTTAATTCCCACAGGATCCCTCAGCAAGGGGGCTTTGACATTCACAACTGTCCATGATGGTTCCAAATTAAGGACAAGAGAAAGAGAGAACACAATTATCATGTCGCTCAATAATACCTCTTCTATAACTATATTTACAGATTAGATCAAAGATCTAGATGATTTAAAATGTGATGTAGATGCAATCTGTATCTTGCTTGTGCCATCAGCCTATAAACTCAAAAAGAGGTCAAAGTTATTTTTGCTGCCCAAATGGCCAGGATTCCAAATATACTCTCCCAGTCCTGAGGTACCTGCCCCCAAGATGAGTAATTTCTGGGGATCCCCAAAGGGAAGACTCACACATGCCTACAACCCAGATGGTAGTTCTAGGCACTTAATGGTGTTCTATCAGCTCTTGCTCCAGCTCCAGCTTGCCAACATTGCTGGATTCTCCTAAAACCACAAAAGCCTTGCCAACATTTTTTGGAAGCCATCAAAGCCCCTCATCCTCCAAGGAACACTGCGGGCAGTGCAGAGAGAGGAGGGTGGTCTCCTCTTCTATTCTGTGCCATATCTTCTCACCTAAGCCCCCAAACATCTCTGTCTGTATCCAGAATATCCCAAAATCTTCCATAAAAGGTTTTTACCCCTTGCTCAGAATCTCATTTAGCCTTTCTGCCAGTTTCTGATCATCACTACTTAAACTAGATGGACTCAAATCAATCTCAGGGACTGGGCAGGAAACAGACACTATTGCCATCCCATCCATCCATCTATCCATCCATCCATCCTTTGAATAACATTGGTTGGGGCAAGTTTGTTCCTGACACTCTTCTAGGCACCGAGAGTACAACATTATATAAGACTGATAAGACTGATACTCTTACACAGCTTACATTCTAGAATGGATATGCACATAACAATCAAATCAATTGGGGCACCTGGGTGGCTCAGTGGTTAAGCCTCTGCCTTCAGCTCAGGTCATGATCTCAGGGTCCTGGGATCGAGCCCAGGGAGCCTGCTTCCCCCTGCCTCTCTGCCTACTTGTGATCTTTCTCCTCTCTGTCAAATAAATAAAACATTAAAAAAAAAAAACAATCAAATCAATCAATTAATTAGCAAGAAGCTATTAACTAGTGATAATTGCTATGATGAAAATAAAACAAGGTAAATGATAGGAAGAGACTGCAGAACTACTCTGGATTAATTCAGTATTTTTCAGTCCTATCAAGCCCAATATCCTCTGCACACTGCATGACTTGGAGTAGTCTATCTATCCATAGCAAATATAACATTTATGATTCTAAAATAAAATTCTTAGGGTTGCCTGGGTGGCTCAGTGGGTTAAAACCTCTGCCTTCAGGTCATGACCTCAGGGTCCTGGGATCAAGCCCCACATCAGGCTCTCTGCTCTGCAGGGAACCTGCTTCCCCCTCTCTCTATGCCAGCCTCTCTGCCTACTTGTGATCTCTCTCTCTCTGTCAAATAAATTAAAAAAATTTTTAATGAATAAAATAAAATTCTTAGATGATACAGTCTACTTCATACATAATATGTATATAGCTATTTACATAAATATGTATGTGACCAACAATAATAAAGAGGAGAAATAAGAGCACATAATTTTATAATAAAATATGCATCCCAATATGTAAATTACTGAACATGACTATGCTTGAAAACAATGAGGCAGTCAGATGTTTGCATTCATACATTGAGTCACCATAAATGCATATAATCACAAATGCCCAATGATAATAGGAGTATTACAAGTAACTCAAACACCACCGGCATTGACCTTAGTGACATGATTTACCTAAACAGGAACAACCCCAGGTAATGCCTCAGACAAAACAATGGATTATCTTGCATCAATTTACTTGGTAATTGCATCCCTAGAAATTTTAGTGGATGTTAAAACTAGGCAAAAAGAGATTTAGTCATTCAATATCAATGGGTCTATGGAGTGGGTTCTTGGTACATATAATTATAAACAGGTTTTTTCCCCTACATGACAAGTGAGCTACTCCAAGTCATGCAGTGTGCAGGCCAACCCATCATTGGGAGGACTCTACTACCTATTACCAGAGATCTGGCTTCCCCACAATCCCCTCCCACCCTGCCACTAAATGCCAGTAGTACCCCAAGATGTCCCCTCACATTTTCTAAACACCTCTTTGGAATTGGTGCCACCCTTGTGGAGAACCACTAGAATAAGTGATTAGGGAAGGGCTTACTAAGAAGCCAGCAAGAATAGGAGCCATTGGGGAAAAGCATTCTGAGCAAAAGGAACACAGGATGTACTTTACTGTACAGTGATGCAATGAGCTTGGAGGGCTTAAGGAGCAGAAAGACGGCTGGGAGTAGCATGGATTCAGTGAGGAAGATAGCTTTGGGAAGGTGGACAGAGGTCAAACCACATAGAACCTTCAGGCCAAAGACTTAGATGCTATTATTAGTGTGACTGAGGCTTGTTAAGGGGGTTGTTGAGCAAAGGAAGGTCATTATTTAACTTTGGTTAGCCACTATGGCTGTGGAGAATGGACTGTGGA
>CM053617.1:17770665-17787078 GCA_028646535.1 Procyon lotor
ATTCTGGCGGTTGTGTTTTGGTTTTGTTGACCATCTCCTTTGCTGTGCAGAAGCTTTTGATCTTGATGAAGTCCCAATAGTTCATTTTTGCCCTTGCTTCCTGAGATGTTTCTAGGAAGAAGTTGCTGCAGCTAAGGTTGAAAAGATTGCTGCCTGTGTTCTCCTCCAGGATTTTGATGGAGTCCTGTCTTACATTGAGGTCTTTGATCCATTTTGAGTCTATTTTTGTGTGTGGTGTAAGGAAATGGTCCAGTTTCATTCTTCTGCATGTGGCTGTCCAGTTTTCCCAACACCATTTGTTGAAGAGACTGTCTTTTTTCCACTGGAGATTCTTTCCTGCCTTATCGAAGATCAGTTGACCATAATAAAGTTGGGGGTTGATTTCTGGGTTCTCTATTCTGTTCCATTGATCTATGTGTCTGTTTTTGGCCAGTACCACACTGTCTTAATTATTATAGCTTTGTAATAGAGTTTAAAGTCAGGAATTGTGATGCCACCTGCTTTGGTTTTCCTTTTCAACATTCCTCTGGCTATTCGTGGTCTTTTCTGGTTCCATATAAATTTTACAATTATTTGTTCCATTTCTTTGAAATAAATGGATGGTATTTTGATAGGGATTGCATTAAATGTGTAGATTGCTTTAGGTAGAATAGACATTTTCACAATATTTGTTCTTCTAATCCATGAGCATGGAATGTTTTTCCATTTCTTGGTGTCTTCCTCAATTTCAGGAGCACTTTGTAGTTTTCTGAGTACAGATTCTTTGCCTCTTTGGTTAGGTTTATTCCTAGGTATCTTATGGTTTTGGGTGCAATGGTAAATGGGATTGACTACTTGATTTCTCTTTCATCTGTTTTGCTGTTGGTGTATAGAAATGCAACTGATTTCTGTGCATTAATTTTATATCCTGACACTTGACTGAATTCTTGTATGAGTTCTAATAGTCTTGGAGTGGAGTCTTTTGGATCTTCCACATAAAGTATCATATCATCGGCAAAGAGTAAGAGTTTGACTTCTTCTTTGCCAATTTGGATGCCCCACATCTTCTTTATTAAGGTCAACTTTCAATCAGACATCAGTAGGTGATAAGACTTCTCCTTCCCCAGAGTTTATACAAAGGACAGGAGAATATCTCCTGCCATTGCCCAGATTTGCCCCTTTTCTATGAATTGTGTAGCCTTGACACATAGCAAGCATTCAATAAATAATAGCTTATTTGCATTTTTTGCAGAGTTTTATTGCAGCTCATACATTAAATGAATAATTAAGGTCTGACAACATGTGATTGCCTCTGAAGACCTCTGCAACCAGGGCCTACAACACTCCTCTTGCTAGATGAATGTTCTCCTGGTGGCACCAATGGGAAAGACAGGCGTTAACAACCACTAACGAGGGGTCTTCGGACGGTGTTCATGCTCTCGGCTGCGGCAGCCTAGACACCCTGAAGAGGGCTATGCTGGATCTGGAGGAGGATTTCAGTCCATATCCTCTCTCCTATCTGTTTTTATGGCAGAATGTATTCACTTTTTTCTCAGCCTTTCCCAATTCATGTTTTCTATTCTGATCCTGTGTGGTACAGCATCTTCTTCGGATGGCTCCTTCTTGGTCGGGCTGGCCTCAGCAATCATGTCTCGAATTCTCTGAAGACAATCTGCCAAATTGTCTTGGTTCCGAAACTAGAAGCTGCTACATTCAGAGGTAAGTATCAACTCTTCCTACTTGATTTTATTTTTATGGGTGATGGCGACCCTCTGCTGCACAGGCTCTGGGATCCATTCGACAGTTGCCAAATAGAACCTGACTTCAACCTTGGAGTTCACTTTGTTAACATTCTGGCCCCCAGGACCACTACTCGGACAATAAGAGATCGTTAAACAATCTAGAGGAATGTCATTACTGGCCTGCTATGCTTCATCTGGGACCCTCCAGGCGGTGTCTGAGCCCCGGGATTCCGGGTAGAGCTTGTCCAGGCTGTAGATGCTTTGGAACTCGGTGCCATCTGCTTGCTTGTGCAGAGCCTGCTGCGGACAGCGCACGAGCGGCAGGAGCGGCCAGGCCCCGGCTGGTCTCAGGCTCCAGCACAGGCACAGGGCGGTCCCATCTAGCTACCATATAATCCACATCGTCCCTTATTTGCTTCCCAATATCTCAGCCCACGAAACACACTTGAGTTACTGAGTTTCCTCAGAGATACGGTTCAGAGAAATACTGCTTTGGAAATATTTTTTTGACCCCCGTTCTTGCTCAAGGTGAACAAGAAACAGGGAACAGAGATCCCACCCAAGTTAAGTTTTACAAAGAGTGCTTCATAGGTTGTGTTCACTCAGTATTGAACAAAATGAGCCAATCAGGGGTGCCTGGGTGGCTCAGTGAGTTAAAGCCTCTGCCTTCAGCTCAGGTCATGATCTCAGAGTCCTGGGATCTAGCCCCACACCAGGCTCTCAGCTCAGCGGGGAGCCGGCTTCCCCCTCTCTCTCTGCCTACTTGTGATCTCTTTCTCTCTGTCAAATAAATAAAATCTTTAAAACAAAACAAAAAAAAGAGCCAATCAGTAGTTTTACAGGGCTCCTTGTGTATGAGAGAGAAAAGGCCAACCCATATCATATTAAATGATGGAGACATGCTAAAAGCTGGCCTAAAATTGGGTCATAAGTTTTTGGTTTTTGGTTTTTTTTTTAAGTTTATTTATTTAAGTAATCTTTACTTCCAACGTGGGACTCAAACTCATGACCCCAAGATCAAGAGTTGCAAACTCCACTGACTGAGCCAGCCGGGCACCCCAAATAGGATATAGTTTAAATAAGCACAGCTAACAAGTTAAATCATGTCATTCAAAAGATAATTGGGAGAGTCATTAAACAAATTAATTCATAGTGCACTACAAGCATGGCATCCGGGAGGGGATACACATTTCAGACTGTGTGATAAATGCCTTCTGTTCTCAGTCTTTTCTGTATCTCTGGGGGTGTAAGAGTAATTTCATTTGGAGACAAGTGTAAAAATCTACATTCTGTTAAAAAAGAAACAGCAGGGCCAAATGGAGTCACTTGTGCTGAGCCCAGGGGTCCAGCAAACCAAGACTTAATATCTAACCTAATTACAGATTAAGCCTCTCCCAGGAGTGGAATTTTACACCAATCAGCCTGGAATTTCCTGATCAACACTCTGCACAGTATATCTCCACCCTTCCCCCAAAGAAGGTGACCTTGCCCAAAATAATCCTTTCTTTTCTTTATCAGGTCCATGTCCCTGCCTCTTTCTGCCTATAAACACCTTGCATTTTATATAGTTCCTCCGAATTCCTTTCTACTTGCTAGATGGAATTTAACTCGCTTCATGAATCAATGAATAAAGCCAATTAGATCTTCAAACTTACTCAGTTGAGTTTTGTTTTGTTTTGTTTTTTTAACAATTCCAAGTCCTGAATGATGTTGCCCTGTATAGCCCTGTTCTGGGGATGCCTTGGTTATTGCTTATTGCAAAGAAGAAATATGCTGTAAATACTATTGAGTGGAAAATATCTAAATAACATAAAAGAAAACCAGAATTACTCATTCTGCCAGAGTTACAAAACCAAATCCATTCAGTTTTTTGAGTACTAGGAGAACATTTTGAGTATCATATTAACTATTAACTTTATCATGGTTTGTGTATAAGAGGTTGTAAGACAAGGAAACTGAAGAGGCACATATAAAAGACTGCTTTTTTTTTTTAAGATTTTATTGATTTATTCGACAGAGAGAGAGAGATCACAAGTAGGCAGAAAGGCAGGCAGAGGGGGGGTGGGAAGCAGGCTCCCCACCAGAGAGCCCAATGCGGGGCTCTATCCCAGTACCCTGAGATCATGACCTGAGCCGAAAGCAGGGGCTTAAACCACTGAGCCACCCAGGTGCCCCCAAAAGACTGCTTTTTTAATAGCCTCTATGCTTGCTAGTGATGTGCAAAAGAGAAATTAAATTTCCTTCCTACTTACAGTCCATTAATAAGTCCTTTAAACAGGCAGAGTAACTTCCTCTAGGAGCTCAGCTTCCTTGATGTTAATACTTTGCTAAGGGCAGAAGGCAATTTTACCCCAAACCCCAGAATCCTGTGAGTCAACTTTAACGTATAAAAATTCCTTTGGAAACTTCCTTTGTCTCTAATCCCCAAGATATATATTGGCAGTCATATTCCCCCAAGCATATGACCCACTGATACACATCTGAAGGGTCTCAGGACTGAGTTTTTGCCAAACAGTAATAAATGACCTTTTCCTAACAATAGCTAACCCTCTCATGATCCTGGAACCCTGTTTCCAAAATACCTGGGAGGCTTATGCTATTCCTAACCCTCTCCCAACTTTAAAGTGTATAATCAGCCACTCCTCATAACTCCAGTGCAGCTCTTTCTTCCCATGAGTCCTGTCCCTGTGCTTTAATGAAACTGATAAGGAAAAAACTGTACTCTAAGATGGCTAACCAAACCAGAAAGGGAATTCCAGTCCCTGTCTCAAAGCCCTTCCGGGTTCTTCTTTCCTACCCCATTTCCCGCGCTTGCCAAAATACCAAGTTTGCAGAAGTAGGAGAGTATAAATTACCCTCCCTGCTTGTGCTCTGGGCTCAGACCTTTGGAGAAGGGTCTACTCTGAGCCCACTAGTGTTAAATAAACCTCCGATCCTCCGAAGTCTCCGAATGCTGCTTGGTTCTTCCATCAGGATCCAGTCCAGATTCTGTAACAAAACCACCTTTTTGCACCCAAGACGTCTCAGGAATTCTTTCTTGGTCATAGGCTCCAAGCCCTGACCAATTCCAACGTCACTAAGACCTGCACCCCCACCTTTCACATCCCTGAATGTATGTCCTTCTTGTAATGGTCGAGAAGTTAATGATTTCTGGGGCGCCTTGGTGGCTCAGTGGGTTAAAGCCTCTGCCTTCGGGTCAGGTCATGATCTCAGGGTTCTGGGATCAAGCCCCACATCAGGCTCTCTGCTCTGCAGGGAACCTGCTTCCCCCTCTCTGCCTGCCTCTCTGCCTACTTGTGATCTCTCTCACTCTCTTCTCTCTCTGTCAAATAAAGAAATAAAATCTTAAAAAAAAACCAACTTAATGATTTCTTTGGAGTTTTCTAGCACAATAGATAACATCTAAGGAGTGACAGGGTCATCATGAACATTTTCCAAGGCCACTGATCCCATACACCTTGACGCCACAAACTCTGACCCCAGAGCAGAAGTGACTTATGAAAGACACCTGACCACTCATTTCTGATCAGTTCCTGGTCTTTGACCAGTTCTGGGATGCCTAAGAGAACATGTACTCCAGACCACAGTCCTCAGTAAAATCTCCAGACTTCAGGCAAAGACAAGACTGTCTCATTTTCTTCCCGAGTCTCCTAGATATTCTGTACCTGCTCCCCTTCTGAGGAGGGAAGAGAAGGCTAGCTGAAGATGAAGCACAAGCTGACACCCTGCAACCTCCTCCCACCCCCCACTCCTGAGTGGGACAGTGTGACCTTCCTCAGGGATCCCCCAACTACCTTAATGTTAATACATTGCTAGAGGGGAAAACAACCTTAACTTGACAAGGGCAAGGCCTCCATTATCTTGTAGGTCCTCTTTAGCATATGAAAGTTCTTTTGAAACCTTCCTTTTTTTTTAACTTCCCCCAGCTCCTGAGTATAATCAGCAACCCTGGTCCCAACCCTGAGGCAGCAGCTCTTTCTGCCCCTGGGTCCTGCCCCGTGCTTTAAAAAAACCACCATTTTGCACCAAAGATCTCTCAAGAATTCTCGGTCATCAGCTCCAGACTCTATCTCACTGAAGCTCACCTATATTCCGAAACCACATCACTTTTATATCTTCAATAAATTCTGTTCTCTCACTTCTTCTTGGCTCATACTTGATTTCCTGCATGAAGCCAAGGGCCCTCTTGGCTGGTCCTGTGAGACTCCCTCTGGGTCCTTGGACCCAGCCAGCCTGCATCAGTTGGAACAAATTAGTTTTTTAAGTCTGAGGTAGAAATAATGTTTTCAATTATTTATTAACAAGTAATAATGACAATGCAGGATGATGAATGAAGCATTCCCCTATTCTGGGAATCTTTGGCACATACCATAAGTCACTTCTGGAAGTCGATATATTCTGGTTTGAGATGTCTTAACATGAAACCGATGAAGGATAGTTGGAAGAAAGGCAGGCCTGGACAAAAGGCCCTCGCCCTAAGAGGAGACCACCCTTAAAAGAATTTTACCCCCATCCTGGAAGGAGCCATCCACCTTTTCACACATGATAGATGACAAATACCTGATTGGATGACAGGCACATGGAGGATTAATCAGATTAAAACAGCCTGCCACCAAGCCCATAAAAAATCCTAGGCTGTTGGGGTGCCTGGGTGGCTCAATGGGTTAAAGCCTTTTGCTCAGGTCATGATCTCAGGGTCCTGGGATCAAGCCCTGTATTGGGCTCTCTGCTCATCAGGGAGCCTGCTTCCCCTCTCTCTCTGCCTACTTGTGATCTCTCTCTGCCAAATAAATAAAATCTTAAAAAAGAACCAAAAAACCCTAGACTGAGAAACGCCAGTGAGACCGCGTCTCTCTTCAGGAGCTTTGCACTATCATTTTACTGTCTCTCAGTAAAACTTTGCTTTGCTGCCCATCACTCTTCTGGTCTACCTCTTCATTCTTCAAAGTGGTGTGACCAAGAACCTCAGGCATTGAAGGAGAAGGAAATCCTGTAACAAAACTATAGGCAGAGACCACTAAATGCACATTTTAGCTTCCATTTAATTGTTTAGCATGCTTCAGTTATATTGAAATTTATTCATTTAAGAATTTCACCTACTCTACTACACACAAAATATTAGGTGAGCCGCTGGGGTGGGGCAGAAAATGGAAGTAATTAGGATTGCCTCTAGGGTCAGGGCGCCTGGGTGGCTTAGTGGGTTAAAGCCTCTGCCTTCAGCTCAGGTCATGAACTCAGGGTCCTGGGATCGAGCCCACATCGGGCTCTCTGCTCTGCGGGGAGCCTGCTTCCCCCTCTCTCTGCCTGCCTCTCTGCCTACCTGTGATATCTCTCTCTCTCTCTCTCTGTCAAATAAATAAATAAAATCTTTTTTAAAAAATGAAGAGTAGTTGGAATGTGAAGAAAAATTTGGAAGCTACTTAATAGGACCAGTGAGGAATCATGAATGAAAGAAAGCATCCTTCAGAAAAATTATGGAGGTAGAATCTCTACAGTTGATAAGTTTTTGGATTTTGGAAGTGAGAAAAAGGGAAGGTCAACAGTGAAAGAATGTTGGAGTTATGAACTAACACATGAAAGCCAGAAGCTGGAAATGAAGGACAGATGGAATATCCGGGTTCAGGAAATAGGCTGAAGATAAGAAGTAATTTTCATTAGAACCTTTGAAAAGGTGATCATCAAAGTTCGAAACTGTGCATGGACTAAAGGGAGTTCATGGTAGAGGGCTCACAGTCCTGGAAAATGCCAAAGTAACACATCACAGCAGCTCTTTCTTATTCAAATAGGACCCAAGACTCTCTTCAAAGCTTCCCTCAAGTATTTCTGGGAGTTTTTGAGAACTTTTATTCTCCCTTTTCTGTTTTGTCCCTCTTTGCTGGGGACCACTGCCACTTTCTTTCCACTCAGGGGTTCCTGCCACCTCTGCGGGGCAATAAGCTGTTTCTCTGGCTCATGTTTCCGGTGTGGTACCCAAGCTGCCACATTCGATGGCAATGTGGAAGTGAACGCCTCACTTCCTATTATGGATAAATTCCTGTTGTTTAAGTCACCAAGTCTGTGGTACTTTGTTATGACAACCCTAGCAAACCAGTTTACTCCCTTTTGGAGCTGGCCTACTTTAGAATGGAACCAGGTTGGTAGGATCTCCTAGGAACAGAGATCACACTCCACTTTAGGTCACTTCTCTCCACAGACCACCAAGGCTTGTTACTCCTAAGTCAAATGAGTCATGCTTGGATTCTGACGCAACCTGTCATACACAGACATGGCTGGGGGGTCTATCCTATAAAATCTTCAGACATGCTTGGGCATGTCTCAATTTAAATAGTAGACTTGGGGTGCCTGGGTGGCTCAGTGGGTTAAAGCCTCTGCCTTCAGCTCAGGTCATGATCTCAGTCCTGGGATTGAGCCCTACATCCGGCTCTCTGCTCTGCGGGGAGCCTACTTCCCCCTCTCTCTCTGCCTGCCTCTCTGTCTACTTGTGATCTCTCTCTCTGTCAAATAAATAAATAAAATCTTTTTTAAAAATAAATAAATAAATAAATAAATAAATAGTAGGCTCAAGCTGCAATGACATTTAATGGATGGGAAAAGGAGCTTGTGATAGGAAGAAGCAACTGGAAACAGAAGAAACAAAAAGATATAAGAAACACTTACCGAGTGTGAATGTCTACTATCAACAACACAAGAATACTTACATAGGTTATTCTGTTAGTGAATTTATTCATTCAAAAATATTGAGTGTCCATGACTTGCAAGCTATTCTGTGAGGAACTAGGGCTGCAATGGTGAACAAAAAAGACATGTCCCTGCCCTGGAGGTAGCTTCTTAAATCTTAAAGGAGATATGGGGATGTGGAAAACAAAACAGATGATTACAATACCACATGATGAGTGAAAGAGAGCATGAGAGGACGGGAGAAAGTCAAGGGGAGAAGCAGACTTCCCATGGAGCTGGGAGCCTGATGCAGGACTCAATCCCAGGACTCCAGGATCATGACCTGAGCCGAAGGCAGTCGCTCAACCAACCTAGCCACCCAGGCACCCCTCATTTAACTTTTTTTTTTTTAAGATTTCATTTATTAATTTAACAGAGAGAAAGAGATCACAAGTAGGCAGAGAGGCAGGCAGAGGGAGAGAAGGAAGCAGGCTCCCTGCTGAGCAGAGAGCCTGATGAGGGGCTTGATCCCAGGACCCTGAGATCATGACCTGAGGCGAAGGAGAGGTTTAACTCACTGAGCCACCCAGGCGCCGCTCATTTAACTTTCATAACCTCCCTAAAGGCCCCATCTCCAAACAGAGTCACATTGAGGATTGGGGCTCCAATATATGAATTTTGGAAAAACACAATTCAGTCCAAAACAGGTTAGCTTTTCAGAAAGAAGTCTCATTCAAAAAGATCTTAAGTTTGCATGAAAATAGCCAGGTATAGAATGTGGGGGAAAGTGTGCTTCAAACATCAGGTATGGCATAGTCAAAGACCAGGGAATAAGGGAGAAGATGGCAAGTTAGGGAATGAAAGGGAATGAAAGGTGGTTTGTTGTTGTTGTTATTTTTAAGATTTTGTTTATTTATTTGTCAGAGAGAGAGAGAGAGAGAACACAAGCAGGAGAGCGCCAAGCAGAGTTTCCCACTACCATCGGGCTCTAGTACCCTCATGTCCTCAGTGGCCTTCATTTCATTCATTCATTCATTCATTCATTTTTTTTATTTTTTTAAGATTTTATTCATTTGATGGAGACAGAGAGATCACAAGTAGGCAGAGAGGCAGGCAGAGAGAGGGGGGGAAGCAGGCTCCCCGCTGAGCAGAGAGCCCCATGTGGGGTTCAATCCCAGAACCCTGAGATCATGACCTGAGCCGAAGGCAGAGGCTTCAACCTACTGAGCCACCCAGGCGCCCCCATTCATTCATTCATTCATTTTAAAGATTTTATTTATTTGAGAGAGAGCAGGGAGAGGGGCAGAAACTCCCCACTGAGCAAGGAGCCCGATGTGAGACTTGATCCCAGGGCACTGGGATCATAACCTGGGGCAAAGGCAGCCACACTGACTGAGTCACTTAGGCATCCTGGGAATGAAGTTGCCCACTGAATCTAGAGAGGTAAGCAGACAACCTGGGAAGACCTGGGAAATCATGATAGAACTGAGATTTGATCTTAGGACAATAGGAAGACAATGACTGTAAGCAGGAGAGTGGCATAATCAAATTTGCCTTGATGGTTTCAGCTCTAGTGTGGAGAGTGAACTGAAAAGTGGCAACACTGAAGATAGGAAGACAACGTAGGGGTCTATTACAATGAAATAGGCAAGATGGTATTGGAAATGGAGGGAAATAGGCAGAACTGAGAAACCCTCAGGTTGTAGAATTGACTTGCTAATGGACTGGGAAAAGAGGAATAAACTGATGTTGGTGCTTAGGTTTCTGAGTTGGACAAATGGGTGGGAAGCCGGTGCCATGCCCTAAGACAGGGAACAAAGAAACAGATGGTAGGAGGCGGGGAGGATGGTGAGCTCAGTTTCCAATAGATTGAGTTTTAGATGTGTGAGTCACACAAGTAATGATGTTCAGAGCCTTATCAGCTAGTTATTTCAATACTTGCTTTAGAGATGAGATTAAAAAAACAAAACTAAAGTTTTAAGAGGTTAAATGAAGTGGGACCAACACCCAGGTTTATCTGACTCTAAAGT
Source organism: Procyon lotor (assembly GCA_028646535.1). Lineage (NCBI taxonomy): Eukaryota > Metazoa > Chordata > Mammalia > Carnivora > Procyonidae > Procyon > Procyon lotor. The sequence continues at coordinate 17,781,074 of CM053617.1, forward strand.
TAGATTTTTTCTACTATAGTCTGCAAAATTTTATTCCAAACTCTAAGAGTTGGATTTATTTCAGAGTTCGGAATTTTCCAACTTTTCAAAGCTAATATGGTGCTTTTACTCCATATTATAGAACAGAGAGTGGGGCAGTATCTTATAATAAAAAGATGCATTAACAAATCTTCAATGAATCATGTAAACATAACAGGGAGTGGGATAAAGAAGGACTAAATAGTCTCATGATAGCTCAGGAGAGGTTTTGCCACCAAATGAGTACTACAAAAAAATTTTGTTTTCAAGGTGTAGTGGATTTTGGAATTATGGACAAAGGTACATGTTCCAGAGTAATGCAAAGTCATGAAAGTCAATGAAATAGAATTTCCAGAAGAAAGTGGTGGGTAGTGATGTCAAATGTTACTGAGAAATGAAGGGCATAAACTGAAGAAAAGTCATTAGATGTGGTGATCAAAAAATTAAGAGATATCTTGAGGAGCATATCCTTTACTAGGATAAAGTTTTGGGAGCACAAGTCAACTTTTAAAGAGTTAAACAGTAAGATGAACTATTCATCAATAGAATGGTTAAAATGATAAAGACAAAAAATGCAAAGTATCAACAGCAATTTAAAGCAAATGGCATTTTCATTCACTGCCAGTGTTAGTGTAAATTGGCATAAGCCTTTTGGAAAACTGGCAATGTCTACTAACACTGAACATACGCATCACACATGACCCAGCAATTCTAGTCCTAGATACATGCTCAGCAACCATGCATGCATATGTGCTCCAAAATACATGGACAAGAATATTTATATTAGTTTTGTTTTACTATATTATATTCTAAATGCATCAGTTACAGATAAATAAAAAGTGCCATGCATGGATTACTAATGACATTTAGTCATGAACCAAGGATTATAATTCATTCAAATCTGCACTGAGGTCCCAAAGAAAAGGGAGAGGTGTAAGTTAATCAGAAGGGTCCCTGAGGATGCACTTCTCCTTTGGAGCACACTGATGATCAAAGCAAAGAAAGAAGTACCAGGTTTAGAGTCAACCTTGAGAAGAAAGCCATGTGACTGTGTGTACAGTGGAGAGAATTTGGGCTCCTGCTACGGCTCTGCCAGGCCAGGCCTGGGTTGCTCTCCTCTAGATGTCTTTTACAGAATTCTATCTTCCTTAAGCCATTTTTATTCTGGGATTTTATATTACATGCAGGAAAATGCAATTCATAACTAACAAGTTCAATGAAAGTCCCCATTTGATTTAATCTAGTCAAGGTTGGTTCCTGCTATTTGCCAACAAAAAGAGGACCCACAAAAATAGGTAGCATAGGATTCTTGGTTATAAAGTCAGAATTTGATGTTCTTTATTTTATTTATTTTAAGGCTTAGTATAAGTGAATATGTGAAGAAAGTATAGTTAATATCTTATCTATAACCAATGATTTTATTTCTTAATTTTTTTAATGATTTTATTTATTTATTTGACAGAGAGAACAAGCAGGGGGAGTGGCGGGCAGAGGGAGAGGGAGAAGGAGGGAGCCAAACGTGGGGCTGTGGGGCTCCATCCCAGGACCCTGACCTGAGCCAAAGGCAGGCACTTAACCAACTGAGCCACCCAGGTGCTCTTATATTCAGTGCTTTTAAAAGACAGTTTGATCAATGATTAAAAATAGAGTGGGAGAGGCGCCTGGGTGGCTTAGCGGGTTAAAGCCTCTGCCTTCGGCTCAGGTCATGCTCTCAGGGTCCTGGGATCAAGCCCACATCCGGCTTTCCGCTCAGCAGGGAGCCTGCTTCCCTCCTCTCTCTGCCTGCCTCTCTGCCTACTTGTGATCTCTCTCTCTGGGTCAAATAAATAAATAAAATCTTTAAAAAAAAATAGAGTGGGAGAGTGGACAACTGGCCAAGTCTCTTCCACAAGAAATGTCATTAAAAAAACAGCATTTATCTAGATTAAAAACAAATTAAGAAAATTAAGAGGTATAACCATCATGAGCAAGGTGTGGACTTTGATTGGATCTTGACTTGCTACAATTTTCGCACTTTGGGGACAGTTGGGGAACTCTATGATATAGGCTGATGTTAAGGAACTGATGTTACTCTCATTATGAACAACTAAGGTATTATAGTAAATCATAGTAAATGATTACTATGAAAATGCTCTTATTTTTTATTTATATATTTTTTAATGCTCATATTTTAGAGATGAATACTAAACTAATTAGAGGGAAGTGATATATATATTTTTTAAGATTTTATTTATTTGTCAGAGAGAGAGAGATCACAAATAGGCAGAGAGGCAGGTGCGGGGGAGAGGGGGGACAGGCTCATCCCAGGACCCTGAGATCTTGACCTGAGCTGAAGGCAGAGGCTTTAACCCACTGAGCCATCCAGGCGCCCTTGATATGTTGTTTATAATTTTAAAATTTTAGCAAACAAATAGATAGAGAAAATATGGTAAAATGTTAATTACTAAATATAGGGTTTTGGGTTTATGGGTGTTCATTATACTATTATAATTTTCAATATATTTGAAATTTTTCATATGAGGTATACAAAGTATATCTATGCAAAAAAGGCTTATAAATTATATAATGGTTTATACAGTTATAAAATTTACTTCTATAAAACACAGCCAATTACAGTTTAATCAAGTAGTAGTTGCTCTGTGATAATTGAAAAATTCAAGAGAGTTCTGCAAATTATTTCAAAATTGTGGCCAAAAATTCTCCAACTGGTTTATTTTCCCAGTTACTTTTCTCCCTTCCTCCCCGGAAACTGAACTGAAAAAGCATAATGTGGTGAATATGGCAGTCAAGCCAGGTAAGAGTCAATCAGAATTGTGCAGGTTTTAGAACTGGGGAGAAAGAATTTAACATGGACTAACCTAAGTGTCTGGCCAAGGCTGCAGTCTGGCCAGCCTCCATCTATGCTGTGAAAATTCTCTGGCCACGGTCCTGAGATCCTCACATCTGAGGTTGCATCATTCTTCCCACGGTTGCTTCTGGACTGGATGTCAACAGCATGTGATGTAAACACATCAGGATAGAAAGTATACATTTTCATATTTTCTTTTTCTTTCTCTCTTTCCTTTCCTCCATTTCTTTCTTTCTTCCTTCCTCCCTCCCTCCCTTTCTCCTCTCCTCTCCTTTCCTCTCCTCTTCTTCCTCCTCTTGTCTTTTCTTCTTGCTATCACTCTCTTTCTTTCTCCCCCCCCTTCCCCACTCCCTTCCCATTTCCCCTGATAAGGAAGAAACTGTACATTGAACTGACCAACCAAACTAGCAAGGGAACTCCAGTCCCTGTCTCAAAGCCCTTCCAGTTCTTCTTTCCTACCCCGTTTCCCGCGGGCGCCAAAATACCAAGTATGCACATGTAGGGAGGGTATAAATTACCCTCCCTGTTTGCACTCGGGGCTCAGGCCTTTGGAGAATGGTCTCCTCTGGGCCCACTGGTGTTTAATAAATCTCCAATCCTTCTTAGTCTCCGAGTGCCGCTTGGTTTTTCTGCCGGGAACCAGTCCAGGTACTGCGACACCCCTTCATACTTACTGTTTGTTTTGGAATCATTTGCCTACGGGGCTTTAAAAGAGAAGCTCCCAGAGGGTTTTCCAGTTCCCTGAAGGGTGGGGAAAGTATAAAGACATGAAAAAAGACCATCTCGGAAGTAAAGAGTACAGTGAAAGCGAGAGGTAAAATATTCAATTAATAAATTGAATGTTTTCTCTGTGCTACTTTGCTATGACCCCTTCCTTCCCTGAAGCCCTCACATGGCTTCCAAGATTGTCAGTGAGAGGTATTTGGTGCTAGTGTTGCTCAGGTGGAATGGCAGCAGGAAGCCTGGGCACAGAGGGACTAAATAGATTAACAATGGGCTTGCCAATCTTGACAATTTTGGAAAGTACTTTGTAAAAGGAAGCTGGAGGCAAATCTCTCCTAGAAACACAAGGAAGAACAATTTCTAAACTTCTGCCTTAAGACTTCAATCATTTCTTCTCAACCATCCCGTATCTAAATCTCCTCTCATCCAGATTTACTTAAGAGTAACCAAATCCTATCATCTTCCAACATCTCAGGATTCCCATGATCCCTTCCCAATATGTGACCCATTCTGTTTGAAACAAAGTCCAGATGGGTCAGCATTTTGCAGCAAAAGGTCAGAGCAAGAGGTAGAACTGGAAGTTTGAAGTCTGTGTAATCAGGCGTGGTGACATAATGGTTGAAGAGGATTTAATTAGAGATGCCTCGAGTTCTGAAGTGCTTGTAAAAAAAAACATGGGGGTGGTGCCTGGCTGGCTCGGTCAGTAGAGCATGTGACTCTTGATCTCAGGATTATAAGTTCGAACCCCACATTGGGTGTAGAGATTACTTTAAAAGGAAAAATAAAAATCTTAAAATATATATGTGTGTAAAAAGGGTTTCTCTCATGTCAGACCTACCACAAATAAACAGGGAAGTTATTTTTTCTAGATGGAAACGAAGCAGCCCTGCTGATGCAACATGCTGATACATGGTCCAAGGACATTTTGGGATTTGGGAGAGCTCTCCTCTGCTCCCTTGTTTGACAAACACTAACCTAATACAAAGTTGCTTGAATCATTGCCTTTCTGCCTTTACTTGACTGACTTTTCCCAGGTGTCAGCTTACTGGGTAAGAAACCTGCTTTGAAATTCTACTTTCCTTGGCCTCCCTTCTGTTGAACTTTGTTGAATAGAATGCCTGACTCCTGCCTAACTTGGCTCTCTTCATCCTGGCTCCTGCTGAAGCAACTGGACAGCTTGGCTCAGAGTCCAAGGAGTTAGAGCCTGTGACCTCACGGCTGCCCTCCCCCTCCCTCACATGGCCTGTTCCTGCCCAGTCTGGTTTGTGAATAGTTCTTGGCAAATACCCCAGAGGAGAATAGAGCCACTAACAATAGTAACTCCCTTTTTAGCTTGAATCTCTTGATACTCAGGACTGTGAATTTAGGAAAACCCAAAATAACCTATGTAATTACAGTGGGTTACCCTAACAGTCTATTTCTGTTATTACCAACATTCGATGTCACTTCGGTAGATATTTAGCTGCTTGTAGTGGAAAGAGTACTGGGCTTATGGCCAGATAGACCCAGATTTCAGAACTAGTTCAGCTATTTTATGACAATCAATTTTATGACATTGGGCAAGTCACTAATTTGAGCCTGTTGGAATTAAATAAGTAAGCCTACATGTAAGTACTTGGAACCCTGCAAAGTGTTACACGAAGTTAAATCATTGCTATTGAGAAACGGGGATAGAAAAGTTTTAGGAAAAAGAAGAGACATAAATTTTCAAGAAGCATTGGAATCAACTTGAAGCAAGATAGTGTTTACTCTGTGTTCAACATCATGCTCAGTCTTAAAGACAAACAACCAAAACTATAGTCTCCATTTAGAGGTAAAGGCAGTCCAGTACTTTTTAAATTTTATTCTTACTTTTTAAAAAAAGATTTTATTTATTTATTTGAGAGAGAGTGAGCGAGAGAGAGAGAGAGGAAGCACGAGCAAGGAGAGGGAGAAGCTGGACCTCCTCACTGCCCCACTGAGCAGGGAGCCCTATGCGGGGTTCGATGCCAGGACCAGGAGATCACGACCGAAGCCAAAGGCAGACGCTTTAACCAACTGAACCACCCAGGTGCACCTTTAAAGATCTATTTATTTATTTATTTATTTATTTGTGTGAGAGAGAGTGCAGGGAGGGGCAGAGAGAGAGAGGGAGAGAGAATCCTGGATCAGACTTGCTGCTGAGTGTGGAGCCTGACCTAGGGCTTGATTCCTAGCCTGAGAGACCATGACCTGAACCAAAAGCAAGAGTTGGCCGTTTAACCGACTGAGTCACCTAGGCACCCCTGCAGTTCAAGGCAGTGTTACTTTTTGTTCATGATGAATTTGGAAAAGGGAATGATTTGGTGGTTCCTTTCAAGGCAAGAAATGATGAAGCAGGAAGATGAGTCCTTATATGGAATAAGTGCAGGAGAGGGTTATTATCCACTTACATGCC
>CM053617.1:17802203-17812256 GCA_028646535.1 Procyon lotor
GAGTTTGAGAAGTTCTTTATAGATTTTGGATACTAGCCCTTTATCTGATATGTCATTTGCAAATATCTTCTCCCATTCTGTCAGTTGTGTTGTCTGTTTGTGGAGAAGTTTAACATGAATCTATATGCGTGTTAAAATGCATTGAACTGTACATCAAAGAAGTCAGTTTTATTGGCTGTTAATTAAAAAATAGAATGAAATGTTATACTTAGCATTTTAGATACAGAAGAAGAAATCATACCCCTTTATAAAAAGAAGAGTAAGATTGTGAAATGTAATAGCAGGCAGAACTGAAATGGTATCACATGGATGTGAAAAACTTTTTTGGGAGAGAGTGAATAAGTAACTTGACAAAAGTGACAATTTAATAAGAGACCACAGAATTTGAAGGCAGGCGGGCTAACTTGGACTAGAAGGGGGTTAGAGCACCACATGACAAACTGTCTATGGTCAGTGGTTAAACACTGGACAAGGACTCCAAATGCCTGCTGGTGGATTCTGTCCACCCTGCCTTCCAGGGTGGGCTCTTACTTCATCCAGAAAATGAGATTAAGAGCAAGACCTGTTTGATCAAGTTTTGTCATGTATATAGAAAATGCTTAGTATATCACCCGGTGCGTAGCAAAGAAACGACACTTGGAGACCACTTGGAGACCTAGTTTCTCCACTGGTAACTAAATTAGCACCTATGTTCAAAACAGTACTGTGCAAATAGGCGCTGTAGCTGGTATACCAGTTAGCATTTCTGCAAAGAACACAAGTCCTTAGGGTTCATGGTTGGTTATAGACATGGAGGAAGAAAACTGAATTTAAGTCTGTTTGATAAAAAAACAAACAAAACAAAAACCACAGTCTTCCTTCTACGCTTCACCCCACCCCCAACTTGTTTCTCATTGCAGTTGCTTAATAATAACTTCCTGAGTAGATGTCCAAGAATATTTTAAATTTCTACTCAGATGTTCTTTATGGAGTACCAGTGAAGGCTACATGAATCTGTACATGTGTCAAAATGCATAAAACCCTACATCAAAAAAATCCATTTTGTTAAATAATAGAGAAAACAGAACACAAACATATGCTTAGCATTTCTGATATAAATGAAGAAATAGTACTCATACAAAGAATAATCAATTGTGAAACAAAGAAGCAGGCAGAACCGAAACAGTATCACATGCATGTAAAAAAATTTCTTGGAAGAGCATGATTAAGGAACTTGACAAAAAGTCACACGTTTAATAAGAGACGACAGTGGAATCTGAAGGCAGGTCTGTGTATGTACACTTGATCTCAGAGATAAGGAGTCAAGATTAGGATCAACAAGCAGGGAGGGAGAGGAGTAGAGAAGAAGTAGTAACTTTTCTGTGCAGAGCACCTCTGGTTAGCTCACCATACTCACATCCTTTTGAAGCAAGAACAGAAATGACAAGTACCCTGTCTATTATTATACATATAGATCACCTTGATTACTTTAAGTGGTGTGGCTTAATACAATCAATGGGCAGCAGCTTTTTAAAACAGGCAAAGCTCTTTTCCAAGAATTGACGTCAGCAGGGCCTCGTAATTGTTCTTCTCGATGGCTCAACTGCCACTACAGTCACAGACAGATGGCCCCGCGTGACGGGGACTATCGTTTTCACCACTGCAGCACAAGCCCATGGAAGAAGCTGCCCTCTCCTGTGGAGTTGGCAGGGGTTTGGTAGTGACCTTTGCTTCTAGCTTATTAACTGTCTGCATCATTTCCAGTCCGAGGTGAAGGATAGTTGAGGGCTGTCCCTTTTGCTCACTTGCGTTTATGAAATTCAGTGTTAGAAAGGGATAGCTTGGAATACCTCAATCCCCCTCAACTCAGCATGGGTCCTGCCCCTGTTCATAATCAGAGGGCTGCCTGCCTAAATAGTTTGATTTTTAAGTGAGCTTCAGAAAGCCCTTTACTCTTAATCCAATTCATATTCCCATGAGCACAGACACGCTGCTAGGAATATCAAGATTATTATATCTGGACTAATATTTTGGCCAGACTTAATCTACTGATCTTTTAGCAAAGGGAAGGACCAAAGGGAAAGGGACTCAGGGAAGACAGCTTTTTTTTTTTTTTTTTTGATTGATTGATTGATTTTAAAGAGACAGAGCACAAGCCAGAGGGGCAGAGGGAGAGGGAGAAACAATTTCCAGCAGACTCCCCACTGAGCACGGAACCTGATGTGGGACTGGATCTCAAGACCTTGAGATCATGACTTGAGCTGAAACCAAGAGTCAGATGCTTAACCAAATATGCCACCCAGGTGCCCTGGGGAAGACAAATTTTGATGGGAACTTTAAAACAGAGAGAGCAAAAAGGATTAGGAGGAGAAGGAATCCATGAGGGAGTTAAAGTGTGCAGGATGGAGGTGGAGGGAAGGAGAGCACAAAGAACAGAGGTTAATAGAAACAATTTCTCCCACTCCACCAGAATAAATGTACCTACTCCTTCTAAGACTCATAAATAAAAGAATGATTCAACAATTGATTATTCTCTGTTTCCTATCTTGTTATTATCCTTTCAGTAATCTTCATTGACTAGCAGGAAATCTGAAGATGTTGGTTTTAGTGATAAAGTGAAGTGTATCATCACTTTGAAGTTGTTTGCCTTAATTTTGTCTTTATTCACCACAAGCAAGACTTGGAAAGCTTTAAACCTTTGTGTGTGTTTTACCCTGGCTGTGGGCCCATGTCCATAAATGATGCTTCCGGAAAGACAAAACTCAAGTCATGTCCCGGATGTGACCAAGACTGGACTATTATCTAGTATCGGAATAAAATTCTCATTTTCTAAGAGAGTACTTACCAAAATAGCTCTTGAAAGCCCAGAGAGTCTGATTGGTTTTTCCACTGTGTTTGAAGACGTTTTGCTTGAAATCAGCACACGTTCCATCTCTGCGATAATTGGCCAAGCCCTAGGGTTGGGGTCGGGCCGGCAGCAGAAGGGGGGAAGATGACTGTACATGTGAAGTAGAGAGATGACATCTTCATTTCCTACAAAAATTTTTTTGTGTAAACTGTGAGAACTTTGCTGAGTTTAAATAAATACTTTGAAGTCTGAGATGACTGGATATCTCTCTGCCCTGTCTAGAGTAACCTCCAACTTCATCTGTGTCACTTCTCAGGAGGTAGACAGACCTACTAGCTCCCCCCCAGAAAAGGAAGGGCTGAATTCCCTCTCCAATTAATAGAGGCTCATATATGGATGCAGATAATTAACCATGTTATGAAGCCTCAGGTTGTACCTCCAGTTCTATTCATTGCCTGGTTAATAGTGCGGGCTCTGGAGTCAGAGAATTGGGTTTAGATCTGTGAGTCTGGACAAATTATTAGCTTATGCTCAGCTTTCTCATCTGTAAAATGGAGGTCATAAGAGTATATAAAGCATTCATCCTTTTCCCTGGAACATAGTACGGCTAACTAAATGGCAGGTATTATTATTATCATTATTGTTGCTCTTGATTTTTTTATTTTTTATCATTGACATAATTATTATTCCTTAAGTGGATGTCTCTATCCAGAGTTGGAGCCACTTCACCAATCAGGCTGGGTAGAAAGCTAAAATAGCACTCCAGCTTACCTAGGGCCAAGATGGCAAGTAGGTTTTCAGCTCAGTGTACTGATTAGTTGATAGTAGCTTCCTGGAAGACTGTGCAGACAAGAATTCTAAGGCTGCTGATGAGATTAGCAGAATGGCACGATGGATTATCAATGTCTGCCGCAGTGTGGGAGGTAAAAGGGCAGTACTCTGCTTATTTGCCAACTCCGGCCTAGGGACTCTGGGCCATTGCTCAGCTTCTTTCTGCTCTTCTGAAAGTGCAGAGAAGTACATTCTCCTTCCTGGTTACCACAGTCTGAAACCCTGGATGGTGAAAAGGGTTTCTTATTGGTAGGAAGTTATAACCCAGTTCAAGACCAAACACTGAAAAAGTGTGTGTGTGTGTGTGTGTGTTTTAATTTTGTTTAGAATTTCATAGCTTCCTTCTGGGGAAACTATTTGGCTATTAGACATCATCATTGGAGTAACTTGGTGGTCTCCTCTTTCTCAATAATGATGGTAATGGCTTATATTTTCAGAGCACTTAATTTGTAAAATGCTTTTACATCCATTAAGACACTTTATATTCAACTATTTGGCATGCAGCAAGCACAAAAGGAAGAGAAGGCAAACCGGTGTGGGTATTTCTTAAGTCTCATTTCAAGTTCACTGATGATTCCAGCACATATGTTTTGTTTCCAAAGTGCTGGCGTTTCACTTCCAGGGTAATGGTATCTGCCTCTTGCTGTGAGCTTCCCTCTGGTTCTCGACTCCTTAATTTATTTTCCTTTCGTTTATGATTCTTCCCCCATGTAATACATGTTTGTTGTTAAAATATTGCCCTCATATTGTGCGGCATGCCCAAGTATTTCCTCAGTGAGTCACTTACGGATCACAGGGCCAATTCTGTTCTTAAGAGAAAATACCAAGGCTAAGATTAGTTCCAGTTTTGTATTAATGATCACAGAGTCTTAAGGCTTAGAAACTCCCAATTGTTGCACAGATACCCAAATGGTCAAATGGTGACCTATGTTGAAGGCAGGCTCTCATTCTTTTTTTTTTTTTTTTGTACCAAAAGGTTTGTATCCCATTCTTCTAGATAGTTTCTACTTCAGAAGCATAATCCATTCTCTCCCACTCATCCAGTCTCAAGAGATTTGGAACTCTTTTGCAATAAAAGATGTGTAAGGTTGACCCTCCCCGCCCACGCTGCTCTCTGTTCAAATGGGTTGAGTCAGTATTTCCTCTCTCCCTAATTCAGCAATGGGCCAGCTGGGGTTGTCTGATAGACTAAGACCCAATTAAATGACCTTCTTCAGACTTCATCTAACCAGGAAAAAGACAGTTAAGCAACGATTTAATTAATGAAGTTGTAGAAGACTAGAAGCCGAACAGATCTAAAACCTCTTTCCTCCATAGCAATATTTTGGGAAGTTTCCATAGTAGAGTAATTTGTCTCACAAAACTTTAAATTTTATAATAGCGAGCAATGTTTTGTCCCCCATCGATCATATGGCAACTTAGATGGATCAAAATTCCTTAGATGAAGAAATAAAAATATTATTTATTATGTATATGACTTCAAAGCCCAACAAAACACTATTAAAGGCCATATGACCTTATATGTCTCCCTCTCTCTTTCTTTTTGTTGTTACTTAGGTTTGTTTTGGTTTGTTTTTTCAGTAGAGTTTACACACAACATTACATTAGTTTCAGGGGTACAACATAATGATTCAACGAGTTTTTATATTAGACTCTGCTCACCATAAAGGTGGTTACCATCTGTCATCATACATCATTATTACAATACCACTGACTATATACCCTATGCTGTGCTTTTTATTCCCATGACTTATTCATTCCACAACTGGAAGCCTGTCTCTCCCACACCCCTTCATCCATTTTGCCCATCCTCTGATCACCCCCTGCCTCTCTGGCTACCATCAGTTTGTCCTCTGTATTTATAGGTCTGATTCTGCTTTTTGTTTGTTTGTTTATTCATTTGTTGTGCTTTTTAGACTCCACGTATAAGTGAAATCCTACAATATTTGTCTTTTTCTGTCTGACCTATTTCACTTAGCATAATACTCTCTAGGTCCATCCATGTTGTCACAAATGGCAAAATCTGTATCTCTTATATAATTGTTTTTACTGAATGAGGGTTTGGTATTATGTCCTTGATATACACTAAAAAGTGGTCCAAGAAACAACCACATGAAATACAATTTTGCATTTAATGTGGGGATACGACTTGAATATATTTTCTACACAATTCAGTGTCTTTCTTTGGTGCCCTTCCTGAGACATTTGTTTAAGAACTCAGTCCCATGAAAAGCAGCGCCTCCCTTGAGTAACTGATATATTTCTCTTTAAAGACAATGACAAATATTAACTGATCAAGTATCTCTTTTTTGTTGTTGTCTTACCTATTAAGAAGCTCAAAGGCAGGGGTGCCTGGGTGGCTCAGTCGTTAAGCGTCTGCCTTCGGCTCAGGTCATGATCCCAGGGTCCTGGGATCAAGCCCCGCATCGGGCTCCCTGCTCGGCAGGAAGCCTCCTTCTCCCGCTACCATTCCCTCTGCTTGTGTTCCCTCTCTCACTGTGTTTCTCTCTGTCAAATAAATAAAATCTTAAAAAAAAAAAAAAAGAAGAAGAAACTCAAAGGCAGGGGTGCCTGGGTGGCTCAGTGGGTTAAAGCCTCTGCTTTCGGCTCAGGTCATGATCTCAGGGTCCTGGGATCAAGCCCCACATCAGGCTATCTGCTCAGCGGGGAGCCTGCTTCCCCCCCTCTCTCTCTGCCTGCCTCTCTGCCTACTTGTGATCTCTGTCTCTCTGTCAAATAAATAAATAAAATCTTTAAAAAAAAAAAAAAAAAGAAGCTCAAAGACAGATGTATGGTTCAACTTCAGTAGGAAACTTTGAATATATGTAGTTGGAGTTAGAAATGGCTTAACCAATGCAAACATGTGGTTTCTCATTAATAATAAGACTAGAAGGAGGTGATTGCTGGTATTGGTGTGGCAGCTCATTGATGTCATCAACGACACGGGATTTTTCTCTTGATTTTTTAGCCCTGCCATTTTTGGCTTGGTGTCTTTTCAACCTAATGCTTAGTGCTTCATTTCACATGATGGCAGTTACAGGACCAGACCATATGTCCACATTCAGTTCAGGAGAAAAGAGAAAGGATGAGCCAGCAAGTTCTCTTCTCCCTGACCATTTCAAAAGGAAACAAAAGCTTTCAAGAATGAATCTACTTATATCTCCCTGGACTTTTTGGATCACATGAATACCCAACAAAATCAGTTATATTAGCCAATTATCATAGCTGTAACAACATATTTTGTCTGGTTCCGTTTTTATATTTTGATAGGCAACCTTGAGAAGTTTAAGATATGGCTCCTCCTTTCTTTTTATCAGCTTAGCCTCTAGTTTAGAGGCAATTCAGGACAATAATAACAATATTATTGTTATTGAGGTAAGATTTATTGAGGTAAATCTTACAAGAAATGAAATAGAAAATTAAACGTCTTCTTTTGTCATTAAGCCCCAGAACTACATCTTTTTGCTGTAATTTTATTATCTGTAAATCTGCTCCCCATCTTCTTTAATAGAGAGTCCATTTCAAACTTTAGAGATTTTTTGAGGCTCTGTGACCTATCAGCCACCTAAAAATCAGAAGTCAAGTGATAAGGCAAAATAGCATTAAAAAAGATTGGGGAGTGGTGCCTGGGTGGCTCAGTCAGTTAGCTTCTGACTCTTGGTTTCAACCCAGGTCATGGTCGCAGGGTCATGACATGGAGCCCTGAATTGGGCTCCATGCTCAGCGGGGAGCGTGCTGCAGATCTCCCCCTCCCTCTCCCCCAACGTCTCCCCTACTGTGATTTCTATCTCTCTCAAATAAATAAATAAATCTTTAAAAAAGAAGTTGGTAGCTGATGTAATGAACTAATGAATAAGTATATCTATGGGGTATAGGAATTGGATGGGGTGAAAGAGCAGAGCGGGGAGATTTGAGCCCTGAGGACCTGGATCCGGTTTTACTTGACATTCACTAGTTGTGTAATCTTGGGGTAATTGTTAACTTCTTAAGCCTTGGATTTTTCTCATCTGTAAAATGAACATGGTAATCTCCTCCACATTGATTTGCAGTTATCATATAGGCTAATAGCCTTGAAAGTGTTGTGTAGACTTTAATAATGGGGTACAAAGTTTTATTTAAAAGTGACACTCATTTCAGCAATAAACTTCTTCATATAGATTTGATTATTGTCACTTTATCAGAATGCCTGTCTAAGTAAGTTCAGTGCTTCCTGTTGACTTCACACTTGGTGTTGGGAAGCAAAGCTGACAAGTCCACTTATGCCAGAGCTAGTAAGCATACAAGTGTCTCTGAAATAGTGAGCAAGTATTAGGTGCTCCGGTTCTTCTGTAAGTGAGCTGACTCCCTTAGAAGACTTAGAGAAAATCCTCAGGACGTCGAGTCAGTGGGGTTCATTCCAGGTACGCACATAATGCCAGCTCAAGGAGAGTTCACACCCATGGTAAAAGTGGGTTTATAATGAAGCAAGATATTACCTTTCCATTCTGAGTAAGTCTGGAATCACATCTGTAAAAATGGTATGACCCTCGGAAGAAAGTCTTTTGGGATAAGGATAGCATGGGGGGATGTTCAACAGTGGTTCAAGCTCTCTTTGCTAGATTTGTCCATGGAAACTTAAAAATAAGTTTGGAAAGAGCAGAATAATGAGCACCCTGCAGCTCTGATGCCACTAGCCTCCTCAAATAACTAACAGAAATGAGAAAATAGCTCGTTCATACTATAAAGAAACCACCACACACAGCACTAAGTACTAGACAGGATGCAGGAATTTTTTTCAAATCTTAATGCTATAAATATGCAATAAAGGAAAGAATAATACACAAGTGAGTTTAAAATAGAACTGAGCAGGTCCCGTCCATTCTATTTAGGGAAATCCAATGAAGTATATACTGGGTCTCCAAAACTGTTGTAATGAGTGGTACATGGAAATTTATGGATGCCCATCTCAGACACACCCCACCAGACTAAGGGAAAATCTTGCAGACCATGAGAGGTTGTATCCAAGTATATTGCCCAGTATCCCTGATTAGCTATTTTAATGATAGGACTTAACATCAAATTCCAGATGTGGTACCCATTCTCTTTATTGTCTGTTGACCTGATTTTTTAGATGGAATAAAAGATTTTAAACAAATAGTCCAGATGGGAGACTGACACCAACAATGTAGTAGTATAATCATTTCAATAAATCTTAAGTGCAGTTAAGCACTGGTTTCCTGGATATCCTAAAATTTACAATTGTTTCTGGGAAATGAAATAAAATTTTATTTTATTACATTGCTCTGCAACACTCTTCATGGGTTAGTTATTCTCTGAGGATTTTAGGGGAGTATGATTAACATATTTTAACATGTTCCTAGGTACATCATAAGTGCCCAGATCTTATATATAGCATCTGATTTACTCCTTATGGCCAGTCCAAAAGGTAGGTGTTGGGATCATTTTTCCATAGATAAAGTAGAACTTAGGTAGGTTAGCCAAGTGACTCAAAACCACTGAGAGAAGAACTTGGAATGCTAAGCAGAGCCCACCAATTACATAGCCCCTTCTTTTCAATTATTTTGAAAATCATTCTTTTCCCACTATACCATGTGGTCCCTGGATAAATTACTAAGGATGCTTAAGTGTATACATTGCTGCTTTCCTATAGCTGCAATGACCAGGAAATAGGGTTAGGAGGAATTCTGGCTAATTGAATTTTTTAATTAGCTGAGGGTTAATATTTTCTTTAAAAATCCCACTGAGATGGTTCTTGAAATGCACCCATCTTCTTCCTCGGCTTAGCAGAATATGGCAACTAAATGAAACTGTATTTTTCTCCCATCTTGCCATAGTCTTGACCAGTTCTCTGCTCGACTTCCACCTAATCAGAGAATCCTCCTATGACCAGACTTGATAAAAAAATCAATCCCCCTCTCCCCTCAGTCTTTCACCCTTTCACTGCTTTGCTTTTTCCCCTCAAAGCACATATCACTAATTGATATGTTACGTATTGACTTATTTTTTAATCTCTCTCTCTTCAATGTAAGCTTCATGAGAGAAGGGCCCTTATCACATCCAGCGTTGTTTCTCCAGGACCTAAGACGGTGCTTGAAATGTAGTAAGTACTCAAACGGTACTTATGGGATGAGCAAATGAATCCAGTTAATTATGAATTCTAACCATTTAGTGCTGTTGCTGAAGTAGATTTGGCTGAATCTGTGTATGTGTCCCATTACAGGGCATGTAGGGTTGGAGTTCTTTATAATAAAGCTGTGGCCACATGATCCGATTCTTACTCATACAAATGGACACAGGGCCACAATTATAGCAAATCAAAGCTTCTGGTAACTTGGAATCAGTCCATCAAGGTGTCTTACAATTTGAAAGAAAGAAGGGTTTTGTGTACTCTGCTT
>CM053617.1:17812356-17828795 GCA_028646535.1 Procyon lotor
CCCCCCCTTCCTTCCTTCCCACCTTCCTTCTTTCTTTTTAACTCTTGGATGTCAGTTTTATTTGTTGTTTGATTGTTTGTTTATTCATTTATTATTTTTTAGTGTTCAATGATTCATTAGTTACGTGTAACACCCAGCAGTTGAATTTTTTTGCACCATTTCAGAAACACTGTTGCCAGCACAGTCCTGACCTTGCTATGTGATCTTGCTTAAGTGACCTTTTTCCCCCTCTTGCTTAAAAAAGGTAATCCACATGTTGTTTGTAGAAGATATGGAGAAGGTAACTCAACAGTAGGGGATGGAGAAAAACCTATTCTGAATAGTACAGCTGAAACCAGGACTTTGAATGGTGATTTACCTGAATGGAGTTGTCCTAGCAAAGGTACCTATGTCTTTTGACTATGAAATAGACCCTAACTGCTAGGTTTTCTCTCATTGTTTTCAGAAGACAAGCCCAGTGTATTTGGAACCATGGGCGAGCTTTTGGACTGTCTGAAAATGTTCATGAAAATCTCATTCTGAGACCTTGCATTGTAATTAGTGGGAGTCAAATGGTAGTTGAGAGCTTGGGCTCTGATACCAGACTGCTTGGGCTTAAATCCTGAGTCTGCCACTTCCTGGCTGGGTGAGCTTGGGCAAACTTCATTGTATAATAAAAGTTGGGTCTTGACACTCTCCTGCTCAAATCCCTCTAATGGCTCCCCAAGACTTTAGTGCAGTCTACGTGGCTGTGTCTGTTCCATCTCGGACCTCTTTGTGGCCCACTCTGTTCTTGCTTGTTCTGCTTCAGGCTCGGGGGTCTTCCAAGTGGGCCTACCTCAGTCCTTCTACACTTGCTGACCCTTCATCAAAAAGCTCCTCTCCCACGTATTCTCATGGGCTGCTCTCTTGCTTTCTTAGGGCTCCTGCTCAACTCAAACCTCCTCGAAGATGCTTTGTCAATATCTTTGTAACACTTAATCATTCTTGAGCATCTATTAGAAAATTCACTATTATCCATGCTGCACCCTACCCCATCCTGACCTTAAATGTAAGCACATGAGGTTATCCATATTGTTCATGGTGGTGCTCTGAGATCTTGAATATTGAGTGCTAGCATATAGTATGTGCTCAATAATATTTGTTGACTCTAGGAATCAATATCTAACCTGAATTGTTTCCATCAGAGTCTCTTTCTCCCTGATTTGAAATTGGTGCAAAGAGACTAAGTCAGGAGCAGGTGCTACAACTATAAAGTCTTGTTTCAAAACTAAAGCTCTAATCTCAGGAAAGCAATTATAAGTTACTCTGTGAACAAGAGTTGGGTCAGGAGAGAGAGAGAGAGAGAGAGAGATTTTGATGTTCCTATTTTCAGGACTCTAATCCTACTAATTCTCTTTGCTTAAGAGACTTAAGTGCATTTCTGTTTCTTACAACCCTGATCCCTGACTAATATAGAAGTGAAATAAGGTGACCCTGCATAGGAACTTTTGGATCCTAGAGGACAGAGGAAGTGCTGGTGTGCCTTTTTACATTTGTATCTCCAGGACCTACTGCAATTATTTCTAGTACTTATATGATAAGCAATTAATGAATACAAATTTTTCAACTTAGAACTTAATTCCAATAATGTAGATGTAATGATCCCTAGTTTACCCTCCCAAGACTATATTTCTGTTTTCTACTCCCTTCAGAGGCTTTCCCATCACTTAGCTCCTCTCATTGAATATTTTCCTCAGCATTTTTATATGGGACACATGAAAGTTTATTTTAAAATGAAATCTGTTCCACACCAGGTATGCACCCAATTCTGATGAAGAGAAAATATAGGGGAGCTTCTGGGTGTTATATGTCAACACATGGAGGTCTGTTTCCCCAGAAGGGCCAATTACAACATCTTTAATAATGTGGTAGGCTTTATAAATTTTTATCTTCAAAGAGTGGACTTTATATTATTTTGTGGTAGCTTGTTTTTCTTATGCTGGAACCAGAAATATATATTAGCACCAACCAATGAATTGAAAATTCTGTCTTCATATCAGAAAGCAATCATTTTATAGAAGAAAATTAGGGCTTGCAATGAAACATTTAATTGTAACCGTCATGAATATTGTCCTGTTAGGTGGTTCAGCCCATACTTGAATCCATGGTTCTACCTTTTCATCTCATCTAACTTCACCACAATCCCTCCCAAGACAGAACTTCATTTTGATGGGTTCCTGGCTTCATCAAGTGTCCTATGATGCAACCTGCCCCATTTCCCATCAAAGATCCCTTTTGCTAATAATCCTTTCCATTTTCCTGTAGTTAATTTCATCATTCTATTGCCTAACTGGTATCTTTTCTACCAAAGATGGAATCTTTTTCTCTTTGTATTAATACCTCCTCAATTCTTGCCTGAGCTGCCAATTAAATATCATATCTTTTACTTTTTGGATTAAATAACTATTCACAATGACTGTGAAATTGGTTACCCATATTTTGGGCTCTTATGTATCACTCCTTAATTGATCTCCACTTTTCTCCTCATCACCTCTTCTTCTAGGTTTGCTGTAATTACTGACTGAGAAATCGTGATTTCAGTGGAATAAAGAGAAGAAAATTGATGCTACTCAGACTCCTTTATACCCTGACAAATCATAGTCACAGTTTAGAATGCTATCTTATATTAGACTGATTTTTCAGGACCAGCTACTCATACCAGCTGAAAACTAGGACAAGAAGACACTAATTCAATCATTTGAAGATTGAATCCATTGTTTTCCTTTGTAATTTTTGAGAACTATTCAACCCAAGTTGACTTAATTTGATTGCAAATTGTCTAGACTTACAGTGTAGGGGGAAAGGGGCTTCAACTTTCTAGGCAATGGGAACAAAAGCTCACAGTAGGACTGTGCTGTGTATAAGCAATGATATTAAAACCTTGACACATGACTAATGGATGGACGTACAACCATAGGAAAGCTTAAATTTTCTGTTCTGAAACCCAACTCTTGCAACCTCCCTCCAGAGATATCCCTCTCCCCACTCAAGGAGCCTAACATGGGTAAAAATCTACTTCTTCTGGTTTTCCACTTGTGGGAAAAAGCCCAGGTTAAAGCATTTTTCCAGCTTCTTAGCCCAATGAACATGTAACATTATGATTCTTTTCAGTTCTGAATCAACCTTCTTATGTTTGGAACTATCTTGAGCTCCCATATGAATATAGATGTGGATTGGACTTCAGCAGCTGATCTGTGTTGCATGTAGGCAATTTTGGTTTCCCCTGACAAGTGACTCATCCCTGTTGATTTCTGGATGGTCAGGAATATATAGGAGGTGTCTGAGAAAGAGAGAGTCCTAAAATGAAGAATTCTTAATGTGAGGAACTGGCTGGTGTGAGGCCTCATGAGAAGTGGTAGTGGTGATTCCAGAATGCCATTATTTCATAATTTCTGCAACACTATCATCACAGTATCTGTAGGCATCTCACCTCAGCCAATCAGTCCCTCCATGGAATTTTAAAAACCAGAGTTGAAGAAAGGGCGCCAGCCTCTCTCAGTTGGCAGAAGCTATAAGAAGAGATTTGAATGTTCTAGTGGTTATGTTTTTTCATTATAAAAGAAAAATTGGTTTGCTATGAGAAAAAGTGAAATTGACCCAGAGAGAGACAAAAGGTAAGGATGAGGCAAGAAAGCCCAGGTACCACTCCAGCCCCTGGTTCCCACCATTCCTGATATCCAGAGGCACTACTCTCATTGGCACAGTTTGATGTTCAGCTATTTCTTTTGTTATATAAAATATCTCCAGAAACTTTCCAATAAACTCCTTTTTCCTGGACTAAGTTAGTTCCAATTGGGATTTTGTGTATTTGCACTCAAGAGTCCTAATTATACATATATACTTGAGAGCTCATAACCAGACATCAGTCAAGTCATTCTAATGGTATCTGGGACAAGAGGAGGTTTGCAATTAATCCAATTATACTTTTCCCCCCAACCTGCCAACCACAATTAAGAGAGCAATAGGTAAGAATCACTGTTTTTCTGGTTCTGTGTTAAGGGGTGGAGTACAGTTTTCAACTGGAAGCTTCTAGATTAGCTTCTATGTACTTTGATCTCTTTTTTATCAACAAATTCTCATGGTCTCCCTTCTACTGATTGAATACAAATGACCACTGAATGGAGGGAAATGGGCAGAACCAACCAAGGTGTTCCTCTGAATATCTATACCTTTTCTCCCTTTTTTTGCCCATGAAACTGCGTGTTAAATATGACTTTTACTTTCAAAAATAATACTCTTCTTTAGAATATATGCTTCTTGTTTTTTATAAGTTTAAATCCCAGGGATGGTCGATGATAAGAAACCATTTCAGTTCTCTCTCCCCACATTTCTAGAGCATTCCAAAGGTCAGACTATTTTCAGCTTTTGGCATACCCATTTCTATTCCTTGTAATCTTCCAACTTTTTCTGCAAAGTGCATGATGCAGCATCAGCTCTCACAAGTCTGTAGTTGAATGAATAAACAATGCTGCAAGAGTAAATATAGTGTTGTGAGTTGATTAAAGCTTCTGTTCCACTAGGTGGTGCTGGTTGACATGTCGTTTGCCTTGGAGTGTTTTAAAGGCCTCAATTTGTCACCATTTGGTTGGCAGTAGGAATTGATGAGAGTCAGAGTTTATTTGTCCAAGCCAGGAATTTCTGAGTCTCCACTGGGCCTTATCCTCTGACTAGATGTGTGGGCTTCCTAATTTCCTTTTTCTTAAATAGGATAATGATCCTGTATGAGAGGATGTAGTAAGATGTCCTGCTCTATCTCAACACATCTCAGGGGCCCACTCTCCTGGGGTTTGGGCTTTGGGGGCACTGTTTCATTAGACCTAGATGGAAAAGGGGTTGTTTGGCTGAGAGTGAAAAGACATAGGTTTGGGTGACCAGTACTGGACACCTCACTACCACCTTGCCCACTGATCATTGCATTTGGTTCCAGAACTATTGGTGACCCTGGGTCTCTCCTTTTTTGCACCTGAGATAGCATTTTAGATATGACTTTTGCTTTCACAATGTAAGAAATACTTCCTTAGGATCCTTTAAGATAGACTTACAAAGGACCTTTTAGAGAATTCATCTTTTGGCAGGAGAATGTCTCATGTAGTAGTATTCAATTTATCAGGTATCCTCAGAGAAAGAGGTGTTGCATACAAGCAAATTTTCCAAATAATCAAAGCTTATTATTTTCCATGCCAAATCTTTGAAAGTTTTGCAGTGATGCAGTAGATAAAAATAGTCCCAAAGTATATTACGCCGGCTGTGCTTTTTAAAGCTTAATATACTGAATTTAATTTATTTAATGACTTATAATCATTTTATTTATTTATATATTTATTTGTTTGTGTTCTAAGAGATGTTTTGGTAACCTAATATTTCTGCTCTGAAAAATTTCTAAATGCTTCCAACATTCTTCCTTTCTTCCTGACACACTCCACTCTTTTCTATTTTTCAAGTTTGTAATCCATGACATATCTTAGGTTCCATACCAGATTGGCAGGATGCTCAGTATGGGTTAACACAAGTACTAAACTCCTCAACTGACGTTCTGCATACTAATATCTTTGGAGAGAGAACCCTGCATCTTTCCTGCCTACCATGGATTTCTCTGGACTCCTGAACTCTTCAAACCTCAGGGACAGTTTCCTAGCCGATGGTTTAACCTAAGACCTCACTTTGGTTATGGTCACTCTCTGAACACTTCCTTCCTATCCATATTCCACAATAGAAATAGCTTTATTAAAGACACCAAGGAAATAACATTAATATAAGATAAGGAGAGGGAAGAGGAAATTTACAAAACTCAGAGCCACAATGGTAGATTCTTATCAAAAAATGAGAGACCAAAAAAAGAGAAATAGCAGACAAGACTCCTTTATTCATAAGATTGGAAAGCCAACTCAAACTGGCTTAGACTCTAACATTCACCAAAGAAAGGGCATCTGGAAAATTTCAGAATGGTTGGATACAGGATTCAAACAGCCTCCAAGACCCAACTGCTCTCCATTTCTGCCCTACTTTGCTCTGTCTTGGCTCCATGAACACAACTGCCTTCTTCATTCATGGCTCCCAGCAGAAGCAGGCTAATAACCTCCTGACTTCCAGTCAAATGGAGAGAAAGCTTCTCTCTCTAGTAACTCCTACAAGCATCCCAGAGTTGACTCATTGGCTGGGCTTAGGTTTTATGGTTCCTGAAAGTGGATTGTTAATGATTGAAAAGCGGCAATACACCGATTAAGCAGATCTGGTCCACATGTTATCTCTAGAGATAAAGGGTCAAACAACCATAACCACCTAGGTCTAGGATTTAGAGTTTGAGTGTAGTCAATCCCCAAAGGAAAAATGACTGTATTGTTACCAGTGTAGGTATGAATGGATGCTGAGAAAATAAAACCAACACTTATGCTAAAGAAGCTAATGGAGAAGAGCCAGAAAAGCCCAGACACTGATCTACCTATTATGATCACTAGATCACTGATCTAGTCCTATTATGACTCAGAATAATTTTACCACACATCAACCATGCCTTCCCATTGAGTGCCTATCTCCACCCATAGGTTCTCTTCTCACATCATTCCTTCCCTGAGCAGAATCAGGGATGGGAGAGGGAGAAGGCAAGGCAGCCGCTGAAATCTCCATTAGCCAAACACACTGAATTCTCCAAAAGCTTTTTTTATCCTATTTGATACGTTCTCAACTACTCCAGCTAATTTTTCATTCTTTTCACAGGCTTTAAATAGGCCCAACATCATGACTATTTTTCCACGGACATGAATATTGTTGAAAACAAACAAATATAGGCCAATATTTAACCTTCTATTACTCTGACGGTCAACCATACTAACATGCCAGAGGACCACCTGTGTAATGTGAATCCAGATCGTCTTTCTCACCTAGTTCCCCACTATTGAATTAGAAACTTTGAAAAGTTCTAGAGAACCCCATGGATATCTTCCTCCGTTTTTTTTCCCTCCCTCCCTCTCTTCCTTCCTCCTTTCTTTCCTTCCACAAAAATGGACTGAGATCCTATGTACTTATCACTGAGGACACAAACATGAAGACATGAGTCAAAGTCTGACCTTGCTCACAGAGCTCACAGAGAATGGCATAGATAGGTAAAAGGATAGTTATAATACAGAGTGGTCACCACTAGCATAGAATTAGACATAGGGTGGCATGAGCATAAAGATAAGGACCTTCCTACTTAGAAGGGTCAGAGAATTGTTTGAGTACATTACCATTACTGCAAGTTTATCAGGACACACTTGCCTTCTCCTGATCCCTAAGAATGCCCAGGTATTATAGAGGCCAGGAGGGGAAAGACTCCAACACACCCCTCAGACATTAAAGAGCACAGATTCCTAACTTGAGTCCGTGAGCACTGGTTTTAGAGGGTGAGGATAGTGCCTGAGATTGTGTGCAAAATTCTTCATGTTTGTGCATTTTCTTCTGGGAGAACATTCATAACTTTTACCAGAGCTTCAAGAGGACCATGATCAGAAGGGTTTAAGAGTCACTACTCCAGAGAGAAACGGAGAAAGAGAAAGAAAGAGAGAGAGATGCAATCCCTGATGAAAGATTTCTGTTGTTTGATGGGGAGCCAAGGAATGAGGGTGATTCCAGCTGAGCTGGACTTGCATCATCTCACTTTCCCTGAAACGATTTCCAGCTAGAACTGAGATTCTCTAGAAAGTATACTAATAGATCTTTTTTTCTTCTTTTTTCTTTTCCCTTTAATGGTGAAGAAGCCTATTGCATGTTGATTATCTGAAGTAAGCCACTGCCTATCCCCTACTCCCATCCCTTCCCCAGGGAATGTTGAGCAATATCCTGACGAGGCCTCATGTGGATCTGGGCTGTGACCAGACTTCTTGTGAAGAAGATGAGGCTTGGTTCCGGTGTTCCTCCTCTGTTCTCCCTTCTAGACCCTCATCCTCCAAATATGTGTTTCTCCCCTCAGGGCCTATCCTGTGTTCCATTCTTCCTCTTTTTTTTCTTTTTTTAAAGATTTTTTATTTATTTATTTGTCAGAGAGAGAGAGCACAAGTAGGCAGAGAGGCAGGCAGAGGCAGAGGGAGAAGCAGGCTCCCTGCTGAGCAAGGAGCCCGATGTGGGACTCGATCCCAGGACCCTGGGATCATGACCCGAGCCAAAGGCAGCCGCTTAACCAACTGAGCCACCCAAGTGTCCCTGTTCCATTCTTCTTATTCATCTTCATCCTCACCAAAGGATTAATTAACTGAGGTACTGTTTGGGAATTAATAACTGAGGTATTGGTTGACAAAGGAACTCATGATTACATCTCAAGAGTAGATTATTGGGTAGATTTGGAAAGTTCTTCAGGATTCAAAGAATGGTTGAATGACTGCCGGTGGAACCTGCATTTTAAGGCATTAGAAACTCTCAATCACACTACATATGTGCCTGCCGATTTGTAAAGGAGGTGTATACTCACAGGCTGGGATCACAACAATGGGCCATGATTTTCTGGGAGTCATTGGGCTTCCCAACAACTGTTAAGTAAGAGATATGGACCAGATTCTCTTCAGTGCATCCTCTAGCTTCAAAATGTCAGATAACTGAATGAGAATTAAAAAGCTCAATGTATAAATCAATTGCCACCAAGCAGAAATGTTCAGATACAGAATGAGAGATACTAAATGCTCTATCATGGAAATGTTGATACAGAATCTATACAACTCCTTGTTGTATATCATAGACACAGGATATCACAGAAAGGATTTGGTGTATGTGTGTAGGTGTACTCATTTGTTCATTCAACAAACACTAAGAAAGCCCCATCTACCTGTTCAGCACTGATGAGCCAGCATTGAAACATGACATTGAGTCCCTACCTTAGAAAGTCTGCATTCTAGACTCGGGGCCCAGCAGGTAACACAAGCTTGCAGGGGTCAGATATGACAACAGGGAGAGATGGGGCCTGAGGCAAACCTGAGAGTATAAACCCCAATAACAGCATTCAAATGTAAAAATATGCTCATTTTGTGGGCCAGAATAAAATAGGTCTAAAAGATATATTTAACATTGATCACAAAGTGGTGATTCATGGTCCAGACAATAATACAGATATATTAAGTGCTTACCATGAGCTAAGATCGTTCTAGGTGCTTTAGACCTATATGTAATATATAATATGTAATATGGTGCTTTACACCATATTAAATGACTTATTTCTATAATTAAGGCACTCTTTTTAGGAACAATGAGAAATTCAAGGCATAAAAGAATGAAGTGAGGAGCCCAAGTTAGCCAGCCAGCCGAGAAGTCCAACTTTAGACCCATTTTTGGCACTCTATGTTGCCTCCATAGATGATTTCTCTGATTCTGAACTTCTTGATTATGTGAAATTTGTGATTTGATTTGATCAGAAATATGTGATCTGATTTGATCAAAACTAAAGTGCATTAGTGAACAACTCTTGTTTACTTCTTTCATACACGACCTGTTTCATACAGGTTACAGTGAAGAGAGTTAGAATTCATTTAGACTTGAACCAGAATGACTTCTACCATTTTATCTCATTTTAAAAATTGTCTTCTCAAAAGTAGGCAAGCCCTGAAACATGCAGATTGTGTCCTTGCCTCTTGAGCAGCCAAAGGCTGGGGTGGAGCAGTGAGTAAATAATCTTCTATTTTACAGGTCAAAGGAACAAGTAAATTATTCATTCTTTTATCTAATAAATTTGTGGCCTTGACCATAAAGTGGTAGAACTCCGGAAGTGGAAGAGATCTGAGCATCACGTATGATGGTTAGTTCTATGGGATGTCAGTAGGACTTATAAGAAAACAGTAGCTTTATGGTCAAATAAGTGGAAATTCCTTACAGAGAATCAACCTAGGTGTGTTACTTCAAGATTGGTCAGATTCTTTGCTGTGCACTGGGAATCCTTTTTGCCTTTCTTGGGCTAGGGATGTTCTGCACAACAGATTTGGAAACCTGGACCTGGTATTCCCATCTGATTTCATACATGTGGACCTGAGGAGCTTTGAGAAGATGGATGAGACCCTCCCAAGGTCTCACAGCTAATAAATGATAGCCTGATTTAATGATAGTACTGAACAAAAAGCCCATTGGATTATATAATCCTGATAGCCTGGAATTGAAAGTAATCTTAAAGAGTATCTAATTTAAGCAATTTATTTTGCTAGAAGAGGAAATACAGCTCCAAAGAGGATGAGTTACCTGTCAAAGGTTTACAAGCAGAGTGCAGACCGAAACTCAGGCTTTCTGCCTTCTCCTTAGGAGCAGACAAAAATGAAAACCAAAATGAATTTAATTATGCCAGCCAGAGTTGCTAACCAGAATGCTATCAGTTAGCCAGAATGATAACCAAGATTTTCCCTATACTGTATAAGAGCTTCTGCTAAATGTTATAGGACCTTTACATGACAGACACTAAAATGCTGCTGTGACCTCAGTAAGAAAGCAATTGAGGAGTGACTGGTGATTTCACATTAGGATTATGTGAGTAGTTTTAAAAATAATACTGATTGCCCTTGTGGGGCCATACTAGATGGTCTAAATCTAGAAGTTGAAAGTAGGATGGTGCCCTGATATTTGTACTTTTTTCTTTTAATTTTTTTAAGGATTTATTTATTTATTTGAGAGAGAGAGCAAGTACGTGCATGCATGCATGAGTGGAGGGAGGGGCAGAGGGAGAGAGAATCCTTGAGCAGACTTCCCACTGAGTGTGGAGCCCACGTGGGGCTCGATCCCAGGATCCTGAGATCATGACCTGAGCCAAAATCAAGAGGCAACCACCCAACCGACAGAGCCACTCAGGGACCCCCTGATGGCTATATTTTTAAAGCGCCCCAGATGATTCTAGTTTAGATTGGGTGGAGAAACACTAACCTAGAGCCAAACAAGATCTGGAATTGGGAGAAGCTGGGGAGAAGGAAAGGATGTTGGCAGCAGAGGCCTCAGGTCATCCACAAAGAGTAGACCATGGTGCCTATCTCCTCATCTCTCTCTCTCTCTCTCTCTCTCTCTCTCTCACACACACACACACACACACACACACACACACTCCTCTAGAAGAGGAGAAACACCTTGTAGGAACAAGAAAGCAGTAAGAATAGATGAACAAAGAGATTACTGTCTAGCCTTGAGTCCACCTGGGTCTTGACGGTGGGGATTTATGGGAAATCTTATCAGCATGGCCTGTGGTTTTCTTCTGAAACACACCATACTCCGAGCATAGGAATAGAAAGCACAGGCCTGGGAGTTACTTAGAACTTTGGGTAGATAAGATTGACATAGAGGACTCTATAGTCACAGAACTAAGGGATGACAGCAGGTGGTTGATAGATTCCATGAGGATCGTCCTTATGTCACAAATACAATGAACTGGTGATGACTCCAATGAGTATATCCCACTGCAAGTGGACACATGTTAATTCCACTATCCAGGAAATGCTACCTGGAATAAATTCCCTGCCCAGGACAGTGCTAGTCCACTATGCTCATATCTGTGTTCTGTAGATTCTTTTCAACCCTCCTTTGCCATCCTTCAGCAATTATTTTTTCATTTTAGACAAATTTTAGACCTATAACCATCACCCCAATTATTTCTGTAATAATGACCTTCTTAAACGTTGTGAGATTGCCAAATCTGGCCATGACACAGCTGATTATGAACTTGTGACTCAGTGGCCGACATTTCAAGACAACCTTTAGCCAGTTCCAACAAAAAGTCAGCATCCAGCATCTTCTAGCAATTATTGTAATTTATGTATTAAAAAACAAAACAGTAATACGCAGATTTCTCTAATTGATTCTTGACTAACCACATGAGGATGGAATCTCATTTGGAGGGGAACCAGCTTTTTGTCCTTCACCCCTGATCACAGCAAGTCCCAGAATGAAGTGCTATCTGAGATTAAATTGTGGCTTTCTGTTTTTATCCCCCCCTCCTTTTTATTGAACCATCCCCCGCCCTAGCCGGAACCCAAGAGTTAGCACGTACAGTGTGCCTTCCAACTGAACTGCCTGGTCGTCTATGACTCAGCTGTCCAGAGAGCCACAGCTGGCTTGGTGTGGATTTTAAAAAACTCCCCTCTCTCGATCTCTCTCTTTCTCACTCTCTTTCTCTGCCTCTCTGTCTCTCTCTCCAATTACACAGTGTGAATTAATAACCAGTTCCTTCCAGTTGGCTGAGAGGAGCACAGAGGGAAACTCCTAGTTTTCTGGCTACAGGCTTGGGCTGAGGAAGCAGCTTATAAGGTCAGTGTCCCAAACCAAAGCAGACAGCAGTACAAATAAACAGCCATGGGGAGACAGACACGGAGTCAGGAAAATCCCCTACATGACTAGACTATCAGTTTCAGCAGTGCTGTGGCTGGAATGTCAGGTTCAAGCCTGTGACACGGAGGCCAAAGTGTTTGCCTTGAAATAAGTGGTGTTCTCAAGCCTCTTTCTCCTTAGTCAGTGACCATATTTTGCTAAAGAAAGAAAAATCATCCCTGTATGGGATGGGTGGGAAGTCAGTTTCAGATAATTACAAAAATGATGCATTTCCAGGATTTGAGTTAATTGAGGTAGAAGGACATTCTAAATTAGTAAAGAGCCTGAATTGCAGATGTTCTCAAAAGACAAGGGCCAATGGAGAGGGGTCCTTCTGGATGGTGTTCTAAAAGAGGGGTGGGTGTTTGAGATCCTAGATGTCATTTAAGTCTTGGCTTCACTTGCAGTTTGCTGGGTAAGTGTTACCAGAGATGGATTTGTCATGAAAACAGTGAAGCTTGTATTCTGGGACACAGCTAAGGGGCACTCATAATGTGTTTGCATGGTTGTATATTTTTGTAAAATTTGCAAAAGTAAATTGTTTCTTGTTCTTAGAGAGGGATCCCAACCTATATTAACTCTATACTGCTTAAAACCTGAATCCACCCCAGTTCAGTCAAAGAAGTGCTCAGAGCTGGGGGTGATGGTGAAGGGGATTGCCTTTGGAGTTCATTCTTGTTCCTGTGGATTCAGGAATAGAGGATGTACCCTGTTATGGAGGTCCAGCTTTTCATTTTCACAGGTTATTTAGGGCTCCTTTCTCTTCTTCCAGGGCAGTCTCCCTTGTATGTCTCAGAACAATTTGATGTATCCCTACAGATGCCTCCTATATTCATGATCCTTAACTTAGAAGTAATTGAAAGAGTTTATATGCCTGGAACAAAGAAAGTATTAAATAAGTGCTGGCAGTTGTAGACAAATTTTGGGTACTCAGAAAAGTATCCCCTTTCATGGGTACCTCACATCCCTGGTCATGATGATTGTCCATGGTGGGCATGTGCCTCAAGTCAGGTCGTTCAGAGTGTTTCCCTGAGTTATTTCCACTGAAACAGGGTGAAGAGGACATATTTTCTCTCTTCCCAAGGCTGTCAAGGATACGGATCCATGACTGATAGCAGATGACTGATAGATCTCCTGCTTTGTGGAAAAGTTTGTCTGAGAATGAGTGGAGAGAAAAGATCAGTAGCCCTGAGTTCAGCCAGCCCCATTCCATCTTCCTAAAAGTTCATTAGCCAACACCTTTCCCCTTTTTCCTCAAGTAGGCCTCTGTCTCTTGCACCCCAAATTATTCTGGCCAATACATCTTTTATGTAGAATCATAGTGTCATTGAACAATTTGTCCAGCTCTCTGTTTCTCTTTCATTAGGTCAAGGCTTCCTCATTCTCTAAAATGAAATTTTAATCCCTTTTATCAACACACCTCACATGAATGGATTTCTACACATCTTTGACACTTTCAATTCAACTACCATATATTGAATACCTATCTCCATGACAACTGGCTCCCATCTGGACTAGGTGAACTACCTGGGATCTGGCTATGTTCACACTGCAAAATAAATAAGATATAATAAATTCCCTAGGCTCTGTCGCTGAAAGGAAGGAGAAACTCTCAGGTTTACCAATGATGACTGCAACTTCTGGAATATATTAAGTGCCATATAGATGCTGGATTTAAAGTTATCTGAGAGCTTGAAGGATATTTTGACCATTACAAGAGTTAAAACACAGAACTAGATGTGTTGGGTGTAATGACATTTCTTTCACTGAAATTACTCACAAGAGACAACCGTTCTCATTAGGGATACCTTGGGTTGGTGACTTCCTGTACTGCTAGGTGGTGTGCCTGGAGATCATCAGTTTTTACTGGGCACTTGTAAGTGTGTACCGTAACTCAGACTGATTTAGTCAACACTCAAATTAGTGCTGTCAAGAATAAGATCTTTCAATTAAACAGTTAAGAATGACATGTGACTTGCTTGCAAGTGATGTTTATGGTTGATTTATTAAAGGATACTATTGAAGGGCTTGAAAATAGCCCTTTTCATAGGTAGGTTACATATATCCAACTTGAAACCCAAATTTCAGAGAAAGTAGGAAAACATGTATTTCAGCCCAGTTCAAATTTTCACACATTACATACTCAAAAGATCCAAATTATGGAGTGAGTGATAAATGGTAAATTACCTTGAAGAGAGTGCTGGGCTGGAATTCAGAAATTCCAAGTTCTTGTCTTAGCCCTGTCCTTGAATTATTTCAATTACTCTGAGCCTCAGTTTCTTCATCTGAAAAATGATAGGGTTGGATGACATAGTAACTGCCATTTATTGAGCTATTACTATGTGCTAGACATTATACTAGGAGCTTCATGTATATTATTACATTGTCATTTATTTCTCCCACTAATTCTTTAGTAAGTGATACTTTTTAATCTCTAATTCTGTACACATAAGGAAACTGAGGCTCAGAGAGATAAAGAAACTTTCTTAAGATCACACAGATTGTAAGAGGCAGAATAAAGATTCACTTTGGATTAGATCAGGTTCCAGGTCAGAGCCTCACACATAACCACTATTTGATACTATTATTCTGGAAAGATCCCAGAGATTCTTCCAGCTTTAAAGTATTTTTCTTCTATTTCTGTGTAACGTTCTATTTCAGGATGAACACGGTTTCCTTGTTATCTGAATGTATTTGGACCAGATTGTGGCAGTTAATTTCCAATCCACCCAATTGTGATTAAAATGTGATCTCAGACCTATTTATCCAATTATAACTGGCTCAGAACTAATTTTTAGTAAAATTAAGATACACTAGTCAGGAAAACACAGATGGCCACTTGATTCCATAACTTATTCTCCAGTTCATTCTGACCACATTCCTTTTTTTTAGGCACAAACCCCACATAGAAAGTGAATTTTGTACCGCAAGGAAATTGACTACTCTTGGCTTCTTTCCAGCTAGTATAGTCCTAACCCAAACACCCGTTCATTTCCTGGTCTCCTATCCCTTGGCTTCACCTGGCCACCACAAACACTGTCTGACTGTGTGGTCTGACTGGTTGTTTTGGTGATGGTGATTCCAATTCTACCCCAGCTCCTGTAAAAAGAAGGTTGATATTCCAAGCAAATTTATCAATAAGCTTGTGTTTATCTCCTTGAGGAACTGAAAAATTGGAGTTGCAAAGGAATATAATGTTTGACCCATGGCCTTGTAGGGGCTCCAAATGGTGGGGCACAAATGAAGCAGCTGGAGATACAGAACAGTTGAGAATAAACGTTATGTTAGGAACCCTTACCTGCCATGGTGGAGGTGAAGGTGGACAACGCTGGTCAAGGGCTGGGCTCAGGAAGAGGGAGAGACAGAGTACAGCTTGGATCTACTGGAGAGAAGGGACTTTCCACTTAAAAGCAGTAAGAGGGCCCTGGTGAAGGTGATAGAGGTTCACTAAAATTGTTTGGTAGTCATTTCTATATATATATATATGGCATATATATATATATATGCCATAATTATATATGCCAAGCATATATAAATGCCAAGTTATTATGGTCTACTCCTGACATTTAAACAGTGTTGAACATCAATTATATCTCAATAGAACTGAAAGGAAAAACAAATAAGACAACCACAATGGGGCACAAGGAAAGGAATGAATGTGAAATGCTATTACACCATGAGGAGATTTTCTGTGCTCAGTAGACTTCTAATCAAAATGTCTGCTTATTTCCACTGGATATTTTTTCCTGTTTTGTCAAAGATTATTTGACCATAGAGTTGCGGGTCCATATCTGGGCTCTCTATTCTGTTCCACTGGTCTATGGGTCTGTTTTTGTGCCAGTACCATGCTGTCTTGGTAATCACCGCTTTGTAGTAAAGCTTGAAATCGGGCAATGTGATCCCCCAGCTTGGTTTTTCTTTTTCAGCATTTGCTTAGCGATTCGGGGTCTTTTCTGGTTCCATATAAATTTTAGGACTGTTTGTTCCAGGCTTTTGAAGAAATCCAGTGGAATTTTGATCGGGATGGCATTGAAAGTATAGATTGCTCTGGGCAATATAGACATTTTCACAATGTTTATTCTTCTGATCCAGGAACATGGTATGCTTTTCCACCTTTTTGTGTCTTC
>CM053617.1:17829295-17917297 GCA_028646535.1 Procyon lotor
AGATGCCCTTCAACAGATGAATAGATAAAGAAGATATGGTACATATATACAATGGAATATTATTCCTCCATTAGAAAGGACGAATATCCAACTTTTATATCAACATGGATGGGACTGGAAGAGATTATGCGGAGTGAAATAAGTCAAGCAGAGAGAACCAATTATCTTATGGTCTCACTTACGTGCTGAGCTTAAAGAAGAACATGGAGGGCATTATGAGAAGGAAGGGAGGGGTGAATGGGCGGAAACCAGAGGGGGAGATGAACCATGAGAGACTGTGGACTATGAGCAACAAACTGAGGGTTTTGGAGGGGAGGGGGGTGGGGGTGGGGCGAGCCTGGTGGTGGGTATTGAGTAGGGCACGTATTGCATGGAGCACTGGGTGTAGTGCAAAACAATAAATCTTGTAACACTGAAAAAAATAAATAAATAAAATTTTAAAAAAATGTCTGCTTAAAAACTGGAAAATTCCTGGGGTGCCTGGGTGGCTCAGTCAGTTAAGCATCTCCCTTTGGTTTAGGTCCTGATCTCAGGGTCCTGGGATCGAGCACCTGCTCGCAAGGCACCTGCTTCTCCCCCTCCTCCCTGCTCTTGCTCTCTCTCAGTCTCTCTCTCTCAAATAAATAAATCAAATATTAAAAAGAAACTGAAAAATTCCACCAGAAATGTTTGTCGAGAGCAGAAGTCACATATTTTTTTTTTTTTTTTTTGCTGGTCACCCTGTGCTTATAACAATGCTCAATACAAAGTAAGTATTCAACAGTATTCATCAAATGAATAAATAAATCATTTATCTACTTTTAGTATCTAACTGCTGTGTTTCATGTAGGCCTATGGCTATCAAAGTATGGGTCCCTAGATTAGCATAATTGACACCACCTGGGGACCACCTGAAAACTTTGAGTTTTCAGGCCTCACTCCAGACCTATTGAGCCAGACACTCTAGGGTTGGAGTCTAGCAGTCTGTGTTTTAACAAGCCCTCCAGGTGATTCTGACATAGGCTAAAATTTGAGAACCACTGATATGGGCCAAAGCTTTATAATAGCAATTTTACCACCACCTCTAAAATTTGAGATACTCCTTCTTCTCTTCCCAGCTTGCTTTAAGATGGAGGACAATGGAAATATTAAATCAAAACCAAAGCCAAAAATACTGGCAAGTACCATCTGAAACACTGAAGGCTGAAAGCGAAATCTTTTTATTTTAAAGAACACGATTGTCTTAATTCAAGTAAATAAAACTTAGATTTATCCTTTTCTTCAGACTGCTACTTTAACTACTATGTGGAAGTGTCTTTGACAGGAAGATGAAGTAGGACATCAGGCCCCTGTAAGGCAATGCCACTCAAAAATCAAGTGATGAGGTGCAAGTTAAGATGGCTGCCTGACCCAAACATATTCCCTGCCCTCCAAAAGCACAATAAAATTATTGCAAAAGAGTAGCCTCATGGGAACAAAGAGAATGAGAAGAACACCAAGATGATACCAAAGATTTCAATTAATGTCTGAAAAACTGAAAAGGACAGAAAACTGTTGGACCTTCTTGGACCATCTTGAATGTACTTGTACTCCTACTGGTAAATCCTGAGGAGCAAGGCCTGAAAGTTTAGCAAGGCTCTCTCTATTCCGGAAGTTAATCAGCCTCCTTCACAATATTTCATACAATGAGAGTATTTGGAAGAGGCATTAGAAAGTGCAGTTCTGAAGTATGCACTGAACCAGTGAGGAAAATGAGGCATAGGAAAAACAGTAGATTGCCCCCAGTCACCCACTAGTAACTCACAGACCTAAGATAACTATATCTCTTTCCCGGTACATATTCTGCCATATTTCACTCCTCTGTCAGATGATCAGGATTGCCAAAGACTCCCATGACTGAGTCCCCTTTACCTGCCCAGTTCCCTGTACCTCTGTCACACTGTTGCATGAGGCATAGAAGAAAATTCTGAGTGAGAGGTCAGAAGACAAAAAGCCACAGCTCTGAGTAACTGTGCTGATTTACTCACCTGTCTTGTGTTATGTGTGTTATGTGGTATGTTAGGGAGTGGGGTGGGGTAAATGGGGATGGGATTTTTAATTTGTATTTCCAAGTTTTTCTTTTTCACTTAAAAAAATAAATAATGCATGGGAATATTATGCAGCGATGAAAAAGAGAAAGAAATCCTGTCATTTGCAACAATATGGATGGCCCTTGAGGGCATTATGCTGCACGAAATAAGCCAGACAAAGACAAACACTATATGATCTCACTTAAATATGGAGTCTAAGACAAACAAAACACAACAAAACCAAAAATATCTCCCAAAGTTATGGACACAGAAAAGAATGGGGAGGGAATGGGTGAAACTAGTGAAGGCAGTCAAAAGGTACAAACAAGGGGCACCTGGGTGGCTCAGTGGGTTAAATCCTCTGCCTTCAGCTCAGGTCATGATCTCAGGGTCCTGGGATCAAGCCCTGCATCGGGCTCTCTGCTCAGCAGGGAGCCTGCTTCCCCCTCTTTCTCTGCCTGCCTCTCTGCCTGCTTGTGATCTCTCTCTCTCTGTCAAATAAATAAATAAAATCTTTAAAAAAAAAAAGGTTCAAACAAAATAAATTTTGGGGATGTAACGTACAGCATGATGACTATAGTTATCAATACTGCATTGCATATTTGAAAGTTCCCAAGAGTAGATCTTAAAAGTTCTCATCACACACAAAAAGCATTTGTAACTATGTGTGGTGAGGATGTTAACAAAAGGTATTGTGGTGATCATTTTCCAATATACACATATAACAAATCATTATGTTGTACACCTCAAGTGAATACAATGTTATATGTTGATTATATCTCAATAATACATAAATTAATTAATTAAGGTATGCTCATTAAATTAAATGAGATCTATCACAGGAACCATCAATAAATTATTCTTTAACAGTTGAGCATCCTTTGGGACTTGTTACTTTCTGTGCTTTATTATCCAGCTTAATATTCTTATGAATTATCATATAATTAATATTTATTTAATCCTTAAACAATCAATATTCCTTTAAATATTTGTACATACTTCAACACTGAAAAAATTAAAGCATATGTAGCTATGAAATTAAAATTTCCCAAATATTTAAATATTGATTGCTAACGCAAATACTTCTAATCATTTGGTTAAAGACATAATTCTATCATAATAAACTATCTTTAGCATCCAAGCACTTAAAAAGAAGACTTTTTTATCTATTTATTAATTTATTTTATTTATTAAAATGATAAAAAGCTGATGTGTACCCTGAAATGAAAACTAGTTACTGTAATGTTATACCTTAGATTTAAATACCATTATTTTATTTGCATTTCTTTCTAGGTTTGCCTTCCAAAAGTTACAGTAATTTTAGTGGTTTTATATCTTATCTGACCAAAGGAGAAGGACCCAGTTCCGGTGTCTGAGTAATCAAAGAATTGACATTTGACCTGCGGCAGCATCTAAGGTAATTCTTATTCTCTGGTTTTCCAACCAAGTTCCTTTTTATAACTATGTTTCACTTCTTACAGCATAGGAGTTCTAATTTTCTGTCTTCCATGTAGATTTACATTTTTCAAAGCTAGTGCCTTTCTGAAAATGATTTCTTTTAATTGGGCACACCTGGTCATATCTCACACATTGTCCCACCATTTTGAGATATTGATTTGGGCTCTTGGCATTACTGAAGATGAATATAAACCTTACTTGAATATAAATCCTATTGGTATTTTATCATACTTATAAGGGCCTTCTGAAGCAGAACTTTGCAGCCAACCTATTGTGCCATTCCCTATTGTTACCCATGACTTACAGGGGGCCAAGACAGAGACCCCTTCTACCCTGAGCTGCTTGGAGCCTCAGTGCTTGGGAGCACTGAAGGCAGCCTTTCGTGTGTCATGAATTAATATGTCATTAGATAAATGTTATCCCTCTCTACATGTGCTACAAAATGAAAAGTTGAGGAAGCACTGGTTGGCACTGTTCATCTCCAAAGAAAGAAGGGATTGAGTCTATATGGCCAATGCTCTTTTCTAGGACAAGAGGCTAATTCATCTTTGCTTCAGCCTGGCTAAGGGAAGCCCCTTTCAGTTGGCTCTTTTGTCCTTTGATCATTGCCTCTACCTCTTATAAAAGTTTGCATGCTGTTAGCACAGACTGTCCCAGACCCATCCTGACATTTCCCTGAGTCCTAAGACATGAAAGCAGCTATCTTCCAAAGGATCTTGGGGTCCTTGGATGGAGGAAAGTAAGAGAGACCCAAATCTGAGCATTATCAATGCACAATGCAAATGGGTGGTGAGACTACTAACTAGCAGAATAGGATAATACATGTGCATTTTTTTTTAAAGATTTATTTATTTATTTGACAGAGAGAGAGAGAGATCACAAGTAGGCAGAGAGGCAGGCAGAGAGAAGGTGGGGAAGCAAGCTCCCTGCTGAGCAGAGAGTCCGATGTGGGGCTCAATCCCAGGACCCTGAGATCATGACCTGAGCCAGAGGCAGAGGCTTTAACCCACTGAGTCACCCAGGCGCCCCTACATGCACATTTTTAAAGAAGGCATGAGTTTGCATAGAATTTTGCACTTTGAAGGGTGAATGGGGGGAAATCAGAGGGGGAGATGACCCATGAGAAACTGTGGACTGAGCAACAAACTGAAGGTTTTGGAGGGGTAGAGGTGGGGGGTTGGGCGAGCCAGGTGGTAGGTATTGAGGAGGGCACGTACTGCATGGAGCAATGGGTGTGGTGCATGAACAATGAATCTTGTAACACTGCAAAAATAAAATAAACATATTTGGGGGAAAAAAAAAAGAATTTTGCACTTTGGTGTAGCATCGTTCCATATGCTTCTCTTCCCACTCTATGTGGCTTTATCAACCACCAGTACTCTCGTCTACATTGACAAAAGCAGGGACAACATTATATGATCCCATTATCCCCCCTATCACCCAAAATTAGCATTTTGTTATAGGCTCTGTGGGCTTTTATTCTTTAACAAGTAAATATTTTCACCTTTAAAATAGTAATGATTCTCCAATGTAACAGGGAGTTGAATGGATTAAATGAAATAGTGTAAAAAGCCAAGAAACTAAAAACTATTTTTATTAACTACTGCTATTTCTACCACAGGTGATCTTCTCAGGGTTTGTAGAATACATCTGTATTTTACTATTTCCTTATCTTTGCTCGCAGTGTTTCCCTCTGCTAAAATGCCTATTGAGACCCAGGCTCAGCTTAAATTATGTCACCTCTGGGAGCTTTCCAAGACTCCCAGGCAGGGTGAGTCCTTTCTTTTCTGTGTTTCAGGAGTACGCCAATAATTCTGCTTTTTAAAAATCACTGGATTATGTGATTTGTGTACACATCCATTTCACCTAATAAGATAAGTTTGTGGAGTTCACAGATCATGTTGTAAATAGAAAGCCTCATACAGAGTCTTGCGAGAAGTAAACAGGAGATGTTTGCTGAACTGAATCAAATGTTGATGGATCACTGACTGACTATCTGTGACTGTGCAATTAAACACACTCAAAGAGCTTCTGATGGAGTAGGATGAATAATTATTTAAAACACTAGACTTATTCTGATAACACTGCAGGTTCCTTGAACTGAGGAAGGGTGGGCTCAAACTATGATACTGAATCACCTAGGAGACTCGATCAAAATGCAGACACTCCAGGGGCACCTGGGTGGCTCAGTCCATTAAGCATCTGACTCTTGGTTTCAGCTCAGGTCATGATCTCAGGGTCAGCAAAGGAAGGTAGACGCCTATCATAGGAGGAGAGCCACGGTACATGTGACGGAGCCAAGAAGAAGGCCTGTGAATTCACAATACTGTCTCATCGAGAGTAGTGAGAGGTGAGAATAAACCGTCAAGGGGCAGCTCTGTCCATGGAACTCCGGTGTCCTAAGACGGATGTGGGATTTGGCCCCAAAAGAGGTGGATTGGACTCCCTGCATTATTATATGCCTGGCTGTGGAACCAAGGGCACACTAGTAAGGCTCTTTGAGTTTTTCTTTGGTTTTCTGTGAAATGGAAATGTGAGAAGCTCCTTCGCTCTCAAGGATGTGATGAGGACTTTGAGAGAGGCAAGGACCCATCTAAAGATGTTTTCTTAAATCTCAAAGCGGTCTTTGTTTATTATTTTCATCGCCCGTGTCAGTTTAAAAGGCCCCTGTACAGAGAACCTCCTTCACTTCTCCCAGCTTCTCCTTGCTGGTTAAACAGACCTCGAGTGTGGCTGAACCATAGACACAAATGATATCGACTGTGCAAACGAGGACCTACCTCCTGACCAGTCACAGTGCACATCAGGAGAAACTGCTTGGCCCCACTGGTTTTCAGCCATAAACCGAGAGTCAAGTTACCTATTTATAGAGATGAAAATGCTCTCCGCCCCCATGCTGCCGTCGTGGCTCTGTTGTCCCCTGACACCGCCCTGCCTGAAAGGGAGATGAGCTCCACAGCTGTCAAAGGCCAGGGCTCATGTTCAGCTCAATTCAGAAGTGGGTATGGGGCCCACCAGCTCAAAACAAGCACCTCTGAAATTTGAGTTAAGGAGGTTATGTCTTCTCCAGAATTAGAACCTGCCCCTCATGATGGCTTCGCTCCTCTCCCTACTTTGGGAAGCAGTTTTATCCCACTTGTCAGGCACCTTAGTTACTCCCTTCTGGAGGCCCAGTGCCCCAAGCACCTTACACAGATGATCTCTCAGCATTCGGCTGACTTGCTCAGCAGTGAATTCAATGTATACTTATTATCCAAAGGAAGATCTTGGTCCAAGATACTCCTCATTGGTGAATGTGGTGGTTATAACAATATTTCCCTGTAGAACTCAAGGTTCTACATAGAGTTTAGATAAAATCTCTTATTTGGAAGGGTCTTTGGCCATCTAGCATCTTCCAAAATGTATCGCATAGAACGTTAATTATGTAAGATACTCCTTAAAGCGGGGTGGGAGTCTGTTGTTAAATAATCTTAGACAACACTGCCTACTCCCTCAAAACCTCTTGAGGTCTCAGTGCACAATGGTGTGTTAAGGGCTCTGAGAAGTCTTGCAGCTGTCTCCACTTGTTGTTTTGTTGTTTGAGAACCTGTTAATATTTGACATGATTTAGCGAATTCTGTTCTCTTATTATCTCACCTTCCTAAAGTCTTAACTGGAGTTACATAGTTTATATGTGCAGTAAGGGAACCACACACCTTTTTAGACTTTTGACTGCCACTCATTGCCAGTAAAAACTTGTCTATAGACTAACCGAACTCCTGACTAACTAATCTTGTGGTGACATTGTAAACTCAGATTGCCTTCACTGTAAAAGAGCATTTTTTTCTTCAACTTAATTTTTTTTGAGTGGTCCATGATTTCTCATGTTTCAAACATCAAAAAATAGAAAAGGTGTTGAGTGAGAAACCTCCTTCCCACCCAATGCCCCATTCCTCCTCTGCTCGGATGCCGCTTCCCATCACTAGCAGCTCCAGAAATAACTGCTGCTTTTAATCTCTTGTTCAATCTTCCAGACAATGTTTAGACATATCAATGCATATATCTATATCTATAGTGAGTGTGTGCGTGTGTGTGGGTGTATTTTTTTTTGTAAGAAATGTTAGCTTATTGGGGCACCTGGATGGCTGGATGGCTCAATCTGTTAAGCGTCCTACTCTTGACTTTGACTCAGGCTGTGATCTCAGGGTCATGAGATTGGACAGGATTGGGCTCTGTGCTTGGGGCAGGGGTTGGCGAGAGTCTGCTTGTGATTCTCTCTCTCCCACCCTCTGCCCCTCACTAGCTCATGCTTGTGTGTACTCACTCTCAGATAGATAGATAGATAGATAGATAGATAGATAGATAGATAGATAGATTTTAAAAAATAAATCATAGCTTATTATACACATCTTTCAAAGAGCAAAAATTATTTATCATTTTCCTAAATGGCATAAAAACCACAAAATTGGATTCCACTTTGAAGCCTTAACTTGCTCCTGTGGAGATAAGAAATGCACCTGTGGAGGACCTAGAAATCTTGGGAATGGAAAACCAGAGCCTTCCACTGGGTGGAGGGTCCATTAGGACTTGTGGCATGTGTCAAGTTTACGAGCCAACCAAACTGAGAAGACTCCTTCCACCTTGCTGTGCACAGATACTTGTGGATACCTGGATACTTTGTTGCTGATATGAAATATGCTTCACTCAAATGGAAAGAAAAAAAGAGGTAGCATGCAAAAGGAGATTTGCCAAATGAAAAATACAAATGTAAGTATCACTAGAAGCCTAGCAAGTAGGAAGCCAGGGAGAGGGAAAGGGCAGCCACAGATGACACAAAGTGTGAAATATTCAGTGACAATTGCTACTTCTTTTTCAGTTTTAATCTACTGAGGCTAGGTGGTTTGTCCTATCATCAAGGCAGTATAACAAAATAGTTAAGATGATTTAAAGTCAGTTGGGATGGATTTCATGTTCCTAGTTTTCATGGTTTTCATGTTCTGCCACTTACTTTCTGTGTGGTTTTGGACCAGTTACCCAACCAGGCTGTGCCTTGATCTCATCATCTGTAAAATGGGCCAGTAAGTACCCACCTCACAGGACAGTTGTGAAGGTTATGGGAGACGGTACCTATAAAGAACTTAGCCAAGAGTTTGGCCCTGCTGGATTAGTATTTGCTGAAGAGGTGATTTTTAAGAGGACTTGTAGGTAAACTATTTTTTTTAAAAGATTTTATTTATTTGACAGAGAGAAACACAGTGAGAGAGGGAACGGTAGTGGGAGAAGTAAGGAGGCAAGTAAGGAGCCCGATGCAGGGCTCGATTCCAGGACTCTGGGATCATGACCTGGGCCAAAGGCAGATGCTTAACGACTGAGCCACCCAGGCACCCCTGTAGGTGAACTATTTAGCCCGTATCCTTACCCCATTCAAATTAACAATCCATTCATTTAAAAGTTCAGTCAGAAAGCAGATTGCTTCTGGGCAGAATGGTTAGTTTCTACATGATTACTCTGATTTTTTTTTTTTTAAGTAGTGCTTGTGATTTCCCTTTGCTATAGCCTTCGAAAGTTCTAAGTTACCCAGTAGAGTTGGAGCCAGCTGGGTGTTTCAACCACTGAAGGACAATTTCAGTTCTGATGAATGACAGAGTCAGATTCTTGCCCTTTATCTCAGTCCCTGGGAAGGGGTTAATGGTCCAGTCCTCTCGATAATTTGTAGGAATGGCTGAGAGAAAGATCCATTTCAACGATCACCCATTAACTCAACAGAAGCTATGTCGAATCCATGTTCTTTACATAAAGTAGAAATGATACTTGGAAAGTACCATAGTCTGAAACCCAACTGTGTAATAAGAACCACATTGCTGATGTCAGCAGCTAGGGGCCTGTAGCCTATTGAAAATCCTTGGGACTCTAGCTTCTGCCCATATTTATAACATTTTTGCTTTTTTGCTCTTGAAATGACACATCATTTTAGAGTTTCCAAGAGATTTCCAAATCAGAGAGGGCTGAGCCTATGTAAGAGTCTATGGGAGAGTCACAGCATTAAAGGAGCTGTCATCCAACAAATAGGGAACAGAGTGACTTCAGAAACTACAATCCACAGATTTCTTTAGAACTGAGGCCTCCAGACATTTCTCAGACACTGAATCCAGTCCATATCTTTGGAACCCACCGCAGTATAAGTGAAGGAGGGGAATTCTTTCACATGTGACCAGGGAAATAATAATGCCTAACCAGATGTTTCCAGGAAACAGGCAAGCTATGGATCACATTATTAAATGTAGGTGTACATGTCTCATTGGGGCCCTCAAGATAAATAGTATGAAAAATAGTAGTTAATATATCTCTGGCTGATTCCGTTCTGGAAACAGCTAAATGACATGAAAATTGTCATCTGTTATGGATGAGAATAATAAACTCACAGGGTAATTTTTATCCTGAATTCAGATCCCGTCTGCTTCTCCCTCCCCTCTCTTTCCACATGCTGTAATGGGGTAAATGATGTTTTCAATCAGGGAGGGATGGGAGAAATTAAGAAGCTTCAGG
Organism: Procyon lotor; assembly: GCA_028646535.1. Lineage (NCBI taxonomy): Eukaryota > Metazoa > Chordata > Mammalia > Carnivora > Procyonidae > Procyon > Procyon lotor. Next base: position 17,839,327 of record CM053617.1, read on the forward strand.
AAAAGTATATCCTGAATTTCCAAAAAGCTGTCTAGGTCAGTCCAGAGTCTAGTCAGAAAGCGTATTCATCCTCCCTGGATATTTCCACTGACAGCGGAAGCAAGGAGGGACAGCTGGAAATGATTACACTTGTGACCCTTTCCCAGGGAGAACCTAACGTTGAAGGTACTTGGAGTCTCACAGCTTGTTACCATTTTGCCTTTGTTTCTCCGGGTGAGCAGTCATGCTGAATGAATTTGTGATTCACTTAATAAACACTTGGGGAGAAGGATTTCTTGCTTCCCTGAGCCATGTTTTTAATCTGGTCTACACCACCACCCTTCAAAATACGAAAGAAAAAAAAAATCTTAGAAAACCGAATGACTGTCTTTTCTCAACATAGGTGAAGAATGTTTTCATTCTGTTTGTGTTATTACAGAAAAAGTTGTGTGTGGCCAAGGGAAAGGCAGGAGGCTCCAAATTAGGGGTCAGCCCCCTCCCCACCCGCACCCCCACGTGTGGGGTGGCTGAGAGAATTACTACATCTCAAGTACTCTGAAAAGTGTAAAAATTCTAGAAATGTAAAGTCATATTGTTCTGTTCTATTTGGTGAGCCTATCAGACCTCATTATGCTGCCTAACTAGCTTCCCATGAACGCTACTGTGAGGGAAGAAAAGACACTCCCCTAATGCCCTTAATAAGGCTATCTAAAGTGTTCACCTTATAGGTGTTCTTTCTCATTTGAGCCTATGTGATATGGCCATTGCAGAATCTTTTTTAAAAACCCCAAATACGCAGAGAACATATAGTCTGCTTACATTGAACTGAAGGATCTGCTGACTTCTTCTCTCTATAGTTATATACTTGTATACATTATTAAACCTGGAGTGAACCGATTGTTCAAGGATAGTATAGCATTGCCAAAGAACCAATGTCTCATTGTAGGTTATAGCTCCTGAACTTTCTGCCAGAAATTCAATAAATACATCCCATACTTATTTCACTTAAGATAGCGGAAAGGAAAAATGAGAATGTTCCAGCATCCTGAGGCTTCTATGTGAAGAATGTATTTCTGATGCTGTCTGCAGCAAAGTGTTTGTGGACAAGGGTTTCCGGTGAGGGGAAAGTTGCTGGTTTGCTCCAGAAATTCCTGTATCAGACCTGAGAGACAACGTGCTTGTGGAAGGCGTACAGCACATGTGCTTTGACGGTCACTGTGGCTTTATGTTAACAATCTCGGGAAGGTGGTTTTAGTTTAGTAACTGCAAAATAGCATTGCTGTTTAGATAACTTTTGTTTTTGAAAGATGCTTACATCGTCTTCTAGAACTGACCACGTTAGGCTTTGCTCTAACTTTTCATCCACTGCTAAGAGATCTTTCATCTTATTTCCTTCTCTCCAGGTTCCTTTTTTTCTCCTGTTATAGCTTTTCTACAATTTTCTATGATTATTCCCCCTTTTTTTGCCCCATCAGGCGCATTGTTCACTGAATGACCCTCTAGATTTTTGTACTAGTTGTAGAGTGTAGTAGTGGGGATAGTAGCATAATAATAAATACTATTATTTACTAATTTATTTGCTATATCTATTTAGTATTATTTACTATCATAATAAATAATAAACTGTAGTGATAATGATGGAACATTAACTAATATAGTGAAAACTGCTTTTTGTTTTCACCTTCCTAGTATCAATTTCTCCTTCTGAAAAAAAAATAGCTCTTCCATTTCCATTTGGAGACTTGACCTCCCTTATTCTCAGTCCATGTGGACACATGACTGAGGTCTGGTCAACCAGAACGTTCTATCCTCCGGTCCTAATGACTGACTCACAGCTGCACATGAGATCCAACCAGGCCAATGAAATCTCATTCCAGGGGGTTCTCTTGGTATCTCTTTCTCCTGTGGCTGCTCAGCTGGGAGGATATCTTAGCACTCATTTTGTCATGTCATGGGGATAGACTGAGAATGAAAGTAACCAGAGGAATATAGAGCCAACTGATTTAGAGAGAACCCACAATGAGGACCTTTGGGTGAGCCATAGATCCAGATGCTTCTGAACCCAGAATTTTTTTGCTTAATGAAGTTGAGCTGGGCTTGTCATACTCACAGCTGGAAGACCCTCTCGACTGAAACAGTGGTAGATATGTCATGAGTGGAGCACCGTTCACACGCCAGGACACCCAGACAGACACTTTTCTAGAGGTCCTCTCCTTTAATCCACTCAATAGTCCCTTATTTGTTCTCACTGTATAGATAAGGAAACAGATTTAAAGAAGATAAGAAACTTGCCTGAGATACTAAGGCTGTTGAGGACCACCAACACCTCTGAATTGATAATACTGATAAGATTGACTTTAGCAAGAAAGGCTTGTGACATCAACTCAGAGAAATCTTCACATGGGAGGGCTGCATCAGCCATCATGGAAGCAGTGAGAGCATGAATTTTAGGCACGCTGGAGCCTCCAAATCTTTATTGAGCCAGTTTCATCAGAGCTGCCTATGGATGAAATGCAAGCCAGACAAAATTGTGCTTACTTGGCCATGGGGCTGGTCAGATCTGGGCTGGTCCACAGGGAACAGGAGTGAGGACAGTCAGTTCCAAGGCTTCTGTGAAGAGACAAGCATGTGTGTCAGGCTATGTGTACTATATAGTTCCTTAACACCTGTGAGGATTAGGTCCCTCCTGAAGAGGGTCTTGAGATAGGCTCAGCTGGAGTTAAGTGGCTGGTGAAAGGATGAGGCAGAAGTTGACCCCAGAGTCCGTTCCAGCCAGCACTTGCGGCTTATGATTGATTTGTCATGGTCTGGCCTAGGGCGAGGTGAAGTCATTGTGGTTGAAGGGAAAGGAAGGAAGGAAGGGAGGGAGGGAGGGAGGGAGGGAGGGAGGAAGGAAGGAAGGAAGGAAGGAAGGAAGGAAGGAAGGAAGGAAGGAAGGAAGGAAGGAAGGAAGGAAGGAAGGAAGGAAGGAAGGAAGGAAGAAAAATCCAAGCGTGCTCACTGTGCCCAGCTGGGTGGGGCCTGTTTGCATCCCTTACTCTTTGCCTTCCCCCTGCCCTGCCCTGCCCCGCCCTGCTGCTAGGGGGCGCTGCCCGGGGTGGCCTCCCTGGGCTTCTGCTTGATGGCTTCTTCCCATCAAAGGCGCTGGCGCAGCAATGGCAGGTGCCGCTGTGAGATGAGCGTGGACGGCAAGCTAGCGGGTTTCTTCCTTCATTCTCCGCAGTACCTGCCCTCCTCCGTGGCTTGGGCCCTCACGCCCACCGTAGTTTCACTTCCGCCTCCTAAGCTCACACCCTGGACCTCTGGAAATGTGGCTTTCCTGCCTTCCTCTTTGGGCGGGCAAAGGCTTCCGGCTCCTGTTGTCTTCCTGTCCCGATGTTTCGGCTCCTCTATCTCCTGTGGAACCAATCCAACATTTCCTATTTTCCTGGTTAGCCAGACGTCCAAAATAAAACCACTTCGTGAGGGCGAGGTTACCCTGCATTTGAGTACCCTCAGTAGTATGTGCTTAAAAATAAGTTGGTTGCTTAGTAGGTTGGTATGCAATCTCTTGCCCACCTTTCCTGTCCAGTGTACCCTCTGTATCGCGGTGGGATCAGGGAGCCTGGCTCTCAGCCTCCTTTTAATGGACTGGCCGGCCCCCTACTTCCTACTTATTCCTTTGCAGGCTACGAGGAGCTGAGCCACAGGAATCGTTCCTGAAAACCTTTTCCGTCTTCTCAGTAATCATATTAAATATCTGATTTTGTGTGGGCTGCCCAGAGAAAACATACTTCCCTTTTCACTACAGGCAAGGCATCTCCACATGACTCCTCACTGTGATTGCTTCCCCCCCACCTTTTTTTCTTAATTTAAAAGACAAGTTTGACTTATCCTGAAAACAGTGGTTGTGGTTAATGGACATAGCATACGAATTCCCATTAATGCGGCAGATTCAAGGAGGAGGTTTTCATCAGGAGGTGAATCACAGGATTCTTACACCATGGTATTGAAAAACATCCATCATTAAATAAAAAACATTTCCTTTAAGCTATTTTTTTCATGGTAAAATCAACCTAAAGTCTTGTTTGTGCCTGGAAGAGTTGGCAAATTTATCTCTAGCCACAGTTCATACATCTGCCTGCCCTTGCTTTCAGAATGCCACGTTTCTAATTCCAGTCCTTCTTGTTGGCTTACAAGAACATCCTCTGCCTCAGGAAGAAACCCAGAAGGTTCTGCATGGACAAGTGGGGTCAATGGCATAGCTGACTGGAGCTGAGCGAGTCAAGGGTGTTCACATGGGTACAGTGTTTTGTTGGCTCTATCATCTGCAACTGGGGTTGGCCAGAGTGGGAGAATGTTGGGAGTATCCACCGGAAGTAGATATTTCCTGACCAGCTCATCCCTTGCTAACTCTCCAGCATTTTCTTGTCTACAACTAAAACATTTTGCCTTGTATGTTCCTGCCCAAGGCCTCTTGAGACAGTGGGTGGGATTTTTTTTCTTTTGTTTTTCAACTTGTGCCAAATGTGTCAGGAGTCAAGTCCATAATGCATAGATCTTGGCCTCAGATCTCTGAGGGATGTGGCCTCTCTGTTTCTGTCACAGGCTGCACAGTAACCAAATGTGTCTGAAAGTCCAACCCTTTAAAAAACCTTGGCTTGGTGCTTCTGTAGTAATGAAAACCTTGTTAAGAGGACATTAGGAAGACAAGCCTGACAAACTCTTCCCTTCCTATGACCTAAGTTAGGATGAAAAGAGGGTGGAATTCATCCAGACTGCATGTCCAAGAAGAGGTCTTAGAGGAAGCACACCCTGTCTCTAGCTTTCAATTCTTCTCAGGCTAGGTCCTCTAGGCAGGGCCACCACATCTGGCCAAACAGGTCAACTTCAGGAAGCACTGCTCTATGCAATGCACAGCCTGCCCAACTGTGTATGGTGGCCCTCCTGTGAGACTGAACTTCCCTGGTTGCCCTTGCTACACCTGAACCTAGATGTAAAATGTCTTCTGTCTCTTAACCCCAACTTTGTCTCAGTGTAAACTATTCATGTCAGGCCTCAGTTTCTTTGCCTTAAATAAGAGAGGGTCATTCCCTACCTCAGAAAGCTTTTATGAGTCTGAATGAGCTGGCAAAAAAGAGACTTACATTACTTGGGGAAAGTCTTCTCCAAAGACAATGTAGTATTATTTTCAAGTTGGCACTAATGAAATTACTCTTTGGGAATGAAAAATTTACCCATATGAGCTAAACTAACTTATTCCATGTGCTGGGATGACCACGGAAATTAATAAGGGCTAATGTGCCTTAGGGTCCCCAAGAAATGAGGCTGACCTCAAATCAACCATGCTTTGGAAAATTAGGGATCGTAAGTGGCCTTGAAATTATTATTACCCCTCCATACTACTATGAATCTTGAGTTGAGAATTGTAATATTCATTATTCTTAGAGTCAGCCTCATAAGGGAATGCTATAGGTTACACAAGAAAGTTGTGTTCAAGAACCAGATGGGCTCAGAGAGAAGGGATGGAATTGCTGTATGAGGAAGCTCATAAGACCAATGAGAGTTCCCTGGAGGGAGCAACTGGACTGGCTCTGAAGGGCAGAGTGTGGCAGCTCAGAAGCAGACAAGACAGATGGGAGAGATTGCATGGGCAGAGAAATAGTTTGATGTGTTGGTGAGATCCACAGTTGACTGGAATGGAGATGACAGATTTGGAGAGTGAGAGCTAAGAATGAGTGGGGTGGAGTCATCACAAACCAGAGACCACAGAGGGCTAAGAAAGCACCACAGGACCTGGGCTCAGTACTTGGACACATTGAATATGTACTTTTTTTTTTTAATTTAAATTTTGTTAGTTAACATACAGTACAATATTTGGTTTCTGGAGTAGAATTTAGTGATTCATCACTTACACACAACACCCAGTGCTCATCACAAGTGCCCTCCTTAATACTCCTCACCCATCTAGCCCATCCCCCACCCACTTCCTTCCATCAAACCTGTTTGCTCTTTACTGTTAAGAATTGCTTATGGCTTATTTCCCTCTTTCCTTTGTTTTTTTTTTTTTTTTCTTTCTCCCCTTCCCATATGTTCATCTGTTTTCTGTCTTAAATTCCACATATGAGTGAGGGACACCTGGGTGGCTCAGTCAGTTGGGCGTCCAACTCTTGGTTTCGGCTCAGGTCATGATCCGGTGATTGTGGGTTTAAGCCCCGAATTGAGGCCTGTGCTCAACACAGAGTTTGCTTCAGATTCTCTCTCCCTCTCTCTCTCTCTAACAAATAAATAAATAAAATCTTTAAAAGAAAATTCCACATATAAGTGAGATCCTATGGTATTTGTCTTTCTCTAACTGACTTATTTCACTTAGCATAATACACTCCAGCTCCATCCACCACACTGCAAATGTCAAGATTTCATTATTTTTGATGACTGAGTAATATTCCATGTATACCCACCACCTTTTTTTTATCCATTCATCAGTCAATGGATATTTGGCCTCTCTCCGTAGTTTGGCCTTTGTTGATAATGCTGCTCTAAACATCAGGGTGTATATACCCCTTTGAATCAGTATTTTTGTATTCTTTGGGTAAATACCTAGTAGTGCAATTGCTGGATTGTAGGGTAGCTCCATTTTTAACTTTTTTTTTTTTTTAAAGATTTTTTTTATTTATTTGACAGCGAGAAACACAGCGAGAGAGGGGACACAAGCAGAGGGAATGGCAGCGGGAGAAGCAGGCTTCCCGCGGAGCAGGGAGCCCGATGCGGGGCTCGATCCCAGGACGCTGGGATCTGACCTGGGCCGAAGGCAGACGCTTAACGACTGAGCCACCCAGGCGCCCCCATTTTTAACTTTTTGAGGAACCTCCAAACTGTTCTCCAGAGTGGCTGCACCAGGTTGCATTCCCACCAATAGTGCAAGAGTTTTCCTCTTTCTCTAGATCCTTGCCCACACCTATTTTTAGCCATTCTGACAGGTGTGAGGTGGTATTTCATTGTAGTTTTGACTTGCATTTCCCTGATGATGAGTGGTGATGATGCACATCTTTTCATGTGTCTGTTAGTCTTCTTTGGAAAAGTGTTTGTTCATGTCTTCTGCCCATTTGTTACCTGAATTATTTGTTTTTTGGGTGTTGAGTTTGATAAGTTGTTTATAGATTTTTGGATACTAACCCTTTATCAGATATGTGGTTTGCAAATATTTTCTTCCAGTCTATAGGCTGCCTTTTAGTTTGGTTGATTGTTTCCTTGGCTGTGCAGAAGATTTTATCTTGATGAAGTCCCAATAGTTCATTTTGGCTTTTGTTTTCCTCGCCTCTGGCGACATGTCTAATAAGTTGCTATGGCTGAGGTCAAAGAGGTTTCTGCCTGTGTTCTCTTCTAGGATTTTGATGGTTTCCTGCCTCAGAATATGTACTTTCTGTGGCCATCAAACCAAGTATGTGGTGAAGAACCTGTTCCCTTAAGCAGGTCACAACCTTCGAGAAAATTAAAACTTTTTTCTTCTTTGCACAGTCTGGTGCTTCTCTATAATTTCCCATGTGGGGACACACTGCTTTGCCAAATAAATAGTCCCCTCCTAAGGGGTGTTCAGACTGGAACTTGTTTTCAAAAATGTGTTTGTCTTCCAACAAGGAAAACAAATAAACTATTCCTAAAACTGGCATCCTTCAAATTAGAAGCCAAAATGAAGTGCTGTAATGTAATTGTCATTGATAACTCACACTGAAACCAGAGCTTGGGTTTATTTTTTTAAAGCTTAAGTCCTCAAACTCTCTTTTCAAGTATCATTGAGCATTTAATCAGGGCACAGAGCTCCCTGAGATGAGGGAGGGTTGGTTTTCTGATGCAGCACCTCACTCAGGAAGCGGCCATTGAGGCCTTAGAGGCCATTAGACATGGACTTCATTGTGACCTTGGGCCAGTCCTCAAATGGAGAGACCACTGCCTCTTTCCAAGGGAGCTTTTTAAGGGTAGTAATATAAAGAGTATGTGTTTCAGTCAAAACTTTGTTGTTTGCAAGGAGAGGAAACTCCAGCAAGCTTAAATAAAGCTTGCAAAAATATTGAGATGCCATTGAGATGAATTTCAGCTAGTTCTCAAGGGAACTGAGCTTGAAACTGGGAGCCACCAGGGAGAAGGCATCTCCTTTCTCTGTCTCTCTGGAGCAGCTCAGTCTGTCATCTGCTTTCTTCTGAATTTGCTTCATTTTCTTCTCTGTGGATATACTCAATTCTCATTATTCACAGCAGTTATGTTCTCTAAAACCACACAATCACTGAATTAGGAAATGCTGAGCTAATTACTTGTAGGGGAAATAGAGGATTAGGTTCCCACAAGCCTCTGGTCCCAACATTTTTGCAGACTGAACAATGTGAAACTTGTTTTATGTATATTTTTGTTTTAAAGCACCATATTAAATATATATTGTTTATTCATTAACTTGAACTCACAACTAACAGCACTCTAACCCAGGCCTGAAGGAAGCTTCTGTAACACAACGTATTTTCTCTGTAAGGAGCAGCACAGCCTTCTTGAGCTCAGTAACACTAGACGGCACTTCAGGACTATGCTTGGGGTCATTTTAAACAATGAAATCACCCACAAAATCACAAAAATGTGGAAAACGTGGCTCTAAATCAACTGTGGAAAGGACACATGTTTATAGCATAAGAGCAGAGTGTCACCAGGGTCAACCTCAGCTGGAAACATGGTGTTGAGTAACTCCAAGTTTTCACTGCTTTGCTCATGTCTGCAAATAACTGTGGAAGCACTGTGAGTATTGATGTGGGGGTGACAAATTTTAGCAACTAAGCAAATTCATAAAAACGGAGCACGTGGATAGTAAGGATCTACCATAGCTTCTTCTCTTCTTGGCTCAAGGTTTCTGCTTCCCGGCAGCATCAGTTGTCTCTGAGGCTTTCACTTCCCCGACCCCCACCAGCTCCAGCTTCAGCCATGGCTGAGTGGCTGACGTTGTCTTTCTGCTCTGCTCCCTGTGGCTAAATGTCCCAGTCACTTCAGGTCGCCATCCCAAATCCCCCAAGAAAAAAGCTGTTTGGCCTAACCTATCCTTTGAATTATTCCATTTGGATCCAACATCCATCTGTGGTCCAATCTAGTGCGGTACCAGTGGGGATGGTGGGTGGGCACTCGGGAAGAGGAGTCATACAACACGTAGGCTCCTCCAAGCTTGAACATGGGGATATTAAACCAAAAAGAGAAGGTGGAGATTGCAGACAAAGTAACTAGTTTTCTGGTACAGTATAACCTCAGGATTATCAGGAAATATCCCTTTCTACTTTCTTTTCTTTCTGAATTTTTTTCCCCCAAATGCTTATCGATGTTTCAGGTTTTCTTCATAGGGTCAAAGATGAAAGGTTGTTCTTTCATGATTATAGATAGGTCTTAAAATACCAAAATGCACTGGAGATGTTAAGTAAAAGAATGTTGATTCCCACAGAAGTATAAATGGCTGATGGGATGTCTTTTCTCTGAAATCAGGGGATTGCAGAAGACAGGACAGGAAGCAGGAAATAGCACAGAAAGGGGAAACAGAGAGCGCTCTGGGAAATGTACCCGAATCCTGATTTTACCTGGGCTGGTATTTGTTGCTTGTTTGTTTTGTTTTTGTGTTTGTGTTTGTTTTAGGGTTTTGTCCCAGGCTTCCAAGGCTGTCTCAGGGAGGGGGAAACTCCTGCAGCAGCTAGTTGCCTATGCCGTCTCTGTGAGAAGCTGTGAATGAAACCCCAGAGCCATCAGGTCTGAACTTTTCTAAACATCCTCAACTAAGCACTCTCTCAGCAGTAACAACACACTCATATCCAGCCGTCATGGAGCTGGACAGAAATTCTATCAGCAAGACTTTGCCTCTTAAGAAGCAATTTAGCAACAATCTTTCTTCTGTTACTTGAGCTTTCTCTTAGACTCTTACTCCAACTCTAGTGTGTATCAAAGTACTTCCTCTAAACACAAGTAAACCTAGTAACAGCTATCTTTCCAAGACACCAGGAGATTATAATCCTCTCCACCTCTGGAATCCATAAAGGGAAGAATGGAGACCAGCAAGATAGAGAAGTCACCCTCATGAAGGCAAGGAGATAGAAAGTGAAAATGACACAGATGAAAATGACACACAAATGGTTCTGGCTGGCAGAGAGGGCAGCCCCGGGGGAGAGGAGGCACTGGGAGTTCGGTGAGGTGGGTTGGAGGCAAAGGGATGGAGACAGGAGAGTCTGGTGAATGATTTCTATCTTACTGAGTAGATGGGGTCGGGGGAAATGTGGCCTTTGGAAAGGAGAATGATATGAGAAAACCAGTGTCTAGAGATATTTATTCCCAGAGAAGTGGAGAAGTCCAAGCTATGACTTCAAGAACTGGAAGATTTATAAATCAGTACAACTGGGAATTAACCAAGGGCTTAAATCCAGTCACTGACAACAAGCCAGGCTGAGAATGGCTCCTAACTTTACCTAAAGATCTCGTAGAATTTTAGAGCTAGAACAACCATAATGGGGGGGAGGGGAGACCAAAAAACCTGTTTCCCAGTATCAGTCAGCATTTGGGATTGCTTTACCCAAGGTCAGTGGCAGGACATTAAAATCAAAAAAGCATATGCCTTGTCCCTACAGCACATCATACCCCCACCCCAAACACCTTCCTCCCTAGTTTCCTGATGTCATATCCTGGCATCGTGAGAGGGGGTGAAGGGGTTATATAACTGTCCAAAGTATTACAGGGCATAAAACAATAAATACGCTCTGTAAATTGTGAAACATGAGTCATGATTCCCTTTGTTCTTCATCTTAATAACTGCATTTTTGAAATTATATATTTTTGCTTCGTGATAGAAATCAAAAACAAAACAAAATTTTACAAAGCCTCTAAGTGCCCTCTCATGGAGGAACCTATTTTCTCACCTCACGTCAAGCCTCGGCGATCGCTATTGAAATGATAGCCAGCGATTTCTAAGAGTCTGTTGTGGCAGGCACTCAAAACCACCCACTTACCTGTTTTAGAGAAGAGGAAACCAAAAATAGAGAGGTTAAGTAGCTTCTCTATGGTTACCTTGTCACCACTTGTCACAGCCAAGACCTGAGCTTAGGTCCCTCTCGTCCAGAGTCCACACTCTTGCTCCTCTCTGTGACACAACACTGTCTCTCAGGTCTCCTCTCTGAGCAGACGTCCAGAGAGACCCCACGAATGCCAGCCTGAGGTTAGACACCTACTCCACATCTGGCCACCTTCCGGCTGACACTCCCATGTTACAGAGGGAAACTTCCTGCTCTCCATCTGCAGGGACTCCCAGCAATCCTTCTAGCTTCCGCTCACATCCTGGTCTTTGAAGAACACTCCTTCCAGCTTCTAGGTGCAACTTACAACCCACTCCTGATAAGGAAAGAGAGATGACAAAATAAATATAAACTTGCAGCAGGGCCTTGGGAAGCCTGGAAAAGTATTTGTTCTGTTAACTCTCTAAAAAAGCTCTTCAGTTTGGGGGCAAAAAGAATGTGAGACACACATGAATGAATGGGCTGAGGCTCATCTTAAAACTACAGGTTTAAGATTCGAATGTTAGAAGAGGCTTCTGGGCCCTCCAGTCCTCAGCAGGGTAGTGGGAGTGCTCTTCTCTCTCTATAGATGAGTGAAGTTCTAGGAGCAAATGATCTGTTTAGATCAGACCTGGGCTAGGCGATGGAGACACAGTGACAAAGAGGTAAAGTCTGTGCCCTTGAGGAGATTACAGGTTTCCTAGAGAAAGGAATACAAGAATACGAAAGGTCAGCTCTAAAGTTTGATGGATAGCATTTTTTTAACAAGATTGAGGGCACCTGGGTGGCTCCGTCAGTTAAGCAGCTGCCCCTTGATTTCAGCTCAGGTCACAATCTCAGGGTCTTGAGGTTAAGCCCTGTGTCAGGTTCCCTGCTCAGTGGGGAATCTGCTTGGGATTCTCTCCCTCTCCTTCTGCTCTTCCCCCAACTCTGTCTCTCTTTCTCTCTTAAACAAACAAACAAACAAATAAATAAATAAATAAATAAATTTTTTAAAAGTTTGAATGATATAATGATCTCAGTAGATGCAAGAAAAACATTTAGTAAAAAAGTAACTCGAGAAACAGTAGTAAAAAGAAGCTTCCTGCAATTAATAAATGGTATCTACCAAACCCATCAAAAATCCTATTTAATTTTCAAATATTATAAACATCCTTATTTAGTTTAGGAATAAGTCAATAATGTCTATTATCACATCTGTTACTCAACATTGACTTGGCAGTCTTAACCAACACAAGAAAAGAGGAAAAGAAGTTATAACAAAAGATCTAAGACTGGGAAAGAAGAGATTAACTGTCATTTGTAGCCTATTTGATAACTTATTTCAAAAAGTTGAAAGAGTTAATCGACAAACTTTTATAAATAATAAGAGTTTAAGCAAGGTAGCTGAATACAAAGACAAAACAAAATCTGACAGTATCTGGCAATTGCATTTCAAAGCACTTCCTGCATTTCAAAGCTCTCAGATTTGTTTTCATTTGCAGAAGCTCCCCCAAATCCTTTGAGTTTGATTAGATCATCAGTGGCAGAGGCATCGTTCATATTTGATAAATGTGCAACTGAGGCAGGCATTGCATTTTCTTCTTTTAAAAAACAGATGTGTGGGGGCATCTGGGTGGCTTAGTCAGTTAAGTGTCTGCCTTCAGTGTAGGTCATGATCTGAGGGTCCTGGGATCGAGTCCTTCATCGTTGGGCTCCCTGCTCAGCGGGAGCCTACTTCTCCCTCTCCCTCTGCCCCTCTCCCCTCACTCACGCTCTCTCAAACAAACAAACAAACAAACAAACAAACAAATAAATAAATAAATAAAATCTTAAAAATCTGATGGTAATTTAAATGTGTCGCTATTCATACTTTTTGGTATTACAGATCTATGAGTTTTGACAAACATATAGTCATATAAGAACCACTACAATCAAGATACAGAACAGATCTGTCCACCCCAAAAAGATTCTCTGATGTTCCCTTAGCAGCCAACCTCTCTTCCCACTCCCAGCCCGTGATAACCACTGATCTCTTTATGTCCTATACTTCTGCCTTTCCTCCTGACATTCTTTTTTTTTTTTAACTTTAGCTTTATATAAATGGAATCACACAGTATTTGGCCTTTTGCATCTGACTCTTTTCACTTAGTATAGTGCATTGGACATTCATCTACGGTGTAGCCTGCTACAGTAGTCAGTTCCCTTTTATTACCGAGTAGTATTCCATTGGGTGGCTCCCACCAGAGTTTGTTTATCCATTCACCCATTGAAGGACATTTGAGTGTTTCTAACTTTTGGTGATTATGAACACAGCCACCCAACGATTTGTATACTGGTTTTGATGTGATGTAACTTTTCATTCTCTTGGGAAAATGCCTAGGAAGGGGATTGTTGGATCAAATGGTAAGCATGTGTTTATCTTTATAAAGACTGCCAAACTGTTTTCTAAATCAGCCATTCCATTTTGCATTCCCACCAGTGATGAATGAGACTTCCAGCTGCCCTGCATCCTTGTCAGCACTGATATGGACAACAGTTTTTAGACTTCAGCCATTCTAGTAGGTGTGTAGTAGTATCTCACTGTGGTTTTAATTTCTACTTCCATAATGATGAAAGATATTGAACATCTTTTCAGGTGTTTATTTGCCACATGTATATCTTGTTTGGTAAAGAACAAAGAGTGGAAAAAGATCTCTGCAATGTTTTGCTTATTTTAAAAAGTGGATTATTTTCTTTTTAGGTTGTAAGAGTTCTTTATATATTCTGGATTTAATGCTTTATCAGATATTTTATGCTTTACAAATTGTATGCTTTACAAATATTTCTCCCATCTGTAGCTTGTGTTTTCACTCTGTTAATAGTATCTTTGTAAACCAGAAGCTTTTGATTTAGATTGAGTTCAATTTATCATTTTTCTTTTTTGTACTATGCTTTTGATGCTGTATATAAGAAATTATTGTCTAATAATTTGTAAGTCACAAAGATTTTCTCTAAGAGCTTATAGCTGGTTCCTGATAAAACTAATCCTAAAAATTAGATTCTCTGGGCCTTCATCCATTATTCAGTTTCACCACACCATGATCCTACAAAGTCAGTTGCATAGATTGAGGAATAAAAAAGATAATTGCAATGCTGCCATTGGACATAGAGACAGAGCTGTATCAGTTAGCAGTTAATTTTTCTCTAAAGTTCTCCTATATGTCGTTTTGCTTCAACAATTCAAGTACATTTCTTGAGACAAGGACCATGCTTTAAAATGACAACCATGTCCAGCACTTTGGGTCCCATGGGAGAAATCCAGTTGTACCCAATAATGCATTAGATTTCATTTGCTGACTCAAGGGCACGTTCTGGACTCTTCTCATTCTTCTAACCCAGAGATCAGCTCAGTCCTTTTTCAGCTGGGTTGAGTACTAGACGAGGAGGCTGTCTACTCTCTGGGTGGGGCCACAGTCTGAGTGATAGCATAGAAGACTTGGCACCTCTCAGACAATTCCAAGCCCTCAAAAGCTACTTGCTCTCAAATCCTCACAGCAAAAAACAAATGAACATGGGTTTGTGAAGAACTTAAGGAACCTGAGGCACTGGGAGGAAATACAACACAAATTCTAAGGAATCTGATAATTCAGCTAAGTCTGGTGGAAACAAAAGGAGGTAAACAGGGGTTTCAATGTAAGTATTATGGGAATAAATGGCCAAACCAAAAGTTAAATAGATTTTACTAAAAATATTCCGGAAGTAACTGCCAGAACTTGGATAAGAACTCCAGACTCCACATTCTGAGCTTGATAACAAATTATCAGAGCCATGGACCTCTGGTCTGGGGCTGACAAATCCATCCATGCTGAGGAAACAAGCTCAAGTGTTACATTCCTTTGGTGCTGTTGGGTTGTTGCTATCTCACTCAGCAAGGAAGAGATGAGTAAGTATTACCTTCATTTTCATTTAGGGAAAGGAGACAGTAGGTAAATAGAGTAATAATGTGTGTGGCAGGGAGAGGGAGTGGTAGGATGAAAACACTCCATCCTCTTAAGAAGCATAATATGTCACAAAAATCCACTAGAGAAAACAGAATAGAGCAAATACCTCCATTAAAAATAATAATAAACCAGAGTAAAAAGAAGAATCTGGAAGACAGCTTATTAAAATGTTTTTTCCTATTTATGATACACTTAAATTTCATCAAGGTTGTAGTAGGGTTTCAAAAATGGTTGGAGGAGCCGAGTATATGAACAAAGTATATGAAACAGATGCACGTTTCTAAGAGTAAAGAGTTTTTAAATAGGTAACTTCTAAGGTAAAATTTAAATTATGACATTCTGTTGTTACTAAAAATTGTTATGGCTTGCCATGTGTAAGTGGATGCTGCAACCAAATGGAACTTGAACCATTATGTTAACATACCCAGGAAGGGAATGAGGACTGTACACTTGATTTTATGGGGTTACAATTAGCAATTGGAAATGGCTTTGTAGTTTAAAATTAGCCAAAGATCAACAGTTTCATCTGGTTCAACCTAATTCTGAAGCAGAGTTTAATCCTAAAAATTGATTTTCTAGTACAGTTTCTTTCTAGTTGATACTCATTTTCCTATCAGAGGCCTTTCCTGATGAGCCCAGTTGCAGACACTGACTCATGAATGACTCAGAGGGCTCCTTCCCTTCAGGCCAGCCGAGGGCTCCTGCTCCCCTCAACCTCCTTAACCTTCATCATCACCTTCTTCAACCACTTCAACCACCTTCATCATCCACTTCAAATACTGACAACAAACTATAGTCCTGGAGGTGTGGATGGAATTAGCACTTCATATGAGCTGGGTTTTTTGGAAATGTTCCTTGATTCTAGAGAGACCAGGGTTTCATGTTTTACCTGCCAAATGTGTTCTGTGTGTTCAATAAGGCCTCTCCTTTGGGGGCAGTCAAAGAATAGAGACCTCAAAGTGTATATATGACCTTTCCTCTAAGCCTATCTATTGCATTTATTTATTTAGTTATTTATTATATTTTATTTATTTATTTATTTATTGCCTTTAGTTGACTCATCTAATAGATAATTGAGCAGCTGTCATCTGCCCAGCACCGTACCTACCACTGGGGATTGCAAAGCTGTTGAATTTCTGTGTAGGTGGCCAAACCGAATATATCTCCATGGGCTAAGTTACAAGACTTGAAACTTAAGTAATAAAGCAATGCATTTCTGAAGTCACATTGTAATGGAGGTATAAATGCCAAGAGACTTGCTTAGATAGTATTTTGAATCCAAGAGGAGAATAGCTCTGTGGCTAGAGAAGTCTAGAGTTTCTTCTGTTGAAGAAACAACAGCACTTAGAAAAGAAGAGACCAGACAGGAGACGATCCAGGTAGGAGTTCCCAGGATCAACAAAAGCATGGTCCCAGCATAGTTTATGAGGATCATGAATAACAGTGTCTATTATTTATCATGTAGATAATCAGGTATAATCCACTATGGGGCAGTCAAGTGTAAAGGATGGGTACATTTATCATTTGTTAGTGGAAAAATCCACAAATGCAGCGAGAAACAAAGCTTCCTTTGTTCTTTGCACTCTTCCTGTTCTCTTATCTCTTCACTCTCCCCGGTCCCCAGTAGCTGAGTCTGGGTGATGGGTACTGAAGTCTCCCCACCGAGTTGGGAACCCCTCAATATTTCTGGCAGTGATCCCAAGTTGAAAAATACAAGCCACAACCAACTTTCATGTTCCTATCATTTTTGTTTAAATACTAGATTTTGGGGTGTCTGGGTGGAACAGTTGTTTAAGCATCTGATTCTTGGTTTTAACTCAGGTGGTGATCTCAGGGTCGTGAGACTGAGCCCCACATCAGGCTTAGTGCTGAGTGCAAAGTCTGCTTAAGACTCTCTCTTGTTTACCTCTGCATCTCCCTCATCCACCCAATATAACCAAACAAATTTTTAAAAATAAAATAAAATACTAAATTTTAAGCATTAAAAATGTTCATGATTGATAACTTCCTTGGTAAGTTTAACTGTTAAAGGCAAACACTTAGTAGTTTTGGAGAAGACTCCAAAGGATCAAGCAGATTGTCACTTCTCTATTCAATTCAGAAGCCATGCCCATAGATGGTTAATGACTTCATGAGGAACACCCCTTGGGTGTTTTTATTTTAAGAGAAGTCATGGCAGACAGATCAATGCTTTACCTAGAAAATGAATTTCTCATGGAGAATTTTCGACCCTCAGTGAAAAAGATGGTTTAGGACTGGGGAATCTTTCGAATACCATTGTATTTCAAATAACTACTTTTCTGCCCCAAAGGGAGGTTATCCGTAACAGTGATGATGATAGAAAGATAGTAACCTCTTTTCCTTCCTTCTGACACTTAAAAGGCTAGAGCTAGAACCTCCATTTGACCCTGGACAAGTCTGGTGCCTACTGAGATAGAATTCTGAGACCTGGATTCCTCCAAAAGAAAAAAATAATTTGGGCAGATGAGAAAATTATAGTCACAGTGTAAGCGTCAGTTCACGATGGCCAGTCTCCATGAGGGGATCCTGGGAGTTGAGGAAAGGCAAGGTGGCCCAGCCTTGGCTCTGCTGCTGCAACCTCCCTCCTACCGACATAAATTCACCTGGGCGAGGAGTGAGGATGTTTTCACTGAGGCCAGGACTGGATGGGCAGGACTGGATTCTACATATAGCAGAATGTAAAGTGGGACTTTTTCTCTTGCCCCAGAATTTTCCCAAACAATAGGCACCCAGTACCCTCCTAGAGACAGCAGCCACCCCCGCCCTGACCAACTTACTAAATATCTGTAGAACTGGCCTTCTTATGGGCAACCACAGTCATTCTTCCATCACACCCTGCAGTCCCTTCCTCACAGGCAGAGGCCTGGCAGGAGGGAGAGAATCAAGGGTCTCAGGTCAGCCCTGCAAGAATCCAAAGGGTTCACCAAAGCAGCCTTGCAGGGACATGGTTTATGTGAAAGGCAATTCCCTTGACTCCCTGGGATGACTCAATAAACTGCTTACAGTCCTAAAGCCATCACTGCACATAGCATCCATCCATATCATATCCCATCTGAATAACACCCCTGGAACTCTCAAATAGAATTTCTGCTCAGAGCAATGTGCAATTACCTCTGTTACTTAATCATTTAGGGAACTCTTGGTCTCTTTCCCTTTAACAAACCTACCTTCGGTTCCTTCATTTATACCAAGGTATAAATGACTTTAAAAGTTAATGCTTTGAACAATCAGGAGGGAATTGTGAAGTTCACTAGAATCTTCTAGTTGTCTCTGGATCTCTAATGAAAGGCTCTGGTTGACTTTCTTGCGGTCATTCCCCACCCTGAGGGCATCCGCAAGTCTGAGTAATGCCTGTCAGAGCCACTGGGTGGCACTGGCAGGCCTGAGTTGTAGGCAAGAGGGAGGCTGAAGAAAAAGAGAGGCAGGAGAGTCAAGGTGGTCAGAGGAGATGAGAGGGAGAAAGATGAAAGAGAGAAAAGAGAGATAGAAAAGGAAGAGCAGGTCACAGGCAACAATTGCCTTTGGGGGCCTCTTTAGCAGCGCTGACACAGAACAATGAGGCTAACAGGTTTTATCCATCTTTACATTCCTGGTACCTAGCTTGGTTTCTGGCACTCCACTGATGCTCTGGGTTGGTCTGAATGAAAGCTGCAGCCCCTCTAGAAAAAGATCATTAAATGGAGAGGTTGAGGCAGTGTGGATCTGAATCTTCCATCCTATTGTTCTGGGATAGCTCAGTTGAAAATTCAAAGAGTGGAGACTCACTGTGGCTCTCAATCAATGGTAAATGCTTGCCTTGTAGAGAAACAAAGCAGAAATATCAACACACACCGAAGTTAGATTACCCAGGAGTTGACAAACCTATTCTGTAAAGAGCTGGATAGTAACTATTTCAGTCGTCGTGAGTCCTACTTGTCTCTGCCACAGCAGCATAAAATCAGCCACGACCGTTGGATGAATGGGTGTGGCTTTGAACCAATAAAACTTTATTTATGAACATAAGCACGAGGTCAGATTTGGCCCACCATTTGCCAGACCTTCAGTGCTTTGGGTTCTGAGGTAATCTTTCTGGATTCTCCAAATTTGCTGTTACATCCTCTTGGATCTAATACCACTCTTTGAGCAAATGACTATCTACTGGCTTCTCTCTGAGTCTGTGTTGATCCCATGAAATTAGATTGTAAATGCCTTGGAATCCAAGAGTTCACATAGATGGCTTTGATGTACCATAACGGTTCCTATCTTCTTACTTCTGAAGATGCCACAAAGGCATAGATGGAGGGATGTGATTGGTGCCAAGTTGCAGAACATGAAGTCTTCGGGGAATTATACTGCTCTGGCTACAGTGGACCAAATTCAACTAGCCTGAGAAAGGTCAGTCCGAGCTCAGATTGTGAAGTAACTACTGCCCCATCTCTCTGACAGTTCCAGTTCTGGACATCAACAGTGCCCACACTGCTCAATGGGCCAGAAGTGGTCATAGACTGGTTGCCGGCTACCCATGTGTTGACTGATTATGGTCCATGAGGTGGCCAGGTGAGAAAGATTCTACCCCACTAGAAGGATGTACTAGCTTGGGCTTATTCAAAATTTGGACATGAAACTAGATGAAAGATTAGCTAGCCCATGGTAATGGTGGAGGAGAGCAGATGTGCAGAGAGAAGCAGACTGAACATGAAGAGACCGTATAGCCCAAGGACCAGGGATCCCGAAATGTTCCCTTAGAGCAATGTCAGGCTCTGAAAAGCTTTGAAATTCTTGGTTCAGTCCAGGTTACCTTATAATATCTGCTACCTAATAGGTCCTCTTCTTTTTTAAGTAGGCCTACACATGTCTCAGCTTTCTTATGAGCAGAAAATCCTAGGGCACCTGGTGCTCCAAACCTGAACTTTCTCCCCTTGAGATCCTGTTTTCCTCCAGGCCCCAATAAACAATGATATCTAATTAGTAGGTGTCATCTCTCCATAGACAGAAACTCTCTAGAGGTAGGGCTTCACCCTAAAGAGGTGATACCAAGGCACTGGGGTGAGCCAGCAATGGAAAGATTTGGGGGAAGTAAGGATAGTTGCAGTGCCCGTTGGATGACCCTGTGTAAGCAGCTACTCAGACTGTCTATTTGCATCTCCAGCTTCATGGTAGGAATTCGGTCCTGGAGAAAATGACAGGGATCTATTCACATCTGGCAATTCTTTCACGCTGGAATGTACATTCCACAGAGGGCTGAGCCTGTGGCTTCTTTAGCGGCTCCGCCGGTGACTAATGCCCATGGTATAGAGTCTACATCCCAAATTTTCTGGGATTATCCAGATTTCAAATGCGCTGCCCCAGGGTTGCTGTAAATCATTGATCTAGCCCATACTTTCCAATGGTTAGGAAATAATTTCAAAATAATTCAAACTGGTGGGCATTAAGATAAGGTTGCACTTGGATTCAAATGATAGGATTCTCACAGGCTGAAGAAATATTAATGGTTCATGGAGATACAGATACACTATGTATCTAAAGCTGCCTCTGATGCCATTTCTTACTTCAAAGTCATTTGAAATATACACAAGTCTTCAAAATCATTATAGAATTTTATTTTACTGTCAAAATGTATACAAAGTAAAGGAGGAAAAAGTATAGTTTTTAAGGGATCCCACAGTAGCAATATTGCTCTTGGAAGAAATGTGACAATTCAAAAGTAACATTTTGTGACTGATACACTCTATCTCATCAATTTAAAGATGCATATTTACTTAGAATTTTACATCTCTGAAATGAGAGTGCATCTTTTTCCATTGATGGCAGTGTGTATTTTAATCAAAAACATTTCTTTTCTTTCCTGGTGTCCGTTTAAAAATGGTGCATTTTATAGTTAATGGCATCTTAGCTTCAATAATATACAGCTATAGTGATGTAAATGTTACTCAAAGTGGAAAATTTGATAATACTTCTTATATTATATTAGATAAGCACAAACTGGCTATTGGCCCTATAGCTTTCAGTATTATATTAAAGAAATTTATTACAAATATGTCCTTAAAAATGTAGTTTGTAGCAACTCACATATTATTATGTAAGACACAGTTATAAGGTCCAGATATTTAGACTGAATCTCTGATTTCCACCCTGCTTATTAGTTTTAAATCAATATGAATAATAAAAAAAACGCTTTTGTTCCAGAAGCTCCAGGTATGGGGCAAAATATTGTGCCTCATCATTATGATAGATTAAGCTTACTGTGCATATTAAAAAGTTGCCTTTATCATAGTGCTATGTCTTAAAATTTAACACTAGAGTATTGGTATATGGATGGACCTATAAATCAATGGATCAAAACTGATAATCCAGAAACCAATACTTATATTTAGTCAACTGATTTTCAACAAAAAGGCCAAGGCAATTAAATGGAGAAAGAATTATCTTTTCAACACATGATGCTGGGACAACTGGATATCCACATGCCCAGAAACAACTGGATATCCACATGCCTGGAAATGAATTTGAGCCCTAATTTCACACCATATAAAAAATTTACTCAAAATGGATTACATACCTAGAGGTGAGAGCAAAATGATAAAAGTTTCAGAGGAAAACATGGGAGAAAAATCTTTTAATCTTGTTAGGCAACAAGTTTTTAGATATGACACCAAAAGCATGATTCATAAAAGAAAAATTTAGTATATTAGACTTCATCAAACTGAAATTATTTGTGCCTCAAAACACACTATTAAGAAAAATAGAAAAGACAGTCCACAGATGGGAGAAAACATTTGCAAGTCACGTAACTGATAAGGGACTTATATCCAGAATATATAAAGAACCCTTATAATTCAAAAAGAAGAAAGCAAACAACCCAAATAGAGTGAGCAGCCATTTCACCAAAGAGAATGTATGTACAGCAAATAAGTAAATGAAAAGATGCTCAACATATTTAATCACTAAGGAAATGAACATTAAAACTACAATGAAGTACAACTACACACCCATTAAAATAGGTTCTTAAAAAAGTCCCTGAAAAGGATGCAGAACAACTAGAACTTTCTTACATTTCTGGTACAGTCGATTTGGAAAAGAGTTTGGCAGTTTTACTATAAAGTTTAAAAGATGCTTATCACTCAACCTAATAATCTTACTCCTATACATTTACCCAAAAGAAATGAAAATTTATGTCCACACAAAACCCTGTACACAAATGTTTATAGTAACATTGTTCATAATAACCCAAACCAGGCAAAACTCAAATGCTGTTTAACTGGTGAGTGGCTAAACAAACTCTGGTACATCACATGATGGAATACTAGTCAGCAGTAAAAAGGAGCTAACTACTACAACCTGGATGAACCCCAAAAACATTATGCCAACTAAAAGAAATCAGGTGCAAAAAGTTATATAATGTATGATTCCATTAATAGGAAACGTTCAGAAAACACAATTTTACAGGTGCGGAAAGTAAATTAGTGATTGCCTTAGGTTGGGAAGAAAGAATGGAGCTTCACTCCAAACAGAAATGAAGGATATATTTTGGATGGTGTATATATCCTAAAACTGGATGGTGGAGTTGGGTGAACAACTCTTCAAATTTACTAAAAAAATAATGTAATTGTATATGTAAAATGGATAAATTTCATGGGTATTTCATATAAATGGAAGTATACAATAATAGTTCAATAAATCTGGTTTTTATTTATTAACACCAGAATATGAAAATTTTTGACCTTGACATCCTGTCAACTAATGGGCATATGGTTTGGGTTGTTGTTTTCTCTTATGAACTCTGTGACACTTATTGATAAGATTATTGATATGGTCATACAACATTATTAATACTAACTTTCGAGGTATAAAGCATATATGTTCTAAGAATATTTTTTGTAAGTTATCAAATAACTATAGCATGACATTGGGGAGGTTGCCTAAGCCAATGGCATAGGCTTGAAAGAGTTAAATGAATAACACATCTGAAGTTCTTCCAGTTCATGTGGAAATTGATACTATAAGATACTGAACTATTTTCATATTTATAAACTACTACTAGAGACACTGAAATCATTTTGTAATTTTTATCCAACTGCTCTGCAGACAAATTTGATTATGTTTGAATATATGATTTCTAAGATTCATGCCTGTCCTTGAAGGAAACCAATATTTCAACTTGTATAAGGTCAACTTTATCTGTTAAAAATAAGTGGTTCTTAAGCAATTTTATAGATCTTGAGTCATAATTTTCGTATTTGTTTTATTGGTTAGGGCAAGCTAAGTGTCGTAACAAAACAACCTCCAGATCTCAGTGGCCAAAGACAATAAAGGTGTATTTCTCACTCATGTCATAGTTCAGTGGAGGTCATTGAACTATGACTCCCATCTAGTCATTCAGGGATCTAGGCTTCAGTAATGTTAAGGTTTTGCCACCTTCTATTTCCTTGGAGTTTTCTTCATTGGAGAGATGTAAATTTTTATTAGCCAGGCCCGAAAGTGGTACATATCGCTTTGGTTCACATTCCAATGAACCCAGTCACTTGGCCACATCTAGCTGCAAGGGACTCTGGAAAAAATAATTTAGTTGTATGCCTGGAAGGAGGAAGAGAAAGCAGATATGGCGGGGCAGTGGCATTTCTGCTTTACTGATTCTTGTCATATGATATTATTATTGATTTTTTAAGTAATTCTTTTGAGATTTAATTAACATACCATGAAGTTCATAATTTTCAAGACTACAATTCAGCAGTTTTTAGTATATTCACAAAGTTGTATAATCATCACTACTATCTAATTTCAGAGCCCCCAGAAGAAATCCTATACCCATTACTAGTCATTCTCCACTGTCCACTGCTCTGGCCCCTAGCAACCACTAGGTTAGCAAACTACAAAATATTTTCTATTCTAGACACTTGCTATCAGTGGAATTATGAAATATATGGCCTTTTATAAATGGCTTCTTAGTAGTGTTTTTGAGGTTCATCCCTGTTGTAGCTGTAATATGTTGCAGTTGTAATGTGTCAATATTTTATTCTCTATATTGCTGAATAATATTCTATCATATTGATACAACACATTTTGTTTATCCATTCCTCAATTGACAGACATTTGGATTGTTTCCACTTTTGATGATTATGAATTATGCTGCTATGAACATTCTTATACAGGCTTTTGTGTGGACATGTTTTCAGTTCCAGGACATATGTTTTCAGTACCCAGGAGTGGAGTTGCTGGGTCATATGGTAACTTTATTTTTACATTTTGATGGACTGTGAAGCTGTTTTCCAAAGAGGTTGCGCCATTTTACAATCCAACCAGCAATATATGAGGATTCTGAAAGTTCTGTATCCTTATCAACACTTAATTATCTGTCTTCTTTATTTTAGCCATCCTAGTGGATGGCTAAATATGAAGCCTATGAAGTAGTATCTCATTACAGTTTTTATTTTCATTTTGCCAATGCTAATAATGTTGAACATACTTTCATGTGCTTATTGGTCATTTGTTTATCTTCTTTGGAGAAAAATGTCTATTCAAATCCTGTGTTCACTTTTGAGTCAGCTTATTTTTCTTTTTACCGTAGGGTTTTAAGATACCCATACATGTTCTAGATGGAATTCTTTGTCAATTCCCTTGGTTTGTAAATATATTATTCCATTATGTGTTTTTCTTTTCACTTTCTTGGTAGTGTTCTTTGAAGGACAAAAGTTTTCATTGATAAATTTCAATTATTTATTTATTTTTGTCTATTGTGCTTTTAGAAACCATTGCCTAAATCCAAGTTCACAGAGATTTACTTCTAGGTTTTCTTCTGAGAATTGTATAGTTTTAGCTCTCACATTGAGTTCTCTGAGGCATTTTCAGTTAATTTTTATGTAAGCCGAGGTAGGGGTCCAACTTCATTCTTTTGCATATGTATATACAGTTATCCAAGCACCATTTGTTGGAAGACTATTCCTTCTCCATCGAATTGTCTTGGCGTTCTTCTCAAAAATCAATTGACCATAAATTAAGAGTTTATTCTGGACTCCCAATTCCATCGCATTGATCTCTGACTATACCTATGCCAGTACCACTCTGTTTTAATTTCTATAGTGTTGTAGTAGGTTTTAAAATTGGGAAATGTGAATACTCCCAATTTGTCCTTTTTCAACATTGTTTTGACTATTCTTCATCTTTACTATTGATTTTTACAATCTGATTTCCAAAACTGGAGAGGGAAAAGGGCAGGGTGAGGCACTATTCAGATAGAAACCAGAAAATGTTGGCATTGAAAGCCAAATGTGAGTAGGTGTACTCTTACAAGAATTTTGGAGAAGTTTAGTTTTGCTTTACAAAAAAAATTCTCTAAGAAAATTGTTACTGATAATAGCCACCATGATGTACAATTTTATAGTTGTATTCCAGGAAATTACATATGGATTGTTTTAATCATCAACACCTTGAGAACATAAAACTTTCTAGTCTTCATCATTATTCCTGACTTATTAGGGTGAAAAAGCCCTGAATGGGATAATCTAGAGGAAAAATTATTTTATTCTTTTTGCAAACCTTTCACTGCTTTGTTATAAAATCCCATTTTTAAAGGATTTTGTGTCCTTAATGTAAGGTGAACTTGGTAGTTAACTGAAACAAGGTAAAATTATCTTCAAAGCAGAAAATATTGGTGCCTAGATTCCTAAATTCCTGAGTGCTAAATCAGGAAATGTACACATTCGTCCCTTCACTGCTGAACAGAGAGTTAGAGGAGCCACTTGTGACCTTTGAAATGATACAATACCACTTGGTTTTCCTAATGATTACTCAGAGATGTGCCCAAAGGTGATTGCAAAGCACTGGGAACAAATAATATTGAGCAAGTGGGGAGGTTGCACCATGTGATAGGAAAAATAGAGACAGGCTTTAGGATGAGACAGTCATGGATTTCAAACATGGACTTCTAACTAACTGGTTTTGTGAACTTTGGAAAGATAGCGAGCTTTAGTTTCATTATCTCTAAAAATTGGTAAATAGGTCTTACAGGATTGCTGTGCAGCTTAACTGATTAGGTGTGGCAAGAGATGCGATAGGAACATGCTCAGGAAAACACCTATCATGGATCAGCCCTCAATCAGTCCACCTGTGGACAAATGAGGAAGAAGACCACACAAATAATATGTTAACTGCATTATTATGATACATTTGGTATTTCTTCCCCTGAAACCTTCTTCTTCTCAATAAAAAATATCTGTCAAATGGGATTCACAAAACATGATCTTTTTATATCTTTCAGACAAAATTTCCTATAAATAAACAAGTCGCTTTTTGAAAGCCTCTTTTGTCAGCTAAATTGTCCTAATTCGTGGTTAGGAAAACTGCATTCTTTTAACACTTTGGGACTCGATGAATACCATAGATTCGACAATCAAGCTTCAAGTTCTCACAAGGAAGTGAGACAACCAGAAAACAGGAAGTTAAATGTGTACAAAAGTATGTTTTGGTTGCCCATCTGAGGATGAGAATGTGGGCTGTGTCCAAGGTCACATCTATAGTAGAAAGTCAAATAGCCCTAATTTTAACTTATAGCTTCTATTGCACAAAGGAATCTGTGTTTCATTCACACCATTTCCTTGACAACCATGCCTGGCATACAACAAGTGCTCAATACATGTTTGTTGGATGAATGACTCAATGAGTAGGGGTCGCGCAGTCCAGTAGTTTTCTAACATGTTTGTAGCCGTGGACTCTTTGTTCAAACCAAATATTTGGTGGATGCCCAATATGACATGCACATGCAAGGAGGGCCTCTCTGGGGCCTGCACCCCAGGATCCTCTAGATTCCAGACAGTAGAGGAGGGAGCTATCCTTGTCCAGCTTCTCATTTCAGAGAAGGGAACGATAAGGGCCCAAGAGGATCAGGACTTGCACAGAACTTCACAATGGAGGCTAAAAGTTCACTCTCAGCCTTGGGAATCCCTGTGCCAGTGGGGAAAAGGGCACATTCCACCGAGGGTTTGCATCACTGGGAGGGCATGTGGACACCCTGGGGCCATCCAGGTGGCCTTACAGAGGAGCCGGTATCGGTTTCTTATACAATATTCAAAAGTGCCACTCATTCTATGGTGCAATAAAAGGCTTCAAGCTGTGTCACTGAAGGCTTTCCAACAGCAAGACTCTGCTCATGAGCTGTAGCTGTATGACCTCCCAGGTCTCCACACAGAAAGGAAATTGGTCTCCAGTTTACACAACCCAAAATTGTCACCAAAAGAAAGGGAATATGGATTTGGGGGGGCCACTTATGTCCAATGAGTGGATGAAAACTGAGGAGGTGCATTTGAATTTGATGGCACTAGAATCCTTCCAGATCAAAGATTTTATGAGCATGCAGTCAATAATATCCATTAGTTCTAAGCATAGAAGAGATATCTCAACCTGTGCTTTTGTCTTGGGTCTTCATATTTGCCCAAGTCACACCCTGTTTTTTCCTCCATCCTTCACCCTTCCTCTTTACTCTTGCTCTCTAGATGCTGCAGAAAGTTTGTGCCATAGAGGGCCTGGAGACCAGGCACTTCTCTTCTTTCTTCATCCACCCAGCAATGGGCCACCTACCCATGGATGTAGCCAGGATCTGCCCTTTCCCTTGAGCCAGAAGCTGATCACTTCCCTCTGCAGTCTCTGCTACTATCTCTGACTCCTTCTCCTCCCCCTTGTGTTCTATCATGATGGAGATGGAGAAAAAGAGGCCATCAGATACCCTCATAGGCAGGCGTTACAAAGTCACAGGGATGAGATTAATGTGGGATTTAACGCTAGCACCAAACCATTTTTCAACTGCTCAGTCCTGAATAAAATATGATCTCTTACTGGACACACAACAACAACAACAACAATGACAAATGTTTGAAGACATCCAAAATGTACCTGGCAAAGTCCAACCACACCGGCAGGTGCTCAGGGCAATTTGGGGGCTGTGCACCTAAAGTCCCTGCTATTTTTTCAGTCAGCCTAAAGAGGGAGCTGTTTCCTTAGAATGTCTGAGCAAAGGGCCTGCCCAGCCAGCCCAGGGGTTCACAGGCAGCCAGGGCTCTTCATAAACTTCATAAATGTCATGGGTCACTGAACAAAGCCGTTACACTGTCATCATCTTTAAAAAAAAAAAGTTGTGTCCACTAAACAGACAAGAGTTCTGAGTCAGGAGACCTGTCATCCTGACTCCACCTGCCTCAGAGTCCTCACCAGGTGCTGTTGGGTAAGTCCTCATCAGTAAGGTAGGCACAGAGGCACAAGCCCCACCAATTTTGCTGGAGGGTAAGAGGATTGTGCCTGGAAAGGGTGTCAAGTTATAGAGTGTGAACCCCAGAAGCTGAAACACCAGGCTTGAACCAATTACTAGCCACAAGGCTATGGCCACGTTTCTCACTTCTCCACCTCTCGAGTTTTTCATGTGTAAATCTGTAAATCTAATTTGCACTAAACACTCAGGATTGTTTTAAAGAATAGACGAAAAAATGCACAAGATGCATTAAACAGGATGGATACGGGTACGTTGTAAGCTTTTTTTTTTTCAAATACTTTTATTTTATTTTTCAGTGTTACAAGATTCATTGTTCATGTACCACACCCAGTGCTCAGTGAAGAATGATAGCTTTTAAAAAATATAGTTATTGACATGCAAATGTTTTTAAACCCTGTCTTATCATACACAAGTGGGGTGCATGATTGGTTTGGTTCTCCCACAAAGATAAGACAATAGCCTAGAAGGAAAGATCTGTTTCCAGTCCAAATGGAAACACCGCTTGGCCCTAATCTCTTTAAGGGGTTTCATTGAAAGGAAGGCACCCATGCCACATGGATGTGAAAGAGGGAAACTGATGATCTTGTCTGTGTACCTTGGAAAGAGTCACTATCAGTGTGTTTTCTCTGTAACCAGGCATCCATTCATTTATTCAATAAACATTTATGGAGCCATAACTGAACATGTGCGCTATTAGAGTCTATAGACAGATGAACAAGGCGCCATCCCTGTTCTCAAGAAATTTACAGTCTAGGGTGCGTGGGTGGCTCAGTGGGTTAAAGCCTCTGCCTTCAGCTCAGGTCATGATCTCAGGGTCCTGGGATCGAGCCCCGCATTGGGCTCTCTGCTAAGCGGGTAGCCTGCTTCCCCCTCTCTCTCTGCCTGCTTGTGATCTCTCTCTCTCTCTCTCTCTGTCAAATAAATAAATAAATAAATAAATAAATAAATAAAATCTTTTAAAAAAATTACAGTCTAGTTTTACAGTCTACAGTCAAGAAATTTTCGGTCTAGGAAGATGAAAAGGTAAATGAAAAAGCAGTCATGATGTAAAGAAAGGGTAAGTACAGCTTGCTATGAGGACACATAGAAGCAACCCGTAGCCTGGGCTATAAAAGAGGGGAGAGTCACAAATCTTCTTGGAAGAGAGAATGAGCTAAATATTAACAAGGAACATAAATTTGCTCTTTGAGGTGGGAAGGTGGGGTGTTTTAGGTGTGAGTTCTCCAGTTTCCTCATCTATAAAATGTAGGAGTTCAACTAGGTGTTTCCTAAGATGGCTTTCTGAAGAAAGGGGGATGGGCAATAGTGAACAAGGGAGACTCCTTACCATAAATCTTACTTAAGGAATCTTCACTTTGCACATGGACATGATGGAACATAGCACCATCAGGAGCTGCTAGGTTGTAAGCATGGGTTTAAAAGCAAGGGGCAAAGCTGGATTGTGACAAGGTCATAGGTATTTAGAAAAATCAATCTGGAGCTGTGTGGAGAATGGACTGAAGGGGTGGTAGAAATGGATAGCGAGGGGTGCCTGGGTGGCTCAGTCGTTAAGCGTCTGCCTTCGGCTCAGGTCATGATCCCAGGGTCCTGGGATCGAGCCCCTCATTGGGCTCCCTGCAGGAAGCCTGCTTCTCCTGCTACCATTCCTTCTGCTTACCATTCTCTCTGATTATGTTCCTTCTCTCACTGTGTTTCTCTCTGTGAAATAAATAAAATCTTTAAAAAAAATGGATTATGAGATAGTTAACTAGAGGAGAGGGGTAGGACATGACTGAATCAGGGCCAGAGGCAGATACAAAGGTGATTCAAAAGAGGAGGCTGAGTGCAAAGGTATTTAGGAGCTCAAATTGACAGGACTTGATGGCTTGATGGAGAACAAGAAAGAGAGGTTAAAAATAACCTCCAGGATCCCAGCTGGGCCCATAGAACCATCTCAGAGCTCCCTCATCAAGCATTTAATGAATGTTTTCTTTATGCATGGTCTATGATCCACATTCTTTCCAAGTGAAATCTACAATCAAGTTGGGAAATTGAGACATGTTAACATCAGGAGTCCACCATCTTTGTTATCAGTTTGGAGTTTGGAGGTGTTCTGCTGTTGTTTTGGAAGGGAGGAGGATTGATACTCGGAATGACTGTCTAACCATTGAAGCCTTCAGGAGAGGTCAACTGTCATTGGAAAGATGGAAGACTCTTCCATTTATGACTGATGGAAGCATAAAGTAACTAGGCTTTCTGGAAGTTAGACAATACTTATTGGAAAACTTAAAAGTGAACATTTCTACTTTCTGGACTTTAGACTAAGGAAAACATTAATTAAGATACACAAGGATGAGCCCAAAGATTTATTTCAAGGATGTTTATTGCAAAATTGTTTATAATTGTGAGAAGCTGGAAACAAGCATGACACACAGAAATAGTGCCCAGCCTTAGGGGACAAAAGACAATCTAGCTCTGTAGCAGAGGAATTCTCAACTATGAAAAAAGGAAAATGGGGTGGAGATGTCCCACTAACCTAAGGAGACTCTTACAGTGATATACTGACCAACATGTTCTTTTTGAATTGAGAATAGGGGCCCCACAGACAACGTACAATTATATACATTCTTCTCAAGATGGCCTTCCTTTCCCTCTTTTCTAGCTCCCAGGCATTACTAAGCTGAGTATTCCCAGCTGAGCAGTAAACATGTCTGAGACTTGTCCCCTCCACCAGTCATCTTTCCCTCTGTTGTTTCCCCCCTATTCCCAGAAGGCTTTGCTTCATGTCTGAAAGTTCAAAGATGTGCTGAGTCACACTGGGCAAGTAGCATTGGTCTAGGGATTAGAAAACTGCCTCTCTTACTTGGACTTTTATTTATTGAGTACCTACTATGTGCCATGCCTTAAGCTAAGCCCCAGAGGGAGAATGATAAATGAGACATATTTCCTGCATATGGTAGACACTGACAATATCAATTCCCCCTTTTGCCTTGTTAACCAAACCCTGATTGTATTATAAGTTTTGATATGTCCAATTAAACAAATATGTCGCCAATTCTTTTTGCCACTATAGGCATCCATATAATCCCATCTGACCAAGGAGATACAAACCAGAGTCATTAAGTAGGGCTTCCAGAAAAGCTGGAAAGGGGCAAACTTGGTTAGTGACTGCTTCATTATCCATCACTCCTGTTTTTTCCAGCCTGAAATGTATGGTAAAGGAGAAGCCATTTGGTGACTACTTGATGACAAACAGGAGGGAAAAAAGCCACATGATAAAGATAGGAACCTGGATTTCTAAAGATATCACGAAGTTATCATAGCAATCTTAGCTGCCAAAAAAATTTTTTTTAATTAACCTCTTAGTTTATTTAAGCTATGGATTAACTGGACTTTTTGTTACTTGCAACTGAATAGAATCCTAAGAAAATACATGTGGGATGAGATGGGGGATAATGTAGGAAAGGTAGGAGTCCAGTTATGAAAAGACTGGTAAGACCTTGGGCAAGTTACTAAACCAGTCCATCCCCTGTTTCCTCAGCCATAAAGAGAGGGGGTTCACCTGGAGGAGGGCATAGCTATCAACAGGGTCTGCCCTGTAGCCACCTCTTGCAGAACTCCAGCTGGAGGTTCTGGCTCCCTTGCAGGACACGGAAGTTTCCACGGGAAGTGCCATCCCACCCAAACCCACCTCCCTCAGTTTCACACTGCATGGTGTATTCCAAGGACTGCGCTGGCATTTCAGTTTGAACACTAAGTGGTGACTCAGAAAGAACAGAAGTGTGGACAACTGTTTACTAAGAAGGCAGCCTTTGGTGTGACAAATTAGAGTGGGCTGCTGGATTGTGCAGTACTCATGAGCTAGGCAGCTTGGAAATAGCACATACCATTGCACTGGGCAATTGATTCATTTCTTGTCCTATCTTGCCAGGCAGAGCATCACATGGCAACTGGGTCCAACCCACAGTCGAACAGGCCAGGGAAAGTGTTTGCTCCTCTGGATAGTGTCCCATAGACCCTGGGATGTTCTTCCAGTCCATCCTCTGTATCTTATAATCTTATCATGTGGGACTACACCACTTTCTTGAGACTATTCATCCTTTTAGTTTACTTAACCTCTCTGAGCCAAGAGACTGCAGTCTATAGAGAGCATCATTAAGTTTTTGAGCCAGCAAACAAGCTTCCATATCTTCAGACAATCTCAATACTGTTTACACTAGAATGTCTAAAACCAAAAAAAAATAGATTGATACCTGTTTGTTACAAGAATGCAAGGGGCTATTAGGGACACAGATGATAAAGATGTCATTCCTGTTTAAAACAGTCAAATTCATAAAAACACAGGATAGTGGTTTCCCGGGGCTGGGGGAGAAGGGAAATGGGGAGATGTTGGTCAGAGAGTACAAAGTTTCAGTGATGCAAGATGAATAAATCCTAGAGATCTAATGTACGTCATGGTGACTGTAAGTAACCACACTGTATTATATCCTTGAAATTTGTTAAAAGATACATCTTAAGTGTTCTCACCACAAAAAAAAAAGTAACTGTGAGATAATGGCTTAATCATGATCATATACCAAAGTATGCATCTCTCCAAACTTCAAGTCGCACACTTTCACTACATAAAATTTTAATTGTCAATTATACCCCCCAGAAAAATAAAATAAAATTTAAATATAATAAAATATAAAAAACCTGGAAAAAAAAACTATGCTGGTTGGCCTTGAACTTAGCATAGCCATACAGCTTGAGGGCGTGCTCTAGGCTAGGAGGTCAGCAAAGCCACCTAGCAGATGAACCAGGATTTGAATCCCAGCTCCAGCACCGACAACAGATGCAAGCCCAGCTGATCACCTTGACCTGTCCCAGCTTCTGTTTCCTCATTCCACAAGTGGGGAGAAGAGGACCTGCCTCCCTAGGGGAATGTGACCATTAGAGATAATGTGTGCATGCAAGGGGTATACAGGGGTGGTGAGGAGCTGCCCCGTAAATGAGGGTCATTCCTACTATTGTTAAGTGGACAAGTTAAAAGAATTCAAAACAATGACAAAAGAGGCATCAAATGTAGCAATTTGAGTGCTGAAGTCAGGTTGAAAGTGTCTGGGACTTCCATGCCTACACATCGTTCCCGTGGTTCTCACTACCAACTTGTGAGGAATATCCCCCTTTGCAGATGAGAAAACTGAGGGTGGAGAGAATTTAAGTAGCTTGGAAGCATCTGGTAAGAAGCAGAGCCAAGATTTGATTCTGTGTGCTTGCCATGCTGCAAGAGTTTCATGCCAGGAGATTGAGGGCTTCAGTTCAGAAGAAATCAGGGAGCCGAGGTAGGCTGAGAAGCGTTCGTAAGGGCAAGCCCATCATTCAGCCTGCCAGTCACCGCCTAGCACCTGCCTAGTATTTGCAAAGCATTATCCTGAGGAAGACAGACAAGATTCCTGTTTTCATGGGGCTTGTGGGGGAGGGGAGCTGGGGAGAGGGAGAGGAGAAAGGACATCACAGGTATAAAGTGTGTCCCCAAACCCTTCAGTGAACCTGGGTTATATACCTCACACCCCTGCCGAAAACATCCCTCCTCTCTGCCTTTGGTATTGTTGGAGACCACTTCCCATTTGCTGTTCCACCACTCTTCACTTTGCTTGTTTTGACTTCTTGACTCCCATTTTGCCCCTTACCCCTGTGGTACCATGTTCCCCCTGACTCCACAGATGGTCATCTTGCCTGGCTCTGCCATGCCCCTCCAGGCCATATTCCCCTTCTAAGTACTGCATCTGAAGTAAGAGGCAGATGGTATGCTACCAACTTAGATGGTATGCTCCCTACAACTGCCTGGGAACCACCCCAGGTGAGCTGGCCCCCACTCACCCACCCTTTCTCAGGGCAAGAACAAGGAAGCAAAGACAATGCCAGACGGATTTGTTTAGGATGACAGAACCCACATGCTAGAGTGCAAATGACTTAGATTGACCTACTGATTTACACACACACACATGTGCACGTACACACACATGCATGTGTAAATCAATCACCAAATATGTGTCTCCATGTGTGTATGTGTTAGATAAAACTTTGTGTTCCCCTGCTAGAATAGAATGGAAGCTCTGAGGGCTGAGATATTTGTGTGTTTTGTTTTCCAGAAGAGAAGCCTAGCACAAGGTGGGCCTCCGACAAGCACCTGGTGAATGAGTGAATCTGTACCTACCCCCCTCATTCCATGCAAATACCCTTCATGGAAGGGGCTGTCCAGGCTGAGATGAACATTGATGAACCTGCCTGGGACAGAAGGGAACCTCACCAGCTGGGTGCCAGGCCGATGCCCTTGTTCTGTGAGGTCGTGGGAAACCTCTTCCAAAAAAGGGGGCAGGATTTTGGTGTTACAGGAAAACATCCAGGAGAGAAAGAGGGAGAAGGTGGGAGTTAGGCTGAGAACTGCTTTGAGGAAGAATCACGGGAAAAGAAGCCCCATTGAAGGTCTTGCAGTAAAGTGTTTAGGAGGAGAAGAAATTCCTCTAAGAGGTTTTATGAACCAGATTCCTAGTGTTGTGTGATGTAAATGTCCCCATCCAACTGCCTACAGGCCACCAGGCACGCCCTTCACTGCCCTCCCATTTGTGCAGGTGGGACTCCAACCCACAAAGGGCAGGAGGAGCTTGGAGAGGAAAGCAGTATCTGCAGACAGCTATGGTCTGGGCGTACAAGCAGGGGTCCCCCCCATAGGGCCTGGCAGGGACCACCAGCCAGTGTTATAGATCACACCCTGCCATGGCCCCACTTGGCCCTCTTCCAGGCTCTTCTCTATGCTGCACACTCTTCTTGTCCAGGGCTGCAGGACTGGGAGGGGCATTGTCCTTGTTTTAGGGCCTTTCTTACTACTTGAATTCATGAGGTCCAGTCTCTGCTAATGGGATTGCTGTCAGGTGCCAAGGGATTATCATTTGGGTTTGTAGTTTAATTGGTTCTCCAAATGTACTCTTTTTTTTTTTTAAAGATTTTATTTATTTATTTGACAGAGAGAGAGAGAGAGAGAGATCACAAGTAGGTAGAGAGGCAGGCAGAGAGAGAGGGGGAAGCAAGCTCCCTGCTGAGCAGAGAGCCCAATGCAGGGCCTCGATCCCAGGACCCTGAGATCATGAGAGCCAAAGGCAGAGACTTAACCTACTGAGCCACTCAGGCACCCCTCCAAATGTATTCTGAAAGACACTGGCTGCTGGTCTATTACATAACCTAGAAATGGCTTCACTCTTAAAGATGGGTGCCCTGTGTCATTTTGGCTGGCGGTGCCACCTGCCTCCCTACAATGATTGGAGAGTCATACCATCTTCTTTTGGCAGAGTCCTTCCTGATTGAACTCCAATGGGAACCTAGATCCCCAACATATGACACCCAAACTCTTTCTGCTTAACGCCCTTAAATATGTGTGTTCCTGCAGCAGGAGCCTAGGAGAGTTATCCTAACCATTCCAGGCCCCGTAAAGAGTAGGGCCTTCAGGCCCTGTGTCAATGAATACCTGAAGTTCCACCAGGGTCCCCAGGCTCATTTCTGTGAACCCTGGAACAGAACGCCCAGCAGTTACTAAATAGACATAGCTATGGTTATAAAGTTATGTTTGATTAACAGAGGAGCAAATGTTGAATTAGTAGGTAAGTTCAACTACAAGTTCTGTTATTCTTGGCTTTTAAATTTTAACTGTTGGCTTTTATTTTTCCCGTGAGCATGGGATGTCATGGTCTGAGAGGTTGCTGACTAGGTGTCCCAGGCTACAGTTTTCTGAGTCTACACCCCAAGCCAACCATGCTTAGCTGCTCCGTGGAGCCTTCTCAGAACCCATGTTTTAGACTCTTCAACATGATATGATCCTGCCGGAAGGAGAAGGAAACTCAGGGGGAGCCACTAGGCTTTCCAAGTGCAGCTAAAGAACGTTCTATGGTGGAAAGAATGGAGCGTCTTCCATAGAAAGACAGCGAATGAGATACCTGAGTTTATCCTTCCTGTGTTCAGACCTGTGACATTCTTCTTTTTCCTCCTCAAAGTTACTTAAATGGACTTTACTTTCCAAATAGACAGTCTGGCCTCCTCTGTGGTTGGGCTATTTATTGCATTCCCAGGACTCTGAACAGCCTGAACAGGGGTGAGGGGGTCGCTCTTACCTTGCTGATCTTATGGCTGTGCTTGTGGCTGGTGGAGATACTTTGCATGAATGGAGAGTGCAGAGCATCAGCTCCTGGTGAACTCAACTAGTGGGTTAGTCTTCTTTCCCAAGCTGCTGCTGCTGTTGCTTTGCCTTAAAGGTGATGCAAGCCTCAGGTGCATGGTCCATTCTAGCTGGTTCCCTTCAGCTGAAGTGCATCCAAACTGCAGGAAGTCTGTGTGTGACAGGCATCTACGAAACTCCTCCTAGGCCATCCTAACTGCAAGGGAAAACTGCCCCCCATCCCGCCCCACTAAACTGGTTTGTGACCATTCTATCTAAGGAAATCAATCAGACCAACTCTTCTCTGCTATTGGGAAATACCATCTGGCTCTGGATCCTCTAGGTCCAATCTTTTACTTCCTTCCCCTTCATTTAGGCAACATTTTCCATTTCTAAGGACTCAAGAACCACAATTCACTGAAACGATACTGAATCATTACTAGACAACCACGATCTTGGGTAGACAGCACTTCCAAAGAACTCAGGGAACTCTAACAACACCAGCAGTTTGCAGGCCCCTCCCCCACTACCACCTGGAAAATGCAACACTGAGAGAGCTAACTCCTGGCACACCAGAGGTCTCAGGACATTTCTCCGTGCCAAGTCTAAGGACTCTCTTGGAGCCATCCTGTGTACTTGTCATGAGTTAACTCACACAAAGCCACATCAGTTCAGTCATGGCCTGAGGCTCAGAAGGGCTAAGTAGCTTGCCCACAGTAGTCACTTAGCTAGTAACTGGGACTCCGACACTGGGACTTCTCTTATTCGAGCTCCTGCACTCCTGCCCCCATTTCTAGGAGGGGAGCTGCCACCCCGATGAAGCACATTTTATGGATAAGGCCACACGAGGTCATTGACCGGTCCAGAAGACCGGGTCAAAACTAGAATCCCAGACAGTGATTACGAAGCGTGGATGCTCATTAGGATCACCCGGGGAGTTAAAACCACCTCAAATCATACAATGCCCAGGCTACATCCTTAACAAATGTGATTTAGTTGATCTGGGGGGAGGCCCCAATGGTGGTAGTTTTAGAGAGCTTTCCAGGAGATTCTAGAAAAATGCTGCCAGATTTGAGTCTCTGACAGATCTACCAGTTCCCAGTCTAAAGGTCAACCCACCAAAATGCCTCACTTCATCTCACACACCTGCGAGTCCAGTCCGATCCAGCTGAGACAAGCCTGGAGGCCGGTGGTTAGATCACCCCTACGTATCCCCCTGAGAGCTGAGGACAGTTGCTCAGTTTGCTCATTTGTAAAATGGGGAGAATGAGGAGTGGCAGGACTACTGATACGTCTGAGGTTGTAAGATGCCTAATCCAGCTCCAAGTCAGGGCTCAGTGAGTGGGCGTGGTGTGAAGACACTTGCCATCGTCTCAGGAGCAGTTTTGTGACCCTAGTCCAGACTTCACTGCCCAAGAGCAGCACCTGGTTAGCCACAGCCACTTAAAACAAGCACTACCACTATGGTCAACACTCACTCCTTCAAGTCAGTCCCGAACGCGCACACACACACACACACACACACACACACACACACACACCAGCATCTTCACACCAACATATGTGTGCAGGAAGTGGCCCCTTCAGCAGCATTCTCTGTGGATAAGCCCCGATGACAGATAAGTGAGGCATCCTGGGGTTATCACTGCAAATCATGGCAGTTTTTACTGTCGGTCTGAGTGTGCAGAGGCTCAGGCAGGACCTCCCAATAGGGAGGAAATGCAGAGAGGAATCTCTTACTACTCGCTTGCCTAATCATTTCCACTTAACACACAGTGAAAGCAGAACTTTGTGACACACTTGCCCTGTTTGGGCAAAGGTTCTGCTTTTTCTGGAAGAACTTGGAAAAAAAAAACAAACCCAAAAACTTGTCCCTGAGGGAGGTAGAGCATCTCAGGCTTTCATACATTCCATGAGCGTCCATGGTCACTTTTCTCACTTGTGTGCTCAGTGTGCAGGACGAATCCCCAGCACAAATTGGAGATGTCACCACCCCGAAGGTAGCAGGGGTCCCAGAGAGAAAACAGAGGCATACAGGCAAGCCCCGCTCGAGCCGCTAGGACTCTCCTGCTGGACTACCTGCCAGGGCTCTCATTCTGTCAGCGAGCGCCCTGTGTTCGGAACCTCACGGTTCCGGATGTCTGTATTCATCCATCCACACCAGTATGGCCATCTGGTTATCAAACTACTGGGACGCGGGGCACCTGGGTGGCTAAATCGGTTGAACGTCCGTCTTTGGCTCAGGTCGTGATGCTGGGGTCCTGGGATCAAGTCCCCTCATGTTGTTGTCATCATCAGGCTCCCTGCTCAGTGGGGAGTCTGCTACTCCTTCTCCCTCTGCCACTCCCCCTGGCTCCCCCTTGCTCTACTACCCTGCTCAGTGCACATGCACGCACTCTCGTTTTCTCAAATAAGTGAAATCTTTAAAAACAAGAAACTACTGAGATGGTTCTGAATCAGTGGGCCAATTACCACTTCCCTGACATGCCACTGCCCCTCCCCCACTACCACCTGGAAAATGCAACACTGAGAGAGCTAACTCCTGGCACACCAGAGGTCTCGGGACAATGTTCTGGCACCACCCTTGCCTTCTGACTGGTTAGTGCCTGTGGCGAGTGAGTTGGCCAACATTCCAAAATTTGCCCCTGCCTCTTGGCACAGCTCTAGAATTTCTATAGAGAGAGGTCTTAGGGGCCATAGGCTACTTGCATGATAGAGATGAGATCAAGGACCCATCTCGAAGCTTCGTATGCATAGGTTCCTGGTTTTACCTCAACTGCTTGTCTATTTGGGGTAGCTTAGGGGAGCTGATGGCTGTTTTAAGGGGTAAAGTCCTTCCCCCCACAAATCACTTCCTGGCAATGCTTCCACTCTAAACTGAAAATTATGGACTATCTCTATTTCCCTAAAGTCCCCTCCTAACGAAAAAGAAACTCAACCCAATCTATGGAAGTCCAAACAAGTATATTTTGTAAAGGTTGCTATTCAGAAACATTGATCATGGTGTTCCGTTATGTGTGAGCCTTGCCGTGTTCGGGAGACTTATCAGGAGGGTGCCCCTGGCAGCCTGGGACTCGGCGCCCAGAGTTCGCACACCAGAGGCAGCCCTGATGGCTACTATCAGGAGAGTCATGTGTTCTGCCAGGACAGTGGTGTTGCCCAGAGGGGCACCCAAGAAATGAGCGTTTCATGGATGTTGTGGTCAGAGGCCTAAGCCTCCTTCTTCCCTTGCTTTTGCAGTTTGAACCCCCACTGTGTCTCCTGGCTTCTTGCTGGGTCTGACCAGTTGGACGTATTTAAAGGCAATTGGAGGGTGGGAGTGAGGAGAAAACCAGGATGTTTCTCCTCCTTCCTCTCTGCCTCAGGCAGCGTCCCAGGCTGCCATATTCCACCCCGGTGGCATCAGCTCCCACAGGATGAGGCTCTCAGCTTCTGCCAGGAGAGCAACCCCTGGGGTCTGGCAATTCTGCCTCCTCCTTCTTTTCCTTCCAACTGGGGTCATTGACTTTCCACTGTTGGTAATCTCGGGCTTGCCTCACTGGCCCCTGTTGGCTTTCCTGCATCCCCATCACCTGTGCGACCAATTCTTTGCATGATATTTCCTCTGTTTCACTCTGTGTGGTGTCTCTGGTACACTGAGTAACTGTGCTCCTTAGAACATTCCTTCCCCTCCCTGGGCATCCATTTCCCTGTTAGTAAATAAGACTAGAGGAAGTAATTGCCAAACTTTATGTAGCTCCGTGGCATCTATGGATGTAGGACCCTGCAGGCTGGAGGACCTACAAGGGTTGAAATGCCTTTCACACTTCAGGGTGGTCTGGGAATAAGAACTTCATTTTGTTTTTCCCAAAGCAGTTTTCATTTTGAGCCGCAGTTTCAAATCCTTACTCTGTTAACAGGCAGGGTATAAATAACAAGGAATATAGTTTAACTCTGCCATTTAATAA
The DNA here is from genome assembly GCA_028646535.1 of Procyon lotor. Taxonomy (NCBI): domain Eukaryota; kingdom Metazoa; phylum Chordata; class Mammalia; order Carnivora; family Procyonidae; genus Procyon; species Procyon lotor. The sequence continues at coordinate 17,879,670 of CM053617.1, forward strand.
GTGATCGAGTCATGGTCTCTTTCATAATTTGGTACTTTCTTATCTTGTCTTTAACTAAGTGCTGGAGGTCTGAATGGTTTCCCTCTAGTCTCAAAACTGTGCCATTTGGTGGTATGGCCTGTGTTTCTGGTTGTATCTCAATTCTTTTTGCTTTTTTTTTTTTTCTTTTCTTCTTTTTAGTCTTTGGGCCATGTAAGTCACCATCTTTCTGGGTTAAGCGATTCTCATCATTTAACTTCTCCTTCGAAGGTCTGCATGGATTGTGGTTTGGCTAGAGAGCGGTTCTGTTGGTTTCCGCTCCTCCCTCTATAAGCACTCAGGGTGTAGGCAGCCCCTTACCTCCCCACCTCACCCATTCCTACCACAGAGGTTCTGCGGGGCCTGGCCTGGAGCCCCCCGCTGCGGTCCTTGCTGGGCGCTCTTGAGCAATCCTGTTTGGCAAGGCCTGTGAACTTCCTCAGCTGCCCCCTGAGCTGGTGGGGAGGCAAGACCCAGGGAGCTGCAGGGCTGGAAGCACGTGTTGCCCATAGCCAGATCCGTGTCAGGAGTGATTCAGCAGGCGGTGATGCATCAGCTTCCTAGAACTGTGCTCTGAGAGGAAGGACAGGGACGGCCACACACGTGGCCTCGTCGATACAGCCCAAGGGCTTAGGAAATCAGACAGGATTCCATCACACACTCACTGTGCAAATTTCTGTAATAATAATAGTCAACAATGTTTGTTAAGCTCTAACTTTATGATAGGCACTGTGCAAAGTTTCTCTGCTTGTATTATCTTATATAATCCATATCGTCATATGGGATGGGTTTTACCAGTGGGGAACAGGCTAAGAGCAATTAAGTAACTTGACCAATGCTGTATAGCTAGAAAGTGCTAAAGCCAGGAAGTACCCTGGGCCAAGCTACTTTCCGAGGCCTTTTGCCATTTTTGCAAGTGAATTACATTTCCAGGAAGTTACCTTGTTCCCTTGTTTTTTGCATTGGGTTTTAGCACCTATCTTGCAGTGTTATTTCATTCTCTTGCTCTTTCTCTCCCACTTAACATTTGTTGAGCTTGTATCTCATCTATGCCTCCAGTTACAACTGGATAACAGTAGGATTTGCTAGCCAAAAAAGCAAAGTAATTTCAAATAATTTAATAAATATGCAAAATTTCCGTGCTGAGCAGAAGTATTTGGGGCATCTCTCCTAGGTGTTACATGAGCCTGAATTCAAATGGGTCCTCAGAATGGGCTTAAAGAATTCATAACATTGCATCAAAGCAATCTTGAGAAAGAAGAACAAAGCTAGAGGTATCACAATCCCAAATTACAAAATATACTACAAAGCTTCAGGAATCAAAACAGTACCTTACTGGCACAATACCTTATTGGCACAAAAATAGACAGATCAATGGGACAGAATAGAAAGCCCAGAAGTAAACCCACACTTATATGGTCAAGAGGCAAGAATATACAATGGGGAAAATATATGGAGGCAAGAATATACAATGGGGGAAAAACGGTCTCGTCAATAAATGGTGCTGGGAAAACTGGACAGCCATATGCAAAAGAATGAAATTAAGCCACTTTCTTACACCATGCACAAAAATAAACTCAAGATGGATTAGCCAAATGCAAGACCTGATACCATAAAACTCCCAGAAGAAAACATAGGAAGTAATTTCTTTGACATTGGCCTGAGCAACATTTTTCTAGATATGTCTCCTGAGACAAGAGAAACAAAAACAAAAATAAACTACTGGGACAACACCAAAATAAAAAGCTTTTGCACAGTGAAGGAAACCATCAACAAAGCAAAAAGCCAACCTACAGAATGGGAGAAGATATTTGCAAATGATATACATGGTAAAGGGGTAATATCCAAACTATATACAAAATTTATACAACTCAACACTAAAAAACAATACCCACAAATAATCCCAGTTTAAAATGGGTAGAGGACCTGAATAGACATTTTTCCAAAGAAGACATAGAGATGGCCAATAGATACATGAAAAGATGCTCAACATCACTGATCGTAAGGGAAATGCAAATCAAAACCATAGTGAGATATCACCTTACACCTGTCAGAATGTCTAGAATCACAAGAAACAAGTGTTGACAATGATGTGGAGAAAAATATTCATGCACTATTGATGGAATTGCAAGCTCGTACAGCCACTGTGGAAAACGGTATGGAGGTTACTTAAAAAATTAATAATAGAACTACCCTATGATCCAATAATCCCACTACTGAATATTTACCCAAAGAAAACAAAAACACTAATTTGATAAGATATATGCACCTCTATGTTTATTCTAGCTTCATTCACAATAGCCAAGATATTGAAGTAGTCCAAGTGTCCATTAATAGATGAATGGGTAAGGAAGATGAGATACACGCGCGTGCGCGTGCACACACACACACACCCCACCCACAGGAACATTACTCAGCCATTAAAGAAAAAAAAGATCTTGCTATTTGTGACAACATGGATGGCTCTAGAGGGTATTACGCTAAGTGAAATAAGTCAGAGAAAAAAAGACAAATACCATATGATTTCACTCATATGTGCAATCTAAAAAGCAAAACAGACAAACAAAAATCAGACTCTTAAATATCAAAAATGAACTGTGGTTGCAGAGATATGGGGGGGCAGGGATGGGCAAAATAAAGGGTATTAGAAGATACAAACTTCCAGTTACCGAATAAATAAGTCATGAAGATAGAAAGTGCAGCATGAGGAATGTAGTCAATAATACTGCAATAATGTATGGTGACAGATGGCGACTACACTTGCGGTGAGCACAGAATAATGTATATAGAATTGTTGAATCAATATACTGTACACCTGAAACTAATATAACATTGGTTCACATATGCTTCAATAAAAAGGAAAAAGAATTCAGAGCCCTGTGACCCAATGGAGGCCCACACCCCATTTGCACATGTGGAACACGGGAGCAGCTGTAAGGAGGGGTCTGGTATAAGCAGAGAGCAATTTGCAAGGGATACGTGGAGCCATCAGATCCTTTTGGCCTCTTTTTCTATCCAAAGCTGTGGTGGAGAACTGGCTCACATCAGACCCTGAGGCAGTGGGCTGGCACCCAAAGTTACTTGGAGGCTGCTGGAACCAGGCACGATAACAAGAGAACAGCCCCTTTCCATTGGAGAATTTAATAGTCAAGGTCTTAATGCTTCAGGATGGTAGGTACTGAGGGACCTCCGAGGAAGAGTGGGGTGAAAGCATGGGCAGAATGTATGTAGCGATATTTGCAGGACCACCCTTTGACTCACTTTCTCTTGAAGAGGTGTGCATCTCAGCAGGACTGAGCTAGCCTCCACTCCAGGCTGCCTCTGAGAGGAACACTCTAGAAGTGGAAAACTATACTTCTTCAAGGAAAGAGAGAACTTGAATGAAGGAACTCAAAGCAGCAGTTCGTGTGAGGTGTTAATGGATCCACGGGCACCAGGAGATGAGCCTGACAATGACTAGAGCAAGAGCCAGTAGAACATTTCTGTACTCAACTCTCCAGGCTTCGCTGCCTTACCAGATACCTGGTGATATTCCCACTTCTCTGTAGGAACATGAGCTGTCCGGTTGTCTTCAGGAGAGTTGTGTCCTGGCTGGAGGTCCTAGATCTTGACCATGAACTGTACATCCTTCCAGAGCTCATGTCAGAGAAAAGCATATTAAAAGTTCCTCTTTTCCCATCTCTGGAGATGGAATTCCTACAAGAAAAAGAACAATCAATTGCAACTTTGGATGCACTATCAATTATATACTAGTCAGTGGTAATTTTACATTTATTTTACAGTGGAAAGCATCAATCACTTAGCTTCCTCACACACTGTGTCAACACTATGTCGTTACATATAGCACAGCAAACAGGAACTGGAGGGGGAAGTATCAAAACAACAACAACAACAACAACAACAACAACTTAATTGGCCCCCAGAGAGAGTAGAAGCCAGGGATGACAGCATGAGAAGCAGATCAGAACAATATGTAGGCTACTATTTTCTGTACCAGTCTGCAAAGTAAGCCATCTTTGCCCAGCGGGGAATGGGGAGCCTGGGGAGAGAGATGGGGAGGAGACACAAAGAGGGAGATAATAAAAGAGAGAAGATGAAGAGAGATGTTATTTAGGGGAAATATTCTTAGAATAGTCAATGTGCCTGTATGTGAACCAACTCCCCCAGGACCTCCCTCTCTAGGGAGACATCTTGGACTCTCTGGGGTCACTACTCCCTTCTCTAAAGGTCAAGAGTCCACCCTCTCTAGAGTCTGTTCTCAACTTCATTGAAATTATTGTTTCAGCAGATGTCCTCACCTTTAGATTTGGAACTTCCTGAAAACAGAAAAACATGGTTGCCACGTGTTGGTACTGCCATTGCGTGTGGCTGTGCCTAACACACCTGATTGCCTAGTGTGCTCTTGTCCCATATATGACCCTCTGTGTGTGAGTGACCCCGGGCCGGTCCTGTAATCTGCTAGTGTGGAGCAGGGAGGGCCCTCTGTCCTAGTGAAGTGAATATTCTCACCCCGTTAGATCTTCGATTTTCCCCAAAGTTCTTACCTTTGTGTCTTTAACTCCTATATTAACCCAAGTTGCAATTGTCCTACATCATTGTAATGTTTTCAGGATCCGGGAAAAGGTATTAGAAAGTTTTCTCAGAGCATGAAGATTGTTTTCATCCTAATACTAGATGAAAACACAAAAGCAGACCTCCATCTCATATAGAAGATCGTATACATGCTCACATGGGCAGAAAACTCCAAAAATGAAACTGATTGATGAGTTAGGATGGTGAGATTACAGTTGTAGTTTTTCTTTTTCAACAAATTGCCTTTATGGTGTTTATTGTATTTGTACAAAGACAAGTGAATAAATATGCAAACAAAGAAGTACAAAATAGATGCATCAGCAGAGAAGGAAAAACAAAGATCATGCTTCTCTGTCCAAACTTCCGTTACTGGAATAGCAAGCAATGCTTTTTTCTAGCTGTGCAGAAATGGACAGATTATTTAGAATAGCACAGCACCTGGGTATGGTGAGAAGTTTGAGGAGAAAGCATCTGAAATTCATGTTACTCTTCCCTTTGGGATTGGGAACTAGGCTTTGTTCTTGGCCTTCTGGTGGCTGATAACACTGGCAAACTCAGTACCAGGGAAAGGGCAAGAATTTTTCTATCCATTTCTGGTTGATGACATGCCTGTTAGTCATCTCCTCTCTCTCTACTCAGAAACAGTGAATGTGCTGTGTTGCACAAGGGCCTCTGGGAACTTGTGCAGAGCACCCATTTAATGCTGGCTAGCCTGGTTCAGAGTGTGAATCTTGCTGAAAATCAAGTGAACTCCGTGGAAGTTCTATGGTTGCTAGGAGATGAGTATCTTTAAATGTCAGTGACCATTTCCTCTCAAAATAGCTCAAAAATCATCTATTGTTTGGCTTTAGAAATTGTGAGATGTGCTATACTTAAAATGACTGGATTAAAATCTTGACTTCATCATTTCCCATCTGGGTGACCTTGGCTAAGCTACTTCTCCAAGCCTCTTTCCTTCTCCATCCACAGGGAGTGGTGATAGAGAACAATTTCATAAACTACAAAACCCTCCAGTTTGAACTACTGTTTTTTTCCTAAGATTTGTTTACCTATTTATTTATTTTAGAGAAAGAGAGAGAGAGCACAGTGAGGGACAGAGAGAGAGGGAGTGAGAGAGTCTCAAACAGACTTCCCACTGAACATGGGAGCCCGATGTGGGGCTCGATCTCATAACCTTGAGATACTGACCTGAATTTCAGATGCTTTCTCCTCAAGAGTTGGAGGCTTAACCGACTGAGTAACCCAGACACCCCTAAGTTTGAACAACTTAATTCACATGAGATATGGGAATGTACGGGGAAAAGACTGAAAACAGAAAAGGCATCAAAATTTAAATGATTGGGGCGCCTGGGTGGCTTAGTGGGTTAAAGCCTCTGCCTTCAGCTCAGGTCATGATCTCAGGGTCCTGGGATCGAGCCCCGCATCAGGCTTTCTGCTCAACAGTGAGCCTGCCTCTCTCTCTCTCTCTGCCTGCCTCTCTGCCTACCTGTGATCTCTGTCTCTACTCTGTCAAATAAATAAAATATTAAAAAAAAATTAAACGATTACCATAGGAGTCCCTGTGCCTCATTCTTTGAATATTGTTTTTACCATTTTGAGGTAGAGGTTAAAAGGTATGAGATGTGCACAAGAAGAGATCTGATGCCTCAAGTTGATATTTAGGTTATTAAAAGGAATTTGGGGAAGATTTTGCAATAATTCTTCACTCTACAGAATAATTAACAATGGTTTATTGTCATTATCATTATTATTGTGTAATATTATATATTATAATTAACATCATTAAGGACCCAGCTATCCTAATTCATTTTAAGCGTGATTTAATTTACAAAATGTTGTTTTGAGCTCAGTTGGCAAAGGCACAGTATTACAGAACACCAGGTACACACGAGGCTTTCCAATGGACCCTGGCAAATGAGACTTCAAACATCAGGTAAGAAGGAATCGCGTCTGCCCTCTCCATGGTCGGTAAATGGATACCTGTAGTGTGTATGCTGATGTTGGCAGTGGAGCCCAACCATGGTGTATGTAATTCTATGCTCTGGGTAAATAGAAAAATCTTTGGTCCTTTCTTCACCGAGCCCATTCTGGACTCATCCTTAGGCAGTGTCCCTCATACCTGCATCGGTGACCTTCTGGTGGCCTCAGAGGGCTGCCCAGGCTCTGCCCTGGTGCCTTTGTCTTGGTTCCAGCTGGGTGTGGAGATGAAACACTCCCTGAGTCCCTGTTTTACAGAATCCTTGTAGCTTTCCTCCTGCTCAGCCTGTTGGAGTGACCCTGACTTTGAACAACTAAACAGCAAGCCGCTTAGAAGCCAGCTGTTTGTACTTTAGACTTCAACAACCACCTTGACAGTGACAGTGGCCAGTCACTCATCTTGGGATCCTGGCAAGGTTACTCAACTTTTGGGAACTTCAACTTCAACTTGATTTTCCTCATCTGTAAATGGGGATAATAACATCTATTATAATTTTTCTTATTAAGTACATAGATGTGTTTAGCATGCTAAAGCAAGCTAAGCAAGTAAGCCAGCAAGTAACATGAGTGTCATTGGTGCTGTTGTTACCATTGCTGCCATTATCACCCTGAACTACAAGAACTATTAGCAAGCAAGTATCAAATTTGGTTTTGGTGCAAAGACTATAATATAAGACTTTGTGGCTAGAGATTTTATGTAAGTTTATATACAAATGTGTATGATGCCCCGAAGAACAAATGGATAATCATCTATACCTATGTAGAAACCAAAAGTGGGATAACTAAAAATTAATTTCTTTTTGACTTTAGAATGTCTCACATGAGGTTGTGTGTGTGTGTGTGCGTGTGCGCACACACACACAGATTTACCTCCAAACCACTTCTACCTTGGATTAACATGAAAACAAAGTGAAATCTGTGTTTCCTAACATGCATCAACAAACTTAAACTTAGGAAATGAAAGTGATCCAATGTAGCTGAGGGAGAGAGAAGAAAATGTTATTGTATGTAGTTTACACACTTGGATTTAGTCCACACGTAGAGAGTCAAGGCAGCTTGAAAGAGAAAGAAGAGGATTGACTCATAATGGTCATAAATAAGTAGATAGATGATAGGTAGATAGATAATTAGAAAGATAGATAGATAGATAGATAGATAGATAGATAGATAGATAGATAGATAGACAGATGATAGATAAACAAGCCCCTGAAAAGGAATTTAACTGAGCAAGGGATCAGGAGTTCTCTTGTGTCTCTGTGAGAGAGCCAAGAATGTTTGCCAGGATAGAAGGCTTGAAGAGCCCTGGTCTCTTTCTTCTGAAGTCTGAGGGTCATCATGTAGAGGAATTTGTTCCACTTTTTTCCTCACTGGGTAAACAGGACCAATGAATGAGAGTAAAAGAGATCAAACTGGGCTCAATGGAAGGAAGAACTTCTTTTTTTTTTTGAAGATTTTATTGATTTATGTGAGAGACAGAGACAGAGATAGAATAGACCATAAGCTGAGAGGAAAGGGAGAAGTAGGCTCCCGCTGAGCAGGAAACCCAATGTGGGGCTCGATCCCAGGGATCTGGGATCATAACCTGAGCTGAAGGCAGATGCCCAGCTGACTGGGCCACCCAGATGCCCCAGAACTTTTTTTTTTTTTTTAAAGATTTTATTTATTTGACAGCGAGAAACACAGCGAGAGAGGGAACACAAGCAGAGGGAATGGTAGCGGGAGAAGCAGGCTCCCTGCCGCGCAGAGAGCCCGATGCGGGGCTCGATCCCAGGACCCCGGGATCTGACCTGGGCCGAAGGCAGACGCTTAACGACTGAGCCACAGAACTTTTTTTTTTTAAGATTTTATTTATTTACTTGAGACAGAGAACAAGCAGGTCAGAGGGAGAGGAAGAAGCAGACTCCCCATTGAGCATGGACTCTGACATGGGGCTCAATTTTGGGACCCTGAGATCATGACCTAAGCCAAAGGCAGATCCTTAACCAACTAAGCCACCCATGAACCCAAGAACTTCTTAACTATATCCATAGTCTCCTCAAAATAGAATGGATTGTTTCTGGTCCCCTAGTTTTTGAAGAGTTCAAACAGGAGCTGGGTGCCCAAGTCTCAGGAATGTTGTAGATGATTTGGGGTATGGAGTTTGGTTACCATGACCACTCTGATCTTTAAGACTAAATAAAATTTTGGGGCACCTGGGTGGCTCAGTGGGTTAAAGCCTCTGCCTTTGGCTCAGGTCATGATCTCAGGGTCCTGGGATCGGGCCCCACGTCTGGCTCTCTGCTCAGAAGGGAGCCTGATTCCTTCTCTCTCTTTGCCTGCCTCTCTGCCTACCTTTGATCTCTCTCTCTGTCAAATAAATAAATAAATCTTTAAAAAAAAAAAAAGACTAAACAAAATTTTACTTAGATAGAGAATTTCTATGTTTGTTTTCCTGAACATTACAAGAGATACAATGTAATTTAACGTTCCCATCAAATGGGTTGGTTCTTAATAAAATGTGCAAGAAATAGAATTTGCAACTATGCTATATAAATAGATATTATCTTTGAATATTGAAAATACATAATATACAGCAAACTAAACTATTTTCAACTTTCCAAAATGGCTCTGTAGGATCTATGTGGGAGAAGAATCTCTAAAAATATCTCTCAATTCTTTAAAGGTTTTTTTTTAAATAATATAGACCATCTCAAAGACATAACAGAATTAATCTACTGTGAGTTATGTCAGCCAGATCTTTCAGAAATCCTGATTTATGATAATGCATCATTAGTAATTATGCCCATAAAAAAAATCCCATTTGAGGGGTGTCCGGGTGGCTCAGTTGATTAAGCAGCCGATTCTTAGTTTCAGTTCAGGTCATGAGCTCAGTGTCATGGGATCAAACCCGGAGTCAGGCTCCGCACTCAGTGGGAGTCTGCTTGAGATTCTTTCTCTCTCCCTCTCCCACTGCCCCTCCCCTGCTCGCACCCTCTTTCTCTTTCTCTGTCTCTAAAAATAAAGAAATATTTTTAAAAAATCTCATTTAAGGATCTGTATGCCATATATGATTCTAATAGCTCCCTATGAGGTAGATATTTTTAGTATTCCCATTTTACAGAGGAGGAAACTGAGGTTCACAGAGATCAAGAAACTCATTCAAGGCTACCCAGCTAAATGTGGAGCTGTCTGACTCCCCAGACTCTGCTCTTTCCATTATGTCACAGTTCTTGACCACTTCCTGTCTTGCCTGGGCAAACATGGTTCAGGTCAAACGTCCAAGCAATGATGACGTGCCCCTGTCACACCTCCCAATTAAACCCTATAATTTTGAAGTCTGAGTTGGAAATCCTTTGGCTCTGTGTTCTTGTCTGACCTGCCCAGAAAAATGTTTATTTTTGTGATATGCTTCTCTCAGAATGGCTAGATGTTTCTGATGGCCATTCACACATGAACCTTGTTGAACTGAAGGTGTATAGTCATTACTTCACCTCATAACTGAGACTGCACCTTTGCCCTCTGCTCCTAGCTTGGAGTCTATTTCAGGGAGGGTATTAAGGCTATTAGTAGGTCCATGGAGGCTATAAATAGAGGCCTCCACTTTAGCCAACTCACCCGTGTTTATGTTTTTGGGTTGCACTGCAACCGTTGTTGGTAATTATAGACGCGTGGGTGAGGATGAGTACTGATGAATAGTTCCTCCTCTTAGTTTCCTCTTTGCAAAAACCCAACACTGGGGGTGTCAGAACTCACAATCCTATCATAAGGTCCCTCATGTCTCATCAATGCTGTGCTTCCTGGACAACTCAAGGAACCAGAGAGGTTGAAAGATTTCAAAATAATCCATATCACCATCCACAAAACAACCTGTATAGTCAATGCCTTCTTTAAGAGAAATAAGGAGACATCAAAACAAAATTGTTCCTCCTTCTGCCTGAAGATAGTATAAGTAAGCTTTCTGCCTTTGTGGTGACAAAGCATTTTCCAAATAAATGCAGATAAATGTGTAAAGAGGATTCATGGGTCCAACAGAAATGATGATTACAAGGGAACTCAGTGAATAGTAGCACACGTTTTCAATAAATTGTTATAATCTGGAATATAAGCTCTTCTGGTACTCCCAAGGGTACATCCAATCTCTTAACCAGTGAAGTGGGGAAGTTAGCTTTTCCAGATTTTCTCATGGTTCTCTGGTGTGTCAAGAGAACGAGTTGGTCGTATAGGTCAAGGATACTCCCTGAGCTGACTAGGTGGCTACTAGTCAGGCACATCTGATTCTACCCAGTGGTATGGTTCTAACTGGGAGTATATGAAGCCAAGAGGAAGACACCCACACCATGTCCAAGCACAAGGTTCTCAGGTCAGACAAGAATGGGACAGGTCATGAATAAAAGGTAAGCAGTGAAAGAAGCCAGTCATGGAGGACCACATAGTGTGTGATTCCATGTGTATGAAATGTCTTGAATGGCAAATTTATTGAGACAGAAAGTAGATTTATGGTTCTCTGGGGCTCAAGGGCACAGGAAGTTGGCATGGCCAAGGAATGTGGAGTTTCTTTTTGGAGTGAAGAAATGTCCTAAAATTTATAATGGTAATGGATGTACAACCTTGTGGTCACACTGGAACTCACTGAACCAGCTTTAACTGGGTGAACTGTGTGGTCCGAGAATTATATCTCAATGAAGATACCCAAAATAAAGGTAAGAAGTGATGCATTTGGGGAGCTGAGCTGTGAAAAATCAGGAAAGTTGGATGAGCAGCAGTGAGATGGATAAGGCTAACAGGAGGGGGTCTGCTGGGCACCCTTGGGAGGGAGATCAAGCTTCTCTGGACAGAGGACTTATGCAGTTCCAGCTATAGCTCACGTGTTTTGAAAAGAGTAGAGATGGCTACTCCCCTCATGTAAAAGACCTCTGCAGATTATAAAAGGATTCCTATGATCCATTTCTCCCATTCTGGGGAAATAAATCTGTCTAAAGATCAGATCTGGTCAGCTTGGTGGATCTCACTCATGTGATAGGATTATACCCGTGGATAAATTAACTTCATTTGTTGGAGGCTAATTAGAAATTTAACATGTGCTTCATTACCCCTGGGGGTTAACTGTTTTTCCAGACAGCGGTAATTTTCTGTTTTGATTTTATTAGTACCTCACTCAAAGAGTTCCAAAGTTAGCCAATCAGAGTAAGAAGGTGGTGTTAGTTACACTTGAGGGAAAACCAAAATTACACCAGTATTTCAGCAACAAATAATGGATGAGGAGCCATGTATATAAGGTTCAGTTCCAGAGAAGGTGATGTGAGATTTTTCATGTAGTATGTAGCATGCCTTGGTCCTTCTGGGACTCCCCAACCTTGTTGCCCACTCTCTGTCTCATAGAGATTTAGAGCTGCAGCCCCAAATGCATGTTTGCATTTTTACTTCTGTTGTTCATTCTGTCTAAAACACCCTTTCTAATTCTCCATACTTGGCTAATCACTACCTATTCTTCAGGAATTTTCCAAGAAGCCTCCTCTGAATTCTCAAGATGGTCTGGGAGCCCTTCCCCATATTCCCACAGCATCCTGCTTATACTCCATCAACACACTTACTGAATTATAAAGGGATTATCTATTTATCTGTGTGTGTACCCACTGGTCTGGAAGCTCCTTAGGGCATATCACCAGGTCTCTCTGTCTTCAGCCCTGGGACTAGTTCCCAGCACCTAATGTATCTTAATAAATGTGAGCTTAAAAAATGTGAGCTCTTCATTGTAAAAAGACGATACAGTGGCCACCTGGAAAGTCTAATCAAAGAAATGTGATGCCAACCCTCTCAACCCCAAATATCACCCCAATCCATGGACCCATTCAAAAGGATCATTGAAGTGGCAGGCCATTCTTAGTGTCCACAGGCCTAGCACAAGGCAGAGCACACAGTAAGCTTTCCTCAAACATTTGCTAAACCGATCTATTTATAGTCCTTAACTGTCATATGTCTAACTCTCTTACAGCCCATACTCTCAGTACCTTAGACAGGCCTACCCCAAAATTATTTTCCACATGCTGAGTGCAGATGCTCATTTGTTAGCTGACAAAACAACGTTGGCAATCTTCCTGTACTAGAGCTACAAGATTGCTCAGTTTTGAAAGCAGCGCCATCTTGGTAACTGAAGATTCATGTCTGATTATTCAAATACTCATTTACAAAAATGAGTGGGAAATAGAAAAAGAAAATGCTGATATTAGTGAGAATAAGCAGAGAGGTCTCATCAATTTAATAAAATTAGGACAAAAATAGAAATGATTAGGTGTGCCAGAAGTGGCCAGTCTTTGGCCTCAATTGGATGTTCAATGGAGGATGGGTTGATTGTATGTTCAATAATGAAGAAAAAGAACAAATTAGAAAGCACAATGAAATCTGGAAGTGTAGTGTCTAATATGGTATCCAGAAGGCAAGGCATAGTTAGCACTTTTATAATTATTTTTTAAATCTCTGGGAATCCTTCCATGCCTTAAACAAATAGTATCTAAGTCTATTGTTTGATATCCATCCTTTCAATTTTCATATGTTCTCATGAATGCATTATATATCAAAGCAGGAAATGACTTGTGTCAGATTCAAGATTCTTGAAGATTTTTCCAGTACCAAAAAACTTTGGAAGGAGTAACGCTGTAAGAGGAAATTGCCAACTGAGGACAAAGTTCAAAGATTATATCTTGGCTACTGCCTTATTGCCAAATGATTAAAAGCACCAACATAAGACCCCAGAAACACCTAGATCATCTAACAATGTGTCTTGATCGAGTTACTTCATCCCACAAACCTCAGTTTCTTCATCTATAAAATGGAAATGATGATAGTAGCTATCTCAGTAGATGGCTGTAAGATACCAGTGAGTGAATGGGTTCAATACACTTAGTCCAGTGTCTGGTACTTCCTCTGAGCTTACAATATAGAAACTATTGTCTAGAAGGGAGGAGGAATGCTGGAAGAAGCCATGGGAGGAACCAAACTTGGCCTACTTCACAAACTGTCTAGGGCCCCACTGGATCCCGAGCTCTATTAAAAATCTGATGCGGAAACGCTTACAGCTTCTATTACTACTCCCAATCTACCCACTGGGTCATTCTGGCTTCTGCTAGGGTGAGTGGGCGTGTGCTATTTATTCACCTAATGACTCCTTCCAAGTTCGAGAAGTTGGAAACCCTGACGGTTGTTCCGCCCATTACTTCTTTCAGTTCACCACCTCTGCACTCAGAAAGGTGTCTTCTGTATTATTGACAATCTGCATTTTGATTTTTTCAGTTGTCTCAGGCTCTCAGTTCTTTGAAATGGGTGATTACCGCTCTACAATTACACAATCAGAAGAGGCTGGGCTTAGGATATACTGTTAGAAACAACACAGGGAGGTGAGCTCTGTGTGATGGATGCCCAGTCTCACCACCTCCTGAGATGCTCATTCACCACACTGACTCTCTGTGTTTGTCGGGACTGCACCCTCATTGCCATTCAGATAACATTCTCGCCTAACTTCTTTAATGGCTGATTAAGGTTTAGTGACATGATTTCTTCCTGTGTAACATTTATTATTATTATTGCTGCTGTTTATTCAACAATTTTGAGATGATCTTGTACCTCTCAGGTTGCAGTTCAGATTCTGAATGGCCTCAAAGAGCAAAAGCCCAGCAAGAGCAGAGATTGGATCCAACAGGGGAGGGGAGCAGAGCAGAAAACATGGAAGAAAAATGAAAGATGAGATGAAAGAAAAAGGCTCAAGGCAATAATGGCAAAGCACCCATTCTTGACCCAAGGTCAAGAACACAGTGGCAAATGCTCACTACTTTACGTGTCTACCTTTTAAATCTTTCTTGTCCCATCAGGCTGCCCTAGTCTTTTCGCTTGTGAAATGACTTGCAGACAAAATCAGTAGTTCCAAATATTTTCTTAAAGTTCTTTCCTTTCCACAGACAAGCCTTCCACAAGCATTGCCAGTGCTCAGTCTACATTTACCTGCTCCCCATGTGCTCCCCACCACTTGACCTTGATCTCCCTGCTCTGCTCCCCACTGTAGTGGTTCACCCTCAGCACCACCCATGGCCTTCTCCAGCTGGTGCCCCCCACCTGCACCTCGATGACCTCCCCAAAGGCTCTGATGTTGTTGATCAGTCCCTTCATCACAAAAGCCTTTTCCCTGCCTCCCTGCCTCTCTGGACCCACTTTCCCTTTCTTCTCTTTCACGGTTTCTCTTTCTGGCCCCTTTTGCTTTGCCCACTGCTTTTAGTGGATGAGTTGAAAGATATGTCTCTGGCTGTCAGTCCTTCTAATAGGACATGGCCATCCTTTGCTAGGGTTTCAACCACCTACGTGTAAACAACTTTCATGTTATTCTCCTCGTCTCTGACCTAGTTTTTGAGCATTGAACCCACATAAGCAAGTGCATGCTGGGCCTCTCCACTTGGGCATCCCACAGGCATCTCAAGTTCAGCTGGCACAGAACTGAGTTAATTGCTTACACCCTCTCCTCCCCACATCATCTGTAGTTACTCAAACCAGGACTCTGGGTGTCACCTTGGGTTTCTCATTTCCCTTTCCCTCCCCACCCTTCCTCCTACTACATGTCCCCCCAAGTCATGGAGATTCTATCCTTCCAAATCGCTGCTCCTTTCATGCTCCCACTGCCTCAGCTGCAACGTCTTCCATGAATTATCTTGAAAGCCTCCTAGCACGTTTTCCTGACTCCTGGCTTTCCACCTTCAGACCTATTCTTCTCTGGGATACATAAAAGGAAGGTCTGCTAAGTCACTACATTACTTAACATCTAGCCAGCGTCTCCCATTACCTATAGGGGAGAATAAAGAACCCTTTGCAGAGCATGCAAGGGGCTCTTTGAGCTGCCTTCCAAATTCATCTCTACTCTTCTCCCTGTATCCCATCCCTCCCTCACTCCAAATTAGACCCTGGCCATAACGCTTTTAGATTTCCACCCAAAGCATTTGCAAATGCAAGTCTATATACTTTGTGTTTGCATCTCATTTCCACCTAGACAAGTGCCTATTTCTTCTTGGAGGCCAAGCCCAAGCATTATCTCTCTCTTGCCTTCTCAAACTGCCCCCTTCTTGTCCTCTGGCCTCGGAGAGCAGACTACTTTCTCTGCGCTGCCACAGTATATCTCTGTAAGGTACCTACCGTACTTGTTTACAGATCTCTCGGTTAGACTGAAAACTCCTTAAGGGAAAGGATAATGTCTTTCCAGTCTTTACCCCCCAACCCCGCACTCCGGGCCTGCTTCCATGTGTGATCAATACATGAACACAGCACCTCATTATCCTTTTAATCAACCAGAATGGAAAGCTCAAGAAGCCACCTTGGCTAGCTTCAGGTTCAAGTGTCAGTTGCTCAGTCTGGGCAGCTCGGAGCAGCTTCCTGAGCCCTCCACCAGTGCAGGGAGCATCCATGCTGCCATGAAGGGTGAGCTGTCATTTGCTGAGCTGGAGTCAACAGCGATCCTGCTGAAGGATGGCCTTTGCCTCCTTGAGCTCCAGTTCCACACCCACCCTACAGACTGTGCATCTTAGAGGTCATGGTCATGGGTGGTCCTTATCGATCAAAGCATCAGTAGAGAAAAAAAAATCCCATTCTGTGATATGGCGAGACATGTTGGTTTCAAAATATTGCAGAACGTTAAATGAGTAATGTTAATGTGATCTCAGAATAGTAAACACACCCCCACATGGATAATAATATTCATTGCATTATCTGGAAAGGAACAAAAAGCAACATTTGGCTGCAAGGACTATGAAAGAGATGTCTGTATGGGTAATTCCAGTTCTGTTTGGGCAGGTAAATTGCATTTTTTGACTACCACCTCCCTTCCCCAATGTGGACACACACTCCTAAATCAAATCTTTCCTCTCAAGTAAGTGTACAATTTGGGAGAAGGGAAGGGAAGGAGGGAGCATATACTTAGAGGAAGAAAACAAAGGCCTTCGTTTTCTAAAACTGTCACTCATTCTGATTGGGAAAGAATTTCTCAAGAATTGAAAATGTCCTGCACAGGAAGTAATGCTTCATCACATGGCTGATAATCAGCCTCGTGCTTGTCAGGGATTGGTTTTTCCCTTCTGTGGTGAGAGGATGGTCACGGGCGAGCTTGGACATCTTCCCCACCAGCCTGGTAGTCACTTACGCATATCTAGCACCTATCTTCCAAAATGTTTGAGCACACTGGTGCTATTGCATCAAACTCATAGGGAAGACTCCCAGTGGGGTGGGGGGGGGGTTGTCTACCATGTCAATAGACTTCTATGGAGCCAGACCAACACCCTCCCCTGAAGAGTCTTTTTGAAACTACGGCAGCTTGCAGGGAGCATGTACATGTATCGAGTTAAATAAAATGCACTTTGTTTCACCCTCCAGCTAACTTGCCTGGCTTCTTCTCTCTCTGACACTCAGTTCTTTCCCCACTCCCCCTCTCCAAATCCAGTTTCTTAAAGGACCCCTATCCTTAAAAAAAAAGACAATCCAGTCAGCTAATTCACTCCAAGGTGGTGGCTACTCAATGTGTTTACATTTAGAAGAAAGGTAAGTGCTTTATCCAAAGCAATGACTCTCTAATGGTAAAGTTTCTGGCCTTATCATGGGAGCTGGTGGGACTTTCCAGGTCTCTCTAGCCTACTACTTTGGTGACCACCAACGATGAGGATACATAAGCATGACCCTTATGCATGACCCTCATGCCTGGGTCACACATTTCCGGACAACAGACTGGTAGCTTTCTTCACGATTATCAAATTGCTATTATGCAGTGCCTGTCTTAGGTTTTTTTAAGAAGCACTTAGCAGAATAAGTTAAATCCCAAGTCTCCTTGCCCTATACCCAAAGATCCTTAGCATAGTGCCCCTGTATCCCAGACTTCTTAGGAGGATAGGGAGGTTCTCATCCCATGAGCCCTTAGAAGTGTCATTTTTAAGATTCAAGTCATAGGGTAATCTTATAACAGATATATAAGAGCACTCATGCATTCATTTATTAATCACTTATTAAACTCCTGCTGTGTGCCCGAAATCGTTCCAGAGATGCACTAAAAGTCAAAATTGACACAAAGTCCCTACCCTGGTCAAGCTTAAAGCTGGAAATTGGTTTAAACTATTTCCAACTGTCTCCAGAAAGCAGAACTAGGACAAACGGGTAAGAGTCTCAGGGAATCAGATTTCTGTTTCATATACTATATGACCAAATATGGAATGGCAGTGAGCTCCCCACCACTGGAGGAGAATGGGAAGAAGCTGCATGACTGCTTGTTGCAGAGAGATTTGTACATAAACCTGGACTACCCATTGCCTTCATTTTTTTTCTTTTAGCAGCAGGGTTCTGTTTTTGAACTAAATCTTACCTTGATATATTAAAAAGCAGAGTCACTGTGGTTGCAGTGACAGATGGAGCTGTAGAGGCCTCCCTGAAAGCTCCTGTGTCCATGAAACCCTAGGTATCCATAAGCCGCTGGATGAGGGGATCACGAAGCTCCCAGCTTACCCTAGTGCCCTGGAATCCGCAAAGCTAAGCAGGATGGCTTCCCAGAGTCTTCCCTTCCCTCTTCCCTGCATCCACCTTTTCCTAGGAAGAGGCTGAAGCCAGATAAAAGAAGCAGAGATTCTTGGTGTATAACTGGACATTTAATGAATGCTGTCTGCGGATGTCAGTAAGAGCCAAAGACTTTTTTTTAGTGGACCTGAAGATCATAGTGTGGCTCCTCCAGCTCCAAAAAGGGCACATTGCCTGGCATCCTGAACCTTAAAAGTCCACAGATTCAAAAGGATGAAAAGGACCCTTGTAGAAAGAGGGCAAAAGACCAGACAGAGAGAAGGCACTCACAGACCACTCACTGAAATACAAAAGAACCCATTTGCACCATTCTCTAGTGATGCCAAGTGTATTCTTTATCTTCTAACCTAAGGCTGACTTCCTAGCAACAGACTCTACAATCACACCTAGATAACTATGGGATTGCATGTTATTCTGCAATCTGGAGTCGGGAGTCAGACAAGTACTTTCCCTTCAGGTTTCATGCCTGGAAAGCCTCAACCCCTTTGGCCACTGTGTGCTTGGAAAGGAAAACCTTCAGCAACTCAGAGGACTTGGGGCTGGCATCTACTTACTGGCTCAGACTGGTGAGCCGATGTGGGATGTGGGAGAGGGGAATCTTGCAACTTGAGATGGAGCTTGAGTTCTCCCTGGTATATAGCCACCACACAGAGCTTCAAGTTTTCCTAGTCATAACCTTATCATCCCTCCAGCTAGAAGTTTCCTGACAGTTCCAGAAAAGCATATCGAAACTGGACTCCTATCTTCTAGCCTCATAGTCTAAACTGTGAGCAAAAATAAGTAAGTCAGCTGAACTTTCCTTCAACCCATGATTTTCCCAAATGTGTAACGTACATGAAACATGATTGGGGAGGGAGGAGAGGGTTAAAGGTGTTAGTCAATAAAATTCTGAAGAGCACTACTTCGGGAAATTCTGGTTGAAACAAAATTAAGCAGGTTTCTACAGAATGAATAAGTCCCAGGAATGAAAGGCACAGCATAGCAATTATAGTTGGTGGTATTGGAATATCGTTGTATGTGACAGAGGGTAGCTAAGCTTGTGGTGGACACAGCATGACATACAGACTTGTCGAATCACTGTGTGGCACACCTGAAACTAATGTAACTTGTGTGTCAACCATGCTTCAAAAAAAGCCCCAAAAAACAGATCCATTACTGTAGGACTTTTCAGAGCCTTGAAGATATAAATTGTGACCTCCAAAAAGAAAGTAAATTATACAGTATTTCCCAATTTTGTTTGAACTCCAAATACTTAATGTCACAGAGCAAGTCAAAGCACTCAATTTTCCTGAAACACACTTTGCAGAATGCTCCGATAAGCCAAGCATTTAACCAATGATATGAATTTAGAGTGTTATTTTTCATTAGAGTAAGCCGGTAGATCCAAAGTACATCAATGTCTTATCCACCATCTTGGGAGATAGTAGTTGTATTGTTCACATGACTGAAGCTTCAAACATCAAAGCCGTTCAACAATCTTATTTAAAAATCTTTCTAAAGTGTACTACACACATCTCTACTTTTGATTATTAAAAACAAAGCAATACATTCTGAGTATAAAAATGAACAAATGCTCATTTTCAAAAGTTTATAAATTCAGAAAAGAAAAAATAAGGCAAAAGTTACTCACAAATCCATGACTATTAAGATTTGGCATAAGTTTTCTTATTCTGCATCGAATGTATTCTGTAGTATTTTTTTAAATGTTTCACAATTCATTTAATGTTTTCTATATCATCAAATATTCTTTTTTTTTTTTTTTAAAGATTTTCTTTATTTGACAGAGAGAAACACAGCGAGAGAGGGAACACAAGCAGAGGGAATGGTAGCGGGAGAAGCAGGCTTCCTGCAGAGCAGAGAGCCCGATGCGGGGCTCGATCCCAGGACCCTGGGATCATGACCTGAGCTGAAGGCAGACGCTTAACGACTGAGCCACCCAGGCGCCCCAATATCATCAAATATTCTTTTAAAATATGTTTTAATGGCTCTGACTGTAATAGAAATGTATCATACTTTACTTAACCATTATCTTTACTGGATAAATCAGTTGTTTTTATTATAAGGATAAGCATCTTTTTGCAGAAAGCTTTGTCTCTATTTTTTCTTTTGAATAGATTCGTATAAGTGGAACTCATATGTCAAAGCATATAAATATCTGTAGGATCTTGATACATACAAATCGCCTTCCAAAGGATTTGTACCATTTACATACTCCCAGCAATTTGTATGGGTGTTATTTTACCACACCCCACCAACATCAAATATTATCATTTTTTTTAAGTCAGTTAATTTGATAAGTTAAAACTGCCATCACTGTTTCAACTTTTTACTACCAATAAATTTAAACATTTTTATAGACTAATTTGCCATGAATATTTTCTACATATAAAATGCCCATTTTTCTCTTGTAGCTTAATATTTTTCTCGTTGATTTGCGTGAATTCTGTCAAGATTACAGACTATTATATTTGTGACAAATAATTTTCACAACTTGCTGTTTACCTTTTAATTTGTTCATAATATATGAACATATCTGGTTTTAAGGCATAAATATGAATATAAATAAAAAAATGACTCCTTTTCTTTTTATTTTTTCCTTTGTTTTCCTGCTTAGTGAATCCTTTCTCATTGAGAAATCTGATGAATATTCACTAGGTTTCCTCTGGATGTTTTACGATTTTTTAAATCCTTTTTTTTAATGTGATGTGCTGCTTGCTTTTTAAACTGAATAAAAAAGCTTTTTCTTAATGATTCAGGGTCATAGTTTTGAACAGCATTTAAAGCTTGATGCCATGAAATAGAACATCCCTAGGAGCCACTGAAGTAGGGAGAGAGAATTCTTTCCATGGTCTGTGAGCTCCGACTCCTGTGATTTGCCAGCTCTGTGACTGATTTTTGGTTTTGATCTCTCTCAATCTTTTTTTTTTCTTTGACATTAGGCTTCCAGCTCTCACTTCCTATTGCAGAAACTTGTCTGCCACTCACGGCGTTCCCCACTTTGATCAGTTCATACCCCAAATCACCATATGTGTATTACTGTGGACTAATGATGTTGTTTAGTTGAGCATGAGTGTGGAAGTCAGAATCTTGTCCCTGGCAAAGATGTTTTTATTCTAATCCCTAGAAACCCTGGATATATTATGTTACATGGGAAGGGGAATTCAAGTTGCTTATCAGCTTACCTTGAGATGTGGAGGTCATTCCACATCTTGGATGTCTCCATAGGTTTAGAGCATGGCCTTCATGACTACTATTTTGGCTGCTCTGAGGTTTTATCCTTCCCTCCCCCCTACTCCTCCTCACAATTATTTCCATGATTGCTGGAAATCTAGCCTACATCTAGATTATTGGATGGGCCCAATGTAATCACATGTTTCCTTAGAAATGAAAGAGAGGAGCAGAAGGGTTGGAGTGATCTAAGAGGAAGACTCAGTCAACCACTGTGGGCTTTGAAGATGGGAGGTGGCTACAAACCAAGGAATTCGGGCAGTTGGAAGCTAGAAGCTGGCAAAAGAAAGCAAAGAAGGGTCTCCCTGAGAGCCTTCAAAAAGGAATATAACCTTCCTAGCACCTGATTGTAACCCAGTGAAACTCATTCAAACTTCTGACCTCCAGAATTGTAAGACAGTAAATCTGTGTTGTTTTAAACTACTAAATTTGAGGTACCTGGGTGGCTCAGTGGGTTAAAGTCTCTGCCTTCAGCTCAGGTCATGATCTCAGGGTCCTGGGATCAAGCCATACATCAGGCTCTCTGCTCAGTGAGGACCCTGCTTTCTCCTCTCTCTCTGCCTGCCTCTCTGCCTACTTGTGATCTCTCTCTGTGTCAAATAAATAAATAAATAAATCTTAAAAAAAAAAAAAACAAACTACTAAGTTTGGGGTGTCTAGAAGTCTCCATAGGTTTAGAGCATGGCCTTCATGACTACTCTTTTGGCTGCTCTGAGGTTTTATCCTTCCCTCCCCCCAACTCCTCCTCACAATTATTTCCATGATTGCTGGAAATCTAGCCTACATGTAGATCAGAGACGAGATGGGGCATTATTATTTTACAGGAATTGGTCTTGACAAATTACATTGCAGACATTGGGTCAAAGGATGAAGTAGAAGGAAGCCGGAGAGATGAAGTATTTAACAGGTTTTTCAGAGAAATCATAAAGTGGACCGTTTGCCCACTTTGGAAGAAAGAACATCCAAAAAAGGGTCATGACCCTTGGACTGAGTGAAAGCATCACCATTTAATCAATGTCTATACTGGCTCAAGATAACCATCAGTCTGTAGATGAATTCCCCTCTGTCTAAAAGATTGGGTAGTTCAAGGGTATGAGACATAAGGGATCCACTCAGCAGAAAGAGTCTTTGGGAGTCGATTAGGGAGCAAATGGAATTTGTGCTACCAAGAGCCTTAGATCCAGATTAAGTGATAAAGCATAGAGTAGCCCAATAAAAACACAGGTAGTCCTCAAGAATAGAACACAAGGAAGAATAAGGGAGGCTTGGGAAAGTTGGGGCCAGCATCAGGCAGAGGGAATCTGCTTCTAAAATGCCTCAGAGCACTTGCCCAGTGGCCTAAGTGGAACCTGCAGTTAGATAATTTATTGTAATGGACATTGAAGAGGAATATGAATAGTGTGTGTTCTTTATGCCTGGATCCCTAATCTCTACCATAGTGTCCTATGTATCATCAGTGCTCAATCTTTAAATCCCATTCTGAGTCTAGTAACATAGATACTGCTCTTTGATAAAAGTTTCCAGTCTTAACATGAAAGACTCATTCATGCAGCCCGAGCTCAATCTTACTTAGGAAGCCAAAAGACCTATGAGGATGTATCTTATTAATATATTAGAATTCTTTTCTTTCTCAATGGAGAAAAAAATACTGGCTTTCTCTAAATTATAATATTTGGGATGATATTTTAGGGAGAAAGCAAAATTGTTGAAAATAAAGGTGAAATAATAATAATAAATAGCTTAATGTCATAATTGAATATGTAGTTTTAATAACTGAATGTATGTATGGTGTTTAGAAAGAGTGCTTGGTGTCAATCCATCACTAGATGCTGACTATCATTATGATTTTTCAACATTTTTACATATTCTTCAATGATTAAAAAATAATACTCAGAAAAATAATAACTTGAAATCATAATTTATAAGACCAAAGAATATATGAGAGTGCTATTTTATGAGAGAAGAAAGTAGCTAATAGACAATAGCAAGACAATCTTTTCAAATACAGACTAGCATATGTGACACACACACAGTTATGGAAATGAAAGTACAGATTTAAATATATTTTCTTTTTTTTAAAAGATTTTTTATTTATTTATTTGACAGAGAGGGAGAGATCACAAGTAGGCAGAGTGGCAGGCAGAGAGAGAGGGGGAAGCAGGCTCCCCGCTAAGCAGAGAGCCCAATGTGGGGCTCAATCCCAGGACCCTGAGATTATGACCTGAGCCGAAGGCAGAGGCTTTAACCCACTGAGCCACCCAGGCACCCCTAAATATATTTTCTTGACTGTGTTCATTACTTGAAGAATCACATAGTGAGTCCTCTACTAAAGTAAAGAATACTTCTTCAAGCTTGTATTAATACTACAAATTTTTAATACATTGATTTTTATAGAGGGTGTCTTATTCAAATAGGAAACCCCAGGATAAATGAGCCAAATAAAGGGTTCACTCTGGGTCTAAAACTATGAGCACCAAGATGAAAGGTAACACAGAGATCAGACATATCAGGCAATGTCAGGGAAGCCATAGCCTTCAGTGAATAAAATTCACTTTCAAAGTACTGGCTGGCGCATAGAAAGAGTCATGGGAAATTAACAGCCACCCTACACCCAAATGTAAGAAAAGACCAACTCATCTAAAAGATAAATTAAAATTAAAAAATATAAAAAAATATATAAAACAATTTAGAAAACTCCCTTCTAATTAGGAATATTGACTTTATGTTTTCTGTTATGGAGGAGGGGAGAGGTCACATCCATGAGCTGTCATTAAGGAAGCAATAGGATGGGAAGTGGGTCTAAAGTTGCCAGTGTAGACTAACTAAATGATCTATATTTAATATGAATGACTGTATAGCTTTCACCTTCTTTGATTATCAAAGACAGGTGGTAAATGTACAACTTCAAGACCACTGCATTAGTTATTCCAGCACTTTCTTCTCAACAACCTACCCTCCGAAGTTCCTAGATATGCTGATAATCTGAGCCCTTGTTCTTGATGGAAATGCAGTGTTAGACCTAAGTGAGGCCCAAATGGATTTTACTACTGACTTACGTGGCACCATTTTCCCACACACATTTGTGGAAACCTACCAAGAGGATAGTAGTTTCTTCTGTTTCTTAAAAATAAATAAATAAATAAATAAATAAATAAGACACTTCTGAGCTTTTGGAAAAGAACTTGCTAATCACTGGCAGTTAGTGTAGGTTCACCGATAAAGAGTTACAACAACGTACTTTGTTTTTGATGGCGTTTCTAGTTTGTGAAGTGGATGGAGAATCACAGACAGACATTGTGTACCTTGATTTTGACAAAGCTTTTGACGAGGTCTCTCACTGTGTCCTTACAGAAGCTGTGGAGAAGGATAGTATAGCTGATGGAATGTTCTTACAGTGGCCAAAGAATACTGACTGCTGAGCTGACCAGGAGGAAGTCTCTCCTCTTAGTGCTTCAAGGTACCTAGACATTGACCTGTCCTAGGACTTCTATCAAAGGAGTTGGATGAAGCCTATGTCAGACTACCCAGCATGCTCATAACCATTTGGATGATTTATAGTTTATTATTCTAGTGGCAGCCAGAAAAAGGACAAACAAGATCTCTGAGGTTTATTAGGTTGTGTCCTAGGGAGGTGTTGTCCAAACTTGAGGGCACATCAGAAACACCTGGGGCCATGTTGAAAAATATAGACACCCAGGCCTTTACCCGGCCTACTTCACTAGGATTTCAAGAGGTAAAGTCTTGGCTTTTTTTTTTTTTTTTTTTTTTTATGTTCCCCTGGTAATCCACAGGCAGTTAGCATCCCATCTTTAGAACCATTCCATTGGTGGGATTTAGTAAAGAAACTTTTCCAGGGTCATAATGGAGCTGGTAGTCTAGAGGTCTTCAAGGGCTTTCAGACTAGGAGAAAACTCTTCCCTACACTCTGGCTCAATCCAACCTTGACTCTTCCTCATAGGGAAAGAGCAGAACAGGGGAGGGGAGGAACATAGCACTTGACAAAGAGAACACTGGCTGTGATATCAGCCACATTTGGAGTCAAGTCTTGTTTCTATGACCTGTTAACTATGCAAGGGGGCATCTGGGCCTCACTGGGTACATAAGTAGCCAACTGATGCAGCTATGGCCAGTAAGAGACTTTTGGGCAAACTCTCCAGTTCTGTGTATCTTGAGTCTGTATTTTTTACCAGAACATGCCTTTTACCCAGCTCTGCTCAGAGAAGAAAGAAGCCACCACCTACTGACCATCAACCCTGTGCTGGACACCAGGTCCCTCACAGATCTAATCTCATTTCTTTTATTTGTCACCAAAACCCTTGCTTTTGCCCATGAGGAATCTGAGCCTCAGAGAGGTGAAATGACTTCCTCCAAGTCACTCAGCTAGAAAGGGACAGATAGATATCAAGAATTCGGTTAATAAACTTGCACTGAGGATTCCCCAGGGCACTTTTTAAAACGGTTAGTATAAAGAGTGGAGAAAGCTTTGCCCTTTAAAAAGTCTAAACAGAGACATTTTGAAACTGCGAGGGAGGGGGGAAGTTACACCACCTACAGTCCCCATTACCTGAACACCAGCAATTAGCCAGAGGAAAAGCCCTACAAATAGACAGTCATTGCTTGGTCTTTTTCTCTTTTTCACACACACACACACACACACACACACACACACACACACACACACACCACTTATTTAAATTACAATACCTCCCCAAGTACAGTCTTATTCCTCTCCCCTTCTCCCTTGATTTATTTTTTTTCCTTACCACTTAACCATCATTTCACAAATGATCATTTGGGTTATTTGTCTTGTTTATTGTGACTCATCCCCTCTAGAATGTTAGCTTCTTGAGGGGGAAGAACTTTTGTCCATTTTCTTTATTTTGATACACACGTTGCCCAGAAGAGTGTGAACATTGACATTCAATAAATATTTGTAGTGTGAATGAATAGAAAAAGCCTAGAAATGTAAATACCATAAATGTTGAAAGTAACTGTAATCTCTTTAGACAGCTACATGTTCTGGCTTTTCTATTACAAATATATATTATTTGTATAATAAGAATTTTTAAAAATCATCCTCAATTGTCTAGGTTATTATTGATTTCAAGTTGAAGATAGAACAGGTTTATCTTCTAAAGGGTGAATATGCTGAATATTTCAACTCAGAATCCTTTCCACCCTTCCTCACTCTGCTCTGTGCCCTGCTCTAGCATCCTCTTTAAACTGAATCAACAAGGTCACTTGACCTTTGGCTTCTGTTTGGGAAAAGAATGAAGTTGGGCTATCTGCAACCCCCACACTCAGGCTACTGCCCGTGGGCTGTGTCCCTCTACCCAAGCCCAGTGCCTGGCAGGCACCTTCTCAGTGCCCCTCCTCCCTGGGGGTCTGTAATAGCTCCTACCCTTGCCTCCCCCGGCCCTATGGGTGTCAACTCTTCATCTTTGCATGACCTGGAGTGCTTCACTGCCTTTGCTGGTCTTCTTAACTCTGTCCATACCTTTTAAATAGTCCCTTCCTTAAATTTTCTTCAATTATCCAGTTGGGTATGCCACCGATATCTTGCTGGGTTTCTGGGTGACAGGATGCAAAATGGGGAAATGTGCCTACAGTCAGAAGAGCTAAATTCTAACGCCCCTTTTCATCACTGGTTTCTCAAGGCTAAAGCCTCAAGCTCTTTGGGTTCAAATCATCTGAAAACTAAGAAAATTGGGCTAGATGACTTGTAATATTCTGTGATTTTAAGAAACCCTTTGCTTAGAGAACAAAGTCGTTACTTCTCTATTAGCTAGAAAATGTTAACTTGATCCAGACTCTGAAAAGAGCCCATTTTTCCAGAAACTCATCCACAAGGGTTGTAGCTGTACTACTGACAATCAAGCTGAGCTTTGGCAATAAGACTGCCAGCAAATCCCAATCCTATCTTTGCCCTCACTTTAGCTACATATCAGTAAGTTCCTGTAAAGTCAATGTTACATTTTTAAAATGAGTATTATACAAATAACATATTTATAACAGAAAAATCAGAATCTGTAGCCAATAAAGAGAAAATTCCTGAGCACTTGCTGCGATGAGCACTAGGTGTTGTAGGTAAGTGACGAATCACTAAATTCTACTCCTAAAATCAATATTACCTTCTAGGGTAGCTAACTAGAATTTAAATAAAAACCTGACACCACAAAAAATAAATAAATAAATAAAGAGATAATCAGTTTTAACATTCACAGTTGATGCCTTTCTGGATTTTTTTCCTATTCATGCATTTATTCCAAGAATATTTCTGAGTGCCAGTATATGCCCGGCTATTCCAGGTATGTGGATATAGGAATAGTGTTGTATTATCAGCAAGCACTCTTCTTGCCAGACCAGAATTCAGGATGCTGTCTCCATTCTCCACTTTGCCCAAGTATACTATCTGGAGAATTACATAATCTCTGCTCTTTGAGCAGTGGGTACACAGGACACTTAAGATTCTGGAAGAGTGACTCTTTTTGTCTCTAAGGATCAAGTCAAACTTTTCTGCCATTCGACTTGGCCACTCTCTCAGACACGACCTCCAGCTTCCAGCGAGGAGGCATTCCCTGACACCTGCCCCAAATGCCAACAATAAAAATAGGCAGGGACCGAAGGGGCCCTTTCAGGAAGTGGGAATTGTTTAGCTAGAGAACAGTGGAGGTTTTGTAGTCGTGTCTTTGAAAGGCAGTGCAGATTTGAGGCAGTGCCCTCCTTCGTCTGGCATGACTGGGAAAATGGATCTGCCCAAGCAGCCACACACACAGCTATGGCAGGCCGCGGATCTCTCCCCATCCTCGTGTCAGTGAAGGAAAGTTCTGTTTTATTTTGAAAAACACTGTACCAACATTATGCTCCAAGAAGCATTAATATCAACAAGAAATGGATTTATCTATCTTATTGACACTGTTTTGAGGAAGATCAAAGACCTAAGCTTGCTTCAGCACAGCCTCCCTAGGATGAACTCAGGCAGAATCATCACCTCATCTGTGACCACTCAAGGCTTCCTGAGAAGGCAAATACATTTGCCACTAGAGAAGCGTCTGTCACATCATAATGGCTCATGAAACTTTGTGAATAAGTGAATGAGTGAAGAAAGGACTCTTAAGCCATACTTTAGTATATTATATTTAGCAATATTTAGCATTTATTAAACAAGGTTTCAAATTTATAGGGACAAAAAGAATGGGAGGGAAAAGGAGAACGAGGAAGAGAAGGAGGTCACAGAGTCCAGTGGTACAGACAGTGTGGACCAGGAGACAACCTACTCTATTTTGCACCAGACTCATCTATAAAATGGGATAATAGTACCTTCCCCATAGGGTTGTTGTGATTGTTAAATGACTTAGTGTATGCAAAATGCTTACGATGGGGCCTGGCACATGGTAAACCATCAGGAAATGTTACTATTACCCTCCTCTCCTCCTTCTCTACACGCAGAGAGCTTTCTGAATCTGCTCTAGGAATTCCATCCTTGTTCTGGTAATTAACTGGGCCCGTGTGTAATATAGGGATTACAAGACATGGTGATGGTATTTCATGGTATCTCCACTACAGACATTTGAAAATTTTAAATAAACTCAACACTGAAATTAGCTGAGATAGGTTGTCATCCCCCCTTGGCCTTCCTCCTGTGCCAAATACTGTACGTGTGCAGAGAGAACAATGAGGCAATGTTGGAACCCAGTCAATCTGGTAACCGATAAGGCACTTTAGAGTCTTACTTCCATTTATCCAACATATATTTAGTTGGTGCCTGCTGTGTTCTAAGCCATGGCAGAAACACCAGGATAAATCAGACGTTAATGTTTTCTTTAAAAAAAATGTCTGGGAGAACCTAGGTGGCTCAGTCGGTTAGGCCTCTACCTTCAGGTCAGGTCACGATCCCGGGGTCCTGGGCTCCTGGCTCAGCAGGGAATCTGCCTCTACCTCTCCCTCTGCTCCTTCCCTCTACTTATGCTCCCACTCTCTCTCTCGCTCTCACTCTCAAATAAATAAATAAATAAACTTTAAAAAAGGGAAGAAAGAAAGAAATGTCTGTCAGAAGGTGGGGAAAAATCAGATAGTTTATGAATTATGGCTAGAAAGTGACATGGGCCACAGAGAAGCAGGGTCAGAGTGCTGTGGCCCTTCAGGGACAGGAGAGACTGGTTTCTGCCGGGGACTCAAGAAAAGAGAGTGGAGTTCAGACAAATGCTGGTCACTGACACCTGCTGTGGGTAGTGAGTCAACCTGTCTTAAGACGACTACCTTAAGTGTAAAGATGTGGTCTGTGTCCAAGCATGTTGTTCCGCTGGGACTGAAATGCCATCCAGTTTGTCATGTCGTATGCCTTTATATCCACAGTCTCCCTCGCCACCAGTGCCACTGTAACTTCTACCCATGGTAGCAATGCATCCAGCCCTGGATCTGGACCTGCACCTTTTGACAGTCTCACCTTGCTCAAAATGGCCCCATTCTATGTCCCTTGTCCTTCAGGGTCCCCGGGTGGCCATGGCCAGTCCTCAGAGAAACACTCACCAGAGCCATGGGAACCACAGACATGACACAAGAGACCTCTGAAGCCATCTGTCTATTCTGTCCATGTTTAATGCTGTGACCTGTGGCACAGTGGATACTTAGGATAATAACCAATCAGTGGGTTTGACCAGCTCGATCACAGCAAACCTCAAGAACTAGCTGGGAACCTGCAAAGGCGAAGGCAGCTTCAGGGTGGTAATCACACTGAACTCTGTACGAATGGCATCAGCTAACGTTGTGCTGAGTGCAATCTGGTTGCCAAATCTTGGAGGCCAGCCTCTGACTGAGGAAGCCACGGGGTTTTCACAGCTAAACTTGTCAGACAAAAGGATGAACGTTTTTAGATAAAACATATCACAAATCATGACATTTGTTTTGTGTTTTAAGCATGCTAGTGGCAAATGGCTTTGTAGATGTCTTTCCGAGTTGCCTCCGTATCTTTGTCAATGCAACAACGTCTTACTTGGGTATAACACTGTGTGATTTGGGTAATATATCATTTGTTTACAAGATGGTATTCTGGAAAGGTCAGCACTGTGCGAACCCACCCACAGCCTCTTCTGTGGGGATCCACCCTGCCCACACTTCCTGCTGAAGGGGCAGGCCCAGACTGCCATGTTTAGGAGCCGGCGCCCCACCTCCTCTGTCCACCTATGACTGACCCCAACTCAGGTCCCTGGGCTGACTGGACACAATCCATATGCTGGGCAGGGAATTATAGTCTGCCCTAAAAGATGGACTAGACCAATCGGAATCTCTCTTAAGGGCCTGACCTTGAAGCAAACATAACCATCAGTCAGTACTAGGACCAGAAGTAGACATGGGGTGTGTTGCCTAATTACAGAAATCAAAGATCCATGCATTCCTGTAGCTGAACACCCAGGAACCTTTTTGGATCTAGAGTCACCTTTGAGCTCTGGGTTCTTTGAGGTCAAGACTTAATGTGGCCTCTGTTCTTGGATTTCAATGAAAGTTCCTTTATCATTTAAAAATAATGTGACATGGCAATTCTTTAGCTTATAGTTGCACCATTCCAATTTCTGCCTCTATCTTTACATGGCCTTCATTGAATATATCCCTGTGTGGCCTCTTCTCATAAGGACATTAGTCATTGGACTTAGGACCCACTGTGATCCAGTATGAGTTCATCTTAACTTAATTATCTGTGCAAAGCCAGTGTCCAATTAAAATCACATTCTGAGGTTCTGGGAGGACATAAATGGGAGGAACACTATTCAACCTACTACACTATTATAATTTCTTTTGATGTTCATGTGTCCAGATTTGGCTGGTAGGAATCTTTCAAGCTGAATTTTGTGTCGTTTTGACATGTCCTCACTATATTTTGAGCATTTCTTTACTTTCTGGCATAATAAGATGTTCCGGGGTTATTTGTTACTTTCATTGTCTTAACCCTGGAATCTACTATTTCTCCAAGTATCCTTGGTTCCTTTTAGTAGAAAACAGTATTTATAACCTAAGATCTAACAGTGGATGTTAGAGAACATATGTGAGTACACATGCAGATTCTTTCTTCACTTAGCTTGAGCTCAGATCTCTCCACTAGTATCTTCTTTAGCTTGCCTTTCGAGTAGAGGTACTCTTCATCATGTGGATGGTCACCTCTCCATGTAGAGTTCTCATACTATGCAGGGGTCCAACATGCAACATGTTGCCATCCCTCAGCAGAAATGACCTCCTTACTATCCCTGAGCTCCAACGTCTTTCTCTGGGTCACCACAGCTTCCCTCATTCCTTGACACAATCACATTGCTTAGCTCCACCTGATGGCTATTGGACAGATTTGTTTAAGGAAGGAAGAAGAGAAAGAGGACTTCCCCTTTACTTTTAATAATTTCATTATTTTCTATTTTATTTAAAATGTAAATGAACAAACATATGTTTGTTTTAAATCCTCACAATTTTATCTTTGTTTTCTATTATCTTAAATCTTTCCTTTGGATTGTTTGCTTGCTTGTTTTTCAGTTAAATCTGAGATTGAACAATTAACTCACTAAATCTCAGTCTTTTTTTTTAATATGTATATTTTAGACTATTTATATATATATAAATATACACATTTTAGACTATTTTTAATACATACATTTTAGACTATTTCTTTCTCACACTTTCCCTAAATCAGATCATTTTATTGTAGTTTTTATTCCTAAATATTTACTAATTATTGTTAAGACCTATTCTTTCAACTAAAAAATATGGATTTTTTTTGTAAGGATGGAGATTTTTTTTTTCTACTGATTCTAACTTCTTTGTATTGTGGTCAGAGAATCTGCTCTAAATGATGTTGTTTCTTTTTTTTTTTTTTTTAAGAGTACAACATTTATTTTAACTGGCTAGCATAATCTTGATGTGAAGAGTAGACAAAGACAAGAAAAGGAAAGAAAATTATATACCAAATTTACCTATGGACACCAATGTACAAGTCCTAAATAAAATATTTGCAAATCCTACCCCCTAGATACTGTAGTGTCATGAGGCACATTTTTTTTCCTGAAGATTTAGTCATTTATTTTAGAGAGAGCATGCGGGCAGAGAGAGGGCAGAGGGAGAGAGAATCCTGAAGCAGGCTCCTGGCTAAGTGCAGAGCCCCATGCCAGTTAGATCCCAGGAGCCTGAGATCACGACCTGAGCCAAAAGCAAGAACCAACTGAGACAACCAGGGACCCCTCAAGAGCACACTCTTCATGCACCCTCTGTAGGTTAAATGATGTTGTTTCTTAGAAATACCCTGAGCCTTTTTTCATGGAATATTATATAGTCAGTATAAAATATTCTAGATGTGATGGAAAATAATGGATATTTTCTAATTGTGGGAGACAGAGTTCTACATATGCCTATCAGATCAGACTAATTAATTGTTTTGCAAGCATACTATATATATATTTCCTCTTTGATTTAATTGTCAATAATTGAAAGAGTTCTGTTCACATGACTTACCATGATAAGAATTTATCAACTTTTCTTATATTTCTTTCAAAATTTGTCCTACTTTATTATTTACTAATCCCTCTTTATTTATAAATATTTTATATTTTAAAGTTTATTTTGTGTAATTGTATTATAGGTTTACCAGAATTCTTTTGTTTCATATTTGCTTGTTATGTCTAGTTCCAGACTTTGATTTCAATCTCTCTTGTGCTTTGTTTTTACTTTTTATGTACAACAAATAGATTTCTTAAAAGCTGAAAAAATAAATTAAATTAAATTAAAATTAAAATAACGTGACAAGTGTGCCTGAGTGGTTCAGTGGGTTAGGAGGCTGACTCCTGATTTTGGCTCAGGTCATGATCTCAGGGTGGGGAAACAGAGTCCCACTTAGGGATCCATGCTTAGTGGGGAGTCAGCTTCTCTCCCTCTCTCTCTCCCTCTCCCTCTGCTTCTCCCCACCTCAAGTGCACTCACTCTCTCTCTCCCTCTCTAAAATAAATAAATAAATAAATCTTTTAAAACAAATAAACAAATAATAATAAAAATGTGACATAATATTATATGCTAAAACCCTTTGTCTCCAGCTGGCCTGAATTGGCTTACTATTCCTTGCACGAAGAGCCAGACTGAAAACAATGAGGAATTACAACTGGGTCCCAGCTGAACCTCTTCCTAGGCCATGGAGCCTTCTAGAGAAATCATGAGAAGAAAGAAAATCTGGCAATGTCTTAACCACTACTAGGAAGGCAATAGAAACCAAAAAAAGAAAAAAGAGAACCGAAACCCTTTAAAGACGACTTGGAAATTGTGTGCATGTTGAGCCCCTGTGTTGAGTGTATGGTGACTTCAGAACCAACACCATGAATGGAGAAGACACAGCCTCCCCGAGCTCTCTCTCATGAGCGAGACATAGCGTTTGAACAAACAAACTTAAAATAGATGACAAATTACTGACTGCTGGTGATGAGATGTACTAAAGGCACAGGAGTCACAAGTGATGAAAGCCAGTTCATAAGAAAAACAGGATAGGATTTGAGACCTCCTCAAAAGCAGGTGCTCAGAGGAAGCGTGTCTACGTGGCCCTAGTTTTTGTTTCCACTCAGCTTTGGAAACTAAATGACCCTGCTCTCTATTTAAAAATGTAAATGTATTGGTTCATATAGACTATGTCTAAATAAAACACAGTTTCCAAATATCTCCCCAATAGCAGTATTTCATGGCCAATGATATCTCATGGCTAGGAGTTAAATACTGTTTGGCCACTATCTAAATATTCCAACAGATTTATAAATAGAATGATTATCACCCTTGATCCATGGAGATAGCAGTTTAAAAACTAAACTGCAAATTGAGGTTTTCACTACTCAAATAAGTTTGTTCCGTGCTGCGTTATATTAATTGTGTCTTCTTGCCAAGGGGAAGCAAGAGTGATGTGGCTAAATTTTGGACTTTGGAGACAGATGGGCTTGAGTTCAAATCTAGGCTCAGTGACTTTCTAGTCAGGTGGCCTTGGGCAAATTTCTCCTGCAGTGTCTTTATTTCTCAAAAATGAATGATGATGATGATAATAGTACATACTTTACAGGATGTTGTTAAGACTTAAATGAATTAAGGTACATTAAATGCTTAAGGCAGGGATGCCTGGATGGCTCAGTAAGTTGAGCATCTGCCTTCGGCTCAGATCATGATCCCGGGGTGTGGAATCGAATCCGGCATCAGGCTCCTTGTTTGGCAAGGAGCCTGCTTGTCCTTCTGCCTGCTGCTCCTCCTGCTTGTGCTCTCTCTCTCTCTCTCTGACAAATAAATAAAGTCTTTAAGAAAAATACTTAAAGCAGTCCCTGGCCCCTAGGAAATAATCTATAAATATTTGCTTCTATTACTTGTATTACTTTCACTGAACTCACCAAGTAAATCATTGAGTATATGCAAATATCATGCTAGGTGTGCACTTTGGTAATTGTGTTTAAAGCTCATAGGGGGAGGGTAAGAATTATCACTTCAATTTCATGGTGGCAGACACAAGGCATAGAAAAAAGTTAACTAGTTTGTGAAAGGTTGCCTGGTTATTAACTGGCAGAGTTAGGATTCGTTAATTCACTCACTAATTCACTTAACATGACTACATACTATCCTGGGTACTATCCATACTAACATGGCTACATGACTACATACTATCTTGGGTGCTGGAACACAGAAACAAGCAAATGTCTTTACGTTCATAGAACTGACTTCCAACTAGGCGAGATAGTCAAAAAACAGGCAAAGTCAGGAAATTATACAGTAGATGGGATAGTGGGGTGTGCTGAGTAAATAAAAGCAGGCAGGGAAGGGGAGAGGGAGCGTGTGTGTGTGTGTGTGTGTGTGTGTGTGTGTGTGTGTGTGTTGGGGGGTGGAGTTCAGAACGCAGTTATGGCTAGAATAGGTAACTAGGGACAGACTTGTTGAAAAGGAGAAGTTTGAGCAAAGGTTTCCTCAAAAAATCATGGCATATTTAGGGGAAAATGTTCCAGGCAGAAGAAAGAGCATGTGCAAAGGCCCTGAGGCAGGAATGTCTCTGGCATGTTCCAGGAAGAGAAAAAGGGCAAGTATGGCTGTAGCAGAGTAAATAAGGAGAACAACAGGAAATGAGATCAGGGAGGGCTCAGCTGACATTGGTATTTGTTCAAGAGAACTCTGCCCCGTGTTCCTGTTAACTGGAGTTCTGCCTTCACAAAGTCAACACATCTTAAGAAGCCACTGGTGGAAGAGTCTCTCCCTTGGAAAGGTCATCTCTCCTCTCATCCTGTCCATCCCATAGAGAGGAAAACCCAGGCTTGGCGTTGGCAATCAGGTGTTTCATCAGAACCGGAAACCGCCTAACCAACATCCCCTCAGCCCACTGGAAGCAACCATGACGGTGGTGCTCAGAGCCCTTGCAGAGGTGTGCTGTGGTCTCTCTGAGCTCATCACCGCACCTTCCTAGGCAAGAGTTTCAATTCAATGTCATTTTTGGTTCCTTTTCAGTAGCAGACTCAGAACCAGATCTATTCAAGTGTAGGAACAGTGCAGACACATTAATAGTCAGACCCAGTGGGGGTTTTATTTTCCATTTCCTCCTCCCTCGTGTTTATTTGTTTCTTCATCTCCTCTGCATGGTAAAGGTGCCCTTGCAGGATATTTTCAGATGAAGTCTGAAAAGGTAGGGTGGAGAATGGAAGGTGTCAGGACAGGTCCTCCCCAGACCCTGTCAGGTTCTCTGGAGTGGGGCTGCCCAGTTTCAAATCCCCATTCCCCCATTTAGCACTGGGGATGATCATATCTGCTTCTAGTGAGCTTCCAGTGAGAATGGATGAAATCATTTAATGCTATTGTAGACTTTTGTTCCTCGGGTACCACTGCAATGAGAAGGATGTTCCAGGACTCCTTAGAGGTACCAAATGATGTGGTTGTCTCTGAGTTTCCACTTAAAGTACGATTCAGATATTTCCTGTGTCCTGTATCCAGTAGTTCCTCTACTGAACATTCTCATCTTCCCCTGCTGGGTGGTCCCAGCCCCCACACTGATAAGCCTCTTGAGTTCTGAGAAGTAGCCAAGGGGCAGTCTCAGCCCTGTCTGTGGTCTAGGGAAGAAATAGCCCCAATGCCTCCAATGGGGATGGGATTCCAACTGTACTAACCATCACCCCTTGACCAGACACGGAGATTTTCTGACCTTGTGAAGGGCACTGAGATATGTTTGCGAATTCTCTGGTAGAAATATGAAACAATAAACAAGCGCCCTTTCTAGACAAGGAGGCCTGTAGTGAAAGAATCTACAGAGGTTATATTATTCCTCCTTGGGTATAATTTATATTTTGGGGAAAGGGCCCACAGAATTTAGTGAGTGTTGTTTAGTAGCTGCAGCTTATTAACTCTGTGTTCCTATAGAAGGGAAAAAAGAAATCACCATGAGTCAGGAAGTCTCCTAGGACTTGGATATAGCAGATAGTGTTACTATTGGCAGTGGTATAAGTCAGTGAATGAATGACAGATTAGTAATAGCTATCACAGTTTATAGGAACAGCCAAAACTCTTGCCTTTGGATCATTGTAATTAGAAAAAGTGAGTCCTAGAAATGTTTCTGTAGGTCACTGATTTAAACATGTTTTCTTATTGGCCCCAAGGTCCATCTCTGATATGACTTATCATCGTTCCTGCGGAAGCTTCAATAGGCAGAATCCCTTTTGATTATTATTTTTTTTAATCTAGCTCAGGCCTGTCATCACATAGGCTCAGTGTCAAATAGTAAAATGACTTTGACACAAACCCCTGAAACGCACTTAGAAGCCATAGAAAGGGTTCCTCACAGATCCAGAAGCTAAGTGCCATGTGGATGTTGACCCTCAGCTCATCTCTGTTGTAAGTTTAGTTTGAGATGTGCCAGGTCTTTTTGAAGGAAGTACCATGGTACAAAAGAACCCCATTTAACGATAGAGACCCACCAATTCCATTCCTCATCCTATCTTCAAAGATATGCCCACCAAAATCTTCATAACAGCTTTATTCATAACAGTCCAAAGCTGAAAGCAACCCAACGTCTGACAGTAGTAGAATGCACTAATTGTATGCACGTTCAACAAAGCACTACTCAAGAAATTATTGTTATACGTGGCAACTTGATAGGATATCAAAACACAGTGAGGAAAAGAAGCAGAAACGAAAACATACTCACTGTATGATTCCATGTGCATGAGGTTTCAAAGCAGTAAAACTAAACCACAGAGATGGGAATCAGCGGATCTCCAGTTAACTTGGCCAGCTGGGGCGGCGGGGGG
>CM053617.1:17917797-17933400 GCA_028646535.1 Procyon lotor
GTTTTAGGGTTGTAGGTTGGGGACGAGGTGGTTGGCAGTGCCCTTCTCTGAAATGGGAACACCCGAGAGAAGCAGGTTTACTTCCACTTAGCTCCCCCTGGCTTCTTTGTACTCACTACATTTGTCCTATTGGATAAAGTTCTTAGGAGCTTTCTAAAGACATAGATATTTTCACTAGGTTTAGATTTATCTGATACTGACACCTGAACAGGAACTAATTTAACAGAATGTACACCATCTTAATTTGTTTTCCCCTAGAGAAGAGCGAAGCCCTGACCAAATTTGGGGGAAGAAGTCCTGCATGTGCCCATGGGAAACCAATGCTACAAGTGCCCCCCAGAGCCAGCAGGTGGAAGGGACCAACTTCCTTATGCTGGTAACACTAGTACTGAATTGATTCCCAGAACATAGCAGGTGCTCCATAAATATGCACCGGATGAAACTCTGAGGTTGAATCGGTTAGGGTCCTAGCAAAATGATGGTGAACTCAGGGGCTTCAGCTGGACCCTGTCTCATCTGGGGGAGGGTAGCTAAAGAGGTGAGGGCAGGTGCATGGAAGCAACGGGGATGGTGATGCAACGGGAGACTAGCGACAATGGAAACTGTCCCCTCTTTGAGACCTGAAGGGGAAGGAAAGGTGTCACCAAGCGGCTGTGAGTCATAGCCATAAAGGAAGGGCACCATTCAGAGAGAGCTGAGGCTAGCTGGGGCTGCGAGGAATTTCAACTACTCAGGAAACTACAGCTTGTAATGGAGGGAGAGGAGAGGGAAATCAGTGCTCCAACCTCTCTGTCCTCCTTCTGGTCAGCTGGTGTGTCCCACAGGCTGAACCCAATCAGGAGCCCCAGAGTAGGGGAGCCAGGATAATCCAGAGGGGAGCTGTCATCTTCTGGGCACAAAGAGCTGGGAAGAGAAGAGCCTTTCTCATTTCTTTCAGTCCTGGGGAACTCAGGTTTGGTCACACTTGTGCTATTGAATTGTTAGCAATGTTGAAGTACGTGAACAAACACATCATTATTTAGCTAAATAAATACTTATTGTTTATATATTTCTGTAAATAGTCCTGGCACACCTAGCAAGTGCCAAGTGCTTTACTGAGTCACAGACAGAGATGACTAGAGACCTTGCACAGACCGTGCCACAGACGTACAAAACGCTTTTTCCGTATTCCAGAGGCATAGATCGCTGGAAGTGTGATCCTGCGAAGGAGAATTTACAATGTGCCCTCTGATAGAGCTTCACAAATCATCGGCAAAGGCCGATGTAGACGCTCAGGGTATTTGCTCATGCGCACTTCATAGCACCGTCTCCTGGTGACTGATCAGGTTAAGCATTTTATTTTATTTTTTCATATTGTTATCAGTCCTTTAAAATGTTTCTTTGGTGAAACAGTGGTTTAGGGCTTAGTGCTTGAAATCAAACTGCTATGTGGATTCGAACTCTGGCTTTCCCTCTTATTGGGTGTGCGGGACTTTAGGCAAGTTATTTAATCCCTTGCCCCTCTCCCCTCATTCTTTGTGTGTGAAGTGAAGATAATGATGCTATCTACCCTTTGGGGTTTTAGAGGTTATTAAGTGTCTGGCACAAAGTGAACTTGATCTAAGAATTCGCTATCGTGTTATTTGGCCACATCTTTTACCCTTTTTTCTCTCGCAGTGATGCTGAAGCATGACCAGGGCTAAGGACCACCTGAGAGAACCCAGCCCATTACCGTAGCTCTTGTCCTATTTCTGAAATTAAGAAATTTCTGCTATCCCTGCAACATGACCCTGCACGGACATGGTAACACTTCACTTTCCCACCTGGATTGTAGCCAAGGGTGTGTTTGGAGTGGGCAGGGGGTCATCTGAGTGTGTTGGTTCTTCTGGTGTCTGGGGTCCTGCGTCATTGGCATTCAACCGAGTTTCTCCCAGAGGCAGTTTTTCACCGGGGAAGGACAGCTGGCTCCCACACTCACTGCTCTGGGCCAGCCCAGAGGCCTTTAAGCTTGGCCAGCCTTTTCTCTGACAGCCACCAGATGGAACCTCTCAGAGCTTCAGATCTGCAGGAGGCCAGGTGCTCTGCATGCTCACTTGCAGCAGCTGAGGGCTGTGGTTGTGGCTGCTTGAGCTATTGCTGCCTTTGGGGAGATCACACGCCCACAAGGGGAATGCCTCAAGTTGCTGAAAAAAAAAATTGCAGGAGGAAGAGAAGAGCGGCTTCCTTTATAGGCCAGCCTCACAGTTACGCAACTCTGACTGTACAGTTTCAGATTTTCCGTGTGAGTGAAGGTTACCTGAAGAGAGACTGAAAAGTTTGTCTCATAGTCA
The DNA here is from genome assembly GCA_028646535.1 of Procyon lotor. NCBI lineage: Eukaryota > Metazoa > Chordata > Mammalia > Carnivora > Procyonidae > Procyon > Procyon lotor. The sequence continues at coordinate 17,920,107 of CM053617.1, forward strand.
CAGGAGAGTTCAAAGGTGTGAGTACGTGTTAACTTGAGCAGAGAGGAAGGCAGGTGGAGAGCCCTACGGTGAGACTGAGGCTGGCATAGGCCACAGAGGGAAGCCATGTGGTGCCAGTCACCAGCATAACCCACACTGGTGCCAGCACCCCTCTCCTCATGGATGCCGGCCTCGCACCAGCAATCGTCCCATGTGCTAGCTCTAACTCTCATACAGCAAGGAATCTATTATCTCCATTTCAATGACGAGGAAAATAAAGTTCAAAACATTTAACCATCATGACCAAGATCCATTGGTTGGGGAAGCAGTAGGCGCATTTTGAAAACGGAATTTTCTGTGGTTGGAGTTGATGTTATTCCCATTGCCCAGTGCATGGGGTGGCAGAGTTTAGAAGTGGAAGGGCCTTTTATAATGAATTTGTTTGTTTGATTTATTTTGCAGAGAGAGAGAGAGTGGGAGAGAGTGTGTGCCTGTGGGAGGTGAGAGACAGAGGGAGAGAATCTTAGGCAGACGCCTCACTGAGTGAAGCCTGAAGCGGGACTCCATCTCACAACCCTGAGACTGTGGCCTGAGCAGAAATCAAGAGTCAGTTGCTTAACTGACAGAGCCACTTAGGGCCCCCCAAAGTGGAAGGGCCTTTAGAGCTCATGATTCCTCTGTACCTGAGATCACTGAGTTAGTTAGCAGCAACACTGGAACTAGAATCTTCTTTTATTCAAGCACTTTTTTTCCAGCAGATAAGTTGATTGCATAAAAATCTTGGCAAAAAAAAAAAAAGTGGTTAATGAAGAAGCAACATGTAATAGCTGAGAGTCAGCTGGGGAAGCTGACAAAGAGTATAGGTTGTAGATGGAGAGTTTGGTATTACTGCTTCCTAGCTGTATGGGCAAGTTACATAACTTATGTGAGCCTCAGTCTGTCATCTGTAAAATGGTAATAATCATAACACCGGAATAAAAATACTGAAAATGAGTTGATGTAAGCTATGTATGGCAGATAGTAGGTCCTTAAATTATCTCTGGAAGGACAATTTTGAAATAATGTTGGATCCAAGATTTTTTTTTTAACTCAAGGCAGCTTGGAAGTGGAATCTGAAAATGTAGGGGCTATTTGTTGAAACTAAAAGCTGTGTAATGTTTAGCTCAGAACATAGCTTCTAGAATCAAGGCTGTGTGCATTCAAATATTGATGCCATGACTGGTTAGTTGTGTGACATCAGGCAAGTCATCCAACCCCTCTATGTTTCAGTTACTCAACTGTGATTGAGAGTCATCATGATATTTATCTCATTAAGGCTGTGCTTAGATTAAATAAGACAAGGCAAGAAAAGCATGGACATGTTGCATTGATGCAGTGGATCCCCAGTAAATATTAGTTATCATTGTAAAAATCAGGTAACCTAGGATCTGAGGGTAGAACTGATATCATACAATCATAATAAATACATAAGCAGAAAGATCTACTCTGTGGATTGAGTACATTTTGTAAAAGAGTAACCGACCATACTGTCTATATATAACTTGATTCGGGGGTCAACTCCAATACTGTTGATGTAATTTGGCAGTCATTTTTAACTGGCTTTTAAAAAATAAGTGATGATTTGTCTGAAGGTGCACAAAAGAGAGATCTGCAGTCTACATACACACTAATGATGGGACAGGAATCACTACTTTCCTGGGGGACAATTGAACAAGGTATGAAAAACCATAAAAATGTGCTGGTTATTTGAGCCATGGTTTAGCTTCACTCAAGAAAATAGTTAAGGATGTCCTCAAAGATTCATTCATTTATTTTGTCCAGGACACTAAGTATCTACTGCTTGCCCTTGCTCTGCTCTGGGGATAGCATAGTGAAAAAGAGAGTCACAGACTCTGCCCTTGTGAAACTAATAATCTAACAGGGAAGAAAACCATTAGACAAAGAATTTAATGATTAATTAATGAATCACAAATATGTTAAGTGCAACAAAGGAGCTGCTAGGGTCTGTGAGCACAAATAACCAAGGGACTTCATCCTAGAAGGCTTCCCGAAGAAGCTGCATTTCAGTGGAGATTGAGAAGCTGAAAATGGAGAGCAAGAAGGAGCACTCCAAGCAGATGAGGTGCCATGTGCCAATGCCATGTTCCCTCCAGCTGCAGATTGTCAAGGGATTTGGAGGAGGCTCTGGGGAGCCTTTTCAGAAGGCTTTGACCATATGGGTGTCCATCACAGAATTACCTACAAGCGTACAAATCTGGAAAACCAAACCAAACCCAAACCTTAAATGTTTAACAACAAAGACTTGTTAAATAAGTTGTGGTACATCCTTCAAAGGAATATAGTAGCTCTAAAGAGCAGCCCCCCCACCCAGCATAGAAGACTATTTTAATGATAAAGAAAGAAATGCGCGATACATTGTTTTATGAACCAAAGTTGCAAAACTATCTGCACTATATAATTCTGTTTTCATTAAAGGAGAATAGTGTGTACAGGCATAGAGAAGTCCAGGGGCACGTTTACCAACATGTTAAGAGTAGTTATTTCAGTATGGTGGGGTAATAGGATTTTTCGTTACCTTTTATTTATCTATACTTTATAATGACCACATACACACATGTAGTATGACTATGTTACTTTTGTGACAAAAACCTTTTTTTTTTTGAAGGATATGCTAGGTTGGCACTTTATTTTTTTAATTTATTTTTTATTAACATATAATATATTATTTACCCCGGGGTACATGTCTGTGAATCGTCTAGGTTGGCACTTTAATATAGAGGTGAAGTATACGGGGCCCTGGAGCTGGCATTCTCAACCTCAGGACCTCAGGTACATTTTTGTAAGCCTAACCTGCCTCTTTGCAGAGGGTGGTTATTGTATGGATTAACTAGTGTAATGACTAGAAAGTGCTTAGCACAGAGTCTAGTCTGTTAGTAATGTTAGTAACAGTCTAGTCTGTTGACAATGTTAGCTAGTAATATTAAAAAGAAATCCAAACAATGTTCTCAAACACCCTCTAGAAGTGCTTCCTTAGGCTGCTTGGTATTACATTTAGGTTGGTGTTAGGGGAAGAAGGGTCCATTTTACAATCATGGTTGCCCATGTTGTACCTGTGTGGATAACGGAGGGGTTAAAAATAGAAATACAGCGGGGACAGAACAGATGAAAGGTTTCCATAGCAAACCATGACACTGGAAGATTGTCTCCATAGCCCACACCCAATTCCCTTCTCCCCTCTCTCCACCTCCTACCCTTTCCTCTCACAATCCTCCCACCATCTCTCTCCTGTAGTCTCTGCTGAGTTGTAAATTCTTCTGAGGCTGGAGACCATGCTTTAGGCAGGTTGAACATCAGTCTCCCTATAGCATGCACCCACTGCTAGGTTGAGTGCACCTGCTGACCTTGGCTGTTGTGAGCAGGGAGACCTGTTAGAGACCCCCCAATGGGGTGTGACATTAGATGGGAAATGGAAGGACAGCAGGGAAATGGGAGGGATAGACAAAGTCAAGAGTTATTTCAAGGGAAAATAAAAGACCTTGGTGAAGAATGATGAAAACCCCAACTTTAGAATCCAACAGACCCGAGTTTGAATCCAAGCTCTATTTTTTAGAGCTACTTTTAGCAATACTTTCCTATCTCAGGCAAATTCTCTAACTCCTTTTAGCCTCTGTTTTCTCACTTAAAGAGGGAGACAGTATTGTCTACCTCCTTGCCTCTTGTGAGGATTAACTGAGACTAGGGGGTGATGATAAGTAGCATGGTACCTGGCATCCTATTTAGATGTGTTTTCTTTCTTCTTGGGTTTTGAGAGCATGGTTGATAGAGGAACGGTGACACCCTTTAGAAAACTAGGGAAGCAGCAAGCCAGCTTATTTTGTGGGTAAAGATGAGTCTGACTTTGGGCGTGTGGACTTGGCATGGCTGTTAGGACGACCAGTTGGAAATATCCATCAGGTAACTGAAGTGAAGGATAGACAGAAATTTCTAACCATCTTCATAATTTATACCCATCATTACGGGAGTTGATAGGAGGAGGTAAGAACTTTGAAGGTAAGAGTCAGAGAGGAAAAGAAGAAAGACAACATTCAGAGTTCAAGATTGTAGAAGGGGCAGGTTTTATTTTTAAGATTTTATTTATTTATTTGATAGAGAGAGACATAATGAGAGAGGCAACACAAGCAGGGGGGTGGGAGAGGGAGAAGCGGGCCCCTCGCTGACCAGGGAGCTGATGTGGGGCTCGATCCTAGGACTCTGGGATCATGACCTGAGTCAAAGGCAGATGCTTAACGACTGAGCCACCCAGGCGCCCCGAGAGGGAGCAGTTTCAAAGTTTGATACAGGGGGACGAATGGATCAAGTTGGGTGAAGATCAAAATCACCAGAATTAAGGAGATCAAGAAACCAAAACCTACATGTGTTTTGTAGGAAAAATTCTTAAGATCTTTGACATAATCCATCTGGCAGAGCCAATATAAACTCCTCTATTGCCTAGACCCTCTGCTTTCTGAACATACTGGCACATGCCCCTATTTATGCTCTTTGTTATTTACCACCCAGGAAGCTCTGTCAGGACCATGGTCCTTTCAAGGTTCAGTGATCTTTTCAAGGTTCAGAACAGGTCCTACTACTGTAGATACTTATTCTTCTCTCTAACCCACCATAGTCTAACTCTCCTGCTCCTAAACTCTTAAAGTGTTTCCTGAACACTGCTCTTTTAGCATTTATTCTTTATGGCTGGGATGGGAAGTGGATTTCATCCCACATGCCAATACTGGTCAGCTCCCAGTGACTGCTCAGAGAATTCTAAGGCATTTTCCAGATTCAATGGGAAGAAGCCACGGTCCACAGGCATGTCTGTCAAGACCACCAGAATGGAGAGGGTGGCACGTGTGCTGGGTACTCGCTGACCACAGTAAATGACAGTCTCAGTTTGAGTTCCCTAGAAGAAGATGCCAAGACAAAGGCTTGGATTCAGGCAATGAATTTGAGAAACGAATCCTAGAGCCCACAAATGACAAAGTGTGGAAGATGAGGCAAAGAAGGGAGAGAGGTCAATAAAGTGTCTGTTCAAATGTGGGCTACCACTGGTGTGCAATCGTTCTGAGGACTCTCTGGGAAACTGTGTGATCTTCCTCAGAATCCTCCATCGGAGTGAGGGAGGTTGGGCAGACTGAGGGTTGTCCCCACTGGGGCCAGAGATAACCTCAGGAAGAGATGACAGTAGTACAGACACTTGAGAGAAGCTGCTGGGTTATGGTAAAGGGTCTCTCACAGGTGCAGCCAGGTGAATATGGACAGGGTGTCCACAGGTCCACGCCCCGGGCCTGGTCCTATTGCCTTTTCACCTCTTCTCATTTCTGTTAGCTGCTGAAGGCACAACACTGTGAAAGCAGATGACACAATGCCTCACACCTAAAAAGTGCTTAGTCGTTTATAAAATAAATAATTGTTGACTAGTCTATGATGAGAGAGAAAAGGGACAATGATAACATTCACCAATCGGAGTTTTGGGCTTAAAGTCCAACACTGTGCTGGTTTGATTAGCACCTATGAAATCCAGCTGTTTGGCCAAAGCAGCATGCTTCTAGTTTATTTTTTTTTAATCACACAGGTATCACTCAGAAGGCCAGAGAGTAAGTGATATGGCATGTTCCTAGGAAAATAACTGGGTTCTGGGGAAAAGTGGGGGATATTTTAACGAAGGCCCTTTAGTGCAGAATGCCAGCCCTTACCCCCATCCCCAACAGAACAGCACGGATTGCCCTGGGAGGTAGTTGAAAGCACTTCTTTAAGATGGGGTACTGGGTCAACCCATCACACAATATTTATGCCCTTTACATTTTTTTATTTGCCCTTTACATTTTAAAACTACCTTTTGTAGTCAAAAGCCCTTCCACCTTAACTTCCCACCAGTGATGGTTACAGTTGTGAACTAAACCAAATATAATATGTTTTAAGTGCTGGAAGCACTTGCAGAAATCTACCAGAATCTCACTGCTATGAACTGAATTGAGTCCCTGCAAAATTATATTCAAGCCCTAATGGGACTGTATGTGGAGATAGAGCCTATAAAGAAGTAGCTAAGGTTAAATAACATCAGGGGTGGGGGTGGGGCTGATCTGATAGATTAGTGTTCTTGAAAGAAGAGACACCGGAGAGATTGCTCTCTTGTGTGTTCTCTCTCTCTCTCTCATCCCCATCCTCTCTCCCCTATGTGAGGGTGTAGCAAGAAGATGGCTGCTTGTCAGCGAGGAAGAGGTCCCTCACCAGAAACTGAATGGGCTGCCACTTTGATCTTGGACTGAGTCTCCAGAGCTGTGAAAGAAAATAGTTTCTGTTGTGTGAGCCATGCAGTCTGTGGTGTTTGGTGATGGCCACCCAGGCTGACTGATACAACCCCCCTAGCCCACCTGTAACAGTTTATGCCTAAGTCCCAGGGCTACTGAGATGAGTCTTCCACCAGAGGAGGGCTTTCTCATCTGAAAGCCTCACGATGGTTCTCACCACGGCCTTGAGGGAGAGCTTGGCCATGAATTTTTACACGCACCACAGAGTCAGAGAGTTGAGGTTCTCTAGCATCTCGTGCAATGGCTGGCTCTCAGTGGAAGCTCATTCAGTGGATATAATCTTTGAGCATCCCAGGTCTGCAATGGATGTTTTCCATTTCCTCTCCCAGGGCTTTTTATTTTCTTCAGCACTGCCTTCTCTCTGATGTCACAGAGTTTAAGGTGCTAAGAAAAGGCTTCTCAAAGCTCCCGGACATTGTAATCTGGAATCTAAGCTCTAGTTGAGGGATCTAAGTCTTAACTGAGGGATCTTGGGCCAGATAAAAGTCTTAGTTTGGGTCCCCCTGCCTCACAAAGTTTCAAATCCACCTAGTTTATATGGGAGGTATGGGAAACAACAGGAGTGGTGGGAAGATGACAGGCAAAGGAAGGCAGCCAATCAAACTGTGTTATCACACAGGTCACCACTGTGGGCCACTGGAGTTTAATCCCCCTGTGGAACTTGGTGGGGGCTCAGGCTAGAACACGTACCTCAGAATGAAATCCTTGCCACCCAAGGGGCAAGGGGGCCAGGGAATGTATACGCCAACTCCCGTTTATTACTTACATTTTTTTCCCAATATACCTGGCATGCCAGAACACAGCAGGCAGAAGGTCTCAGGCCAAGATTTGGCATTTGGCAGTTGAGCTACTAAGGGCTGAAACAGTGAGGACCAAGCACAGAGGACACGCTGTCTGCTTTCTACAAAAGGAAGTCTAGCACCTAGCTCGTTAAATGAGTTGATATTTGTAAAGCACTTACAACACTGTAGGGTATACAAATGCTCTGAGTGGGGCAGATTATATTGTCCATACATAGATATAGTGGCTTTTTGATCCCACGTGCTCTTCAAGAACCTTGCCATTCCTGTGGGGCTCTTGCATAGCTCAGCTGGTTAAGTGTCTGCCTTTGGCTCAGGTCATGAATCTGGGGTCCTGGGATCTAGCCCCAAGTTGGGCTCCCTGCTCAAAGGGGATCCTGTTTCTTTCTCTCTCCTTCTGCTTCTCCCCCTGCTCTCTCTCTCTCTCTAATAAATAAATAAAATGTTTCCTAAAAAGGGGTAGAGTCTGTTTCTCCTCCTCCTGACCCAGTGGGACACTGTGACTGGCTTGATGAACCCAGGGCTGCAGAAGGGAAGCTGCTGGCTTCTGTGTCTGGGTCACATTGGTCCACCTGTCTTTCTATCTCTTTCCTCTCTGTGTCTATGTATATAGATACACACACACACTCATGCACCTTGGAATCCCTGCCCTAGACTGCCACACTGGAGGGGTCACATGAAAAGACCACATGGGAACAGAGGGATGGCCAAGGAGCCTTAGCTGTGGCAGGCATCCTGTAGCCAGTGCCAGACGGGTGAGCAAAGCAGCCTCTGTGACGACTCAGGCCTGACTATCTAATAAAGGCAAGCACAGGGCAGACCTTGAACCAGATATGCCCACCGACATGGGGCCCACATTCCCGATCCACAGAAACAGTGGGACATAATAAATGATCGCTGTTATTTTAAGATACTACGTCTTAAGAGAACTTCTTATGTCGCCATAGAAACTGGAACAGTGCTTGATAAAGAAAATAAATACAGTCTCACCTCCTCTACTCACAACCCCTCCTAAGATACGAAAAGAAACCTTCATATTCTGGATTTCATAGTCTAGCAGATGGTCATAGCCCAAGCTCATGTTTCCTAAAAGTCAGATCCTCACAGTGCTGATATAGTGAGGTTTTATGTGAAGCTGGTATGTTAAGGGAAATGTGCAACGGTTAGGCTTAGTCCTCGACGGCACGTTGTGCTGATACCTCATCTGTTTTGCTCCTCTCCTATCCAGCAGAGGTCTGGTTGTCTGGTCACTCCCCTCCAGCTCCAGAAGTAGGCCTTGAATGATCTAACCAGCAGGGAGTCCCAGGCTTCTGGCCATAGTGACTGGACCACACTGGTCAGACATAAACCAATCAGCAGTTGGCTTTCCTTCAGAATTGGCGAATTGGCTAGGGATGGTGTCATCAGCACCACATCTAGGATCTTTGCTGGGGATTCTGAGGCGTAGGAGCCTTCTTCTCCTGGGAACTGTGGGCTTCAGGGAGACACACTGCAATCACTTTGTTACCATGAGGGAAGCCAGCTACACACTGAAGAAGGAAGATTGAAAGAGTCACAGAGAAATTTGTCTAGAGCTTTAATCAAACTGTGTCTAAAGTCAAGCACGTGTGGTAGCCAAGAAGTCATCTTTTTGTCTGAACCACTTTTGGTGTGAATTTTCTATTACTTGTAACCCAAAGTGTCCTAATGAATTCAGGTAACAACACATCAGCCTCTGATACTAGAATTCTTGAGGGGCGGAAAAGAGGAGTGAGACTTAATTTATATAAAATCTCCTAACATTCCCCTCGGATATGTTTTGATAAAACTTTGAGTTTTGTCAAAGAAATAACTACCATTTTCTGGCTCCATCTTGGGTGTAAGTGTGTATATGTCATGAAATCATCATGGAAGGATCTGGCCCTGACCTGTGTCCTAGCTTCTGGTGGCCTTAGGCGTTCCTTGTCTTGTGGATGGCCATCTTCTTCCTGTCTCTTCAGATCATTTTCCCTCTCTGGGTATTTGTCTCTGTGTCCACATTTCCCCCTTTTAAAGGATACCGGTCATATTGGAATAGGGCCCATCCTAATGACCTTATTTTAACTTGATTACCTCTACATGGACCTGATTTCCAAATAAGGTCACATTCTGATTCAACATATTTAGAGATTCAACATATTTTTTGGGGGGGGATGCAATTCAACTCATCACACTGGGGTAGAGGGAGGGGTTTGGGAAGATGTATATGGAAATGACAAGATACCCAACATAGGGAAGTTTTTAAAAATACCTTACCAAACATAGTTCAGTGTTGTCCACATGTAGGAAGGTTTTGCTTTGATTTGTAGAAGGGAAGGCCTGCGTTCCTGACAGAACTCTTTCTCTGCCGAGACACAGTAATGAAGATGAAAGAATCAGAGCCAGGTTCCTGAAACACAGAGTCTTTTTTTTTTTTTCCCTAGGCTAGATGTTTCCATTACAACAATCTCTGTTTTGTTGGGTAATTTTTTTTTTTTTTTGAGGGAATACACACAAAGCTTTCTCATTGCATCCAACTGAATGAAATTTATGAAGTTTCTTACACAGTGTGTTCATTGTTTGTATTGGGATAATTGAAGTGTCAGGAATATTTGCTTATTGGAAACAACCCAGGAAGGCCCTGAACCCCCAGCCGGGCTGGGGCCAGGAGGCATACCACATCCAGGACAGCAATTTCATCATGTTATTCACAGCAATGGTGTCTTCCCAGGGAAATAAACTTCACACCTGGGGAGGAGCACTGGATTGGGAGTCAGAGAGCCTCATTTCTAACACAAATTTCGTAATTCACTCACTGTGTAACTAACTTCAGATAAATCATTTAACCTCTCTGGGCTTCAGAGTTAAACTGACCTGAATAGCATGGCCTTATCTACTTCATAAGAGGTATGTATACAGGAGTACTGTGTAGCTGAGAAGGGAGAATCTATGTAAAGATGCTCTATGAAGCACAAAACGTTTCACAAGTATGTATTACTAGTGATAAAAATGAAGCATTTCTACTTTTGCTCTGAGGATGACATCGAGCTAAGGAATTCTACTGGATCAATGCTCTGGTTATTCTTCATTTTCTTCCCAAAATCTGTTCACCTTTTTCTGCCCGCACTTCCTTATTTGTGGCCTCTGCTTGGGTTTGGCCAATGAGAACTGTTCTTAAGACATGGGAAGGTGTGGGGAGAGAAAAGCTGGAGTATGTGTCCCCCTTGCTCTCCCCTTGACCACTGGGGGTTGGGGCAGTAGCTGTGCTTTCCCATAGCCACCACTCTGATTGAACCACGGAGGATCCACTCCTGTGGCCCTCATTGGGCTCCAGAGAGCACCATTCCCTCTTCTCTTCTTCAGGGCAAGGAGGATGGTTGATTTTTCACGATCACTGTAAACAGTCCCTTCGTGATCACTCTTTGGCCCTTTGTACCATCGGATTCCCAAGGGACCCTGACTGTGGCCATGATGACGACCTTGTGGACACTAACTCGACTGCGTTTGAGCATTCCCCAAGTTCAGCCAGGCCTTCTCTTACATCCAGCCTTTCTGCTCTCAACCACCCAAGTTCCTCAGGCAAGTTACCCTGATATTTGGTGGGACCCGCTAAATCTCCACGTGGGACACAGCCCCTTTTCTCTCTTCTACTCCCTACCTGTAGCTTCCCTGTGTCTCTTCATGCTGCCCAGGCCTGGAATCTTGGCTCCTACTTAGCATCTCTGCTCCGGTATTCAAGCGGGCACCATGAACCATTGCTTCGCTCCTTCAATTTATTTCTTGCATTCCTCTTTGCACGGTTCTCATCTCACAGAGAACTTTCTGGGCTGCCTGCATTTCTGCATCAGGATTTCCAACTGGTCTTCCTTTTTACAGTGTGTCCCCAACTCAAGACAGCCCACAGACTTCTGCCATTCCTGAAAATTGTCTTTCATTGTGCCCCTTGTGCCCCATCTCTGTATGAACTTTGATGACTCTCTGCCACCCATGAGACGGAACCTGAACTCCTGATCTTGGCATTCAAAGAGATGTACAGTCTGCTTCTCGGCCTAATTAGTCCCTGAAAAACCTGCTCTGCTCTCTCACTCACTTCTGACCACACCAAGGGCTTTCCAGCCCCAGCCCAGTGCTTACCTCCTACTCCGTTCCCAGAGTACCCCCCTTCCTACTTCACTGATTGAACATGTCCCCTTCTTCAGAGCTGAACTGCAATGTGCTCCTTGCTCTCTGAACCTTGGCCACTACAAGCCACAGTGATAGTCCCTTCCTTTGGAGTCCTATGGGAAATTCTACCTAGAACATCTTTGCTGAACTGAACTTCAACTCCTAAGCATGTTGTTTACACTGGTCATTTGAGGTTTATAAAGTGTTTTGGCCACATGCCCATATAATTTATTGAATGAACAAATAAATACGTGAAATACATTGGCTTATTCAAACTTCTGATTCTTTTTTTTTTTTTTTTAAGATTATTTATTTGAGAAAGAGAGAGAAAGAGAGGACAAGTAGGGGGAGGGGCCCAGGGAGAGAATCCTCAAGCTGACTCGCTGCTGAGTCCACAAGGGGCTCAATCTCAGGACCCATGAGATCATGACCTGAGCCAAAACCAAGAGTTGGAGGTTTAACCAACTGAGCCACCCAGGCGCCTCTCAAACTGCTGATTCTTTAAGGGATGGGGCATTCATACATATTTTGCATATTCGTGGGTCTGTGGTACTGAAGCCGTATGTTTACTGAGTTGGGCACTGGGTCCAAGAACAAACAATGGTGATGATGAGGATGATGATGATAATATAATTTAAAATGCCTACCATTTACTGAGTATCTTCTATGTGCCAGTACCTCACATACATGATCTCTTTTTATGCTTATAATCAACTTATGAAATAAATATTATTACTGTGTCTATATCATCAGGGAATGGAAGCTCAGAGCAATGAAGTAAGTTGCTCCAAATCGTACATCTGGTTGGGGGCAAGTCTGAGTATGAACCCAGCCTGATGATGCTAAAGCCTCTTCTACCAACCAAATCCCTGGCAGAGTCTGGAAGTCTCCTGCAGGCATCCGGGGCTATCCCATGTAGATCATGTCTATCTTCTCTCCCTCCTACTGAGGATAAGTACTCTCTTAAAGCTCCATACCCGCCCAGTGATGCTCAGGATGGTGACTTGCACATCAGAGTTTGTCAGTGGCTTCCCAGCTCTAACCCTCTCCATACCCAGATTGTTTCTTGTAGAAGGCCCTGGCCAGGTTGCACCACAGCTTTGAATAGGAATGCTCTTTCCACCCCACCCATATGATAAAACCTTTTGTTTATCTAGTTACTTGTCTTTAGAGCTCTCCTCTTGCTATGCCTTGACTTGATGTCAGTTTAGCCAAGCTATCAGTGTTTCCTAGAATCTTCTACCCTGTGTGGTTGCAAGCTAGGGTTGTCCACAGGGAGCATTTGCTGGCTGTTGGGAAGGCAGAGGGGAAGCAGCAGCAACTCTGCAGCCTGGTGGAGAGTGCCAGACGTGCCCCACCACCGTCCTGTCTGCTTGAGCTCTCACTTCCTCCAGTTCCCACCCAGGCTCCTCCTACAGAGTCTCAGAGATGCCAGCCTGTCTTGTGTGCAGTTCCATGGAGGAAGGGCTCTGGCAGGTGCCCTATGTTGGTCAAGTTGCTGGAGCCATGGGTCCCGGCCGAGGCTCATTGCTCCGGTGCTTCCTGGGCCTCCAGTTGGGGTTGTTTGCCCCACTTTAAGTCCCGTGCTCCATCCTGATTCCCAGAGCCACTGACCTACAGTGAGCTAAGGAAGGCAGCAAGCTGAGAGACAGTGAGCTGCTGCTGACTCCACCAGCTTCCACAGTTGGCTAAGGTCTAAACTTTATGACAAATCCCTTGTTCTATGTCGCTCAGAGCAGCTGTTTCTCTGATCAAACTCTAGCTGACACATCCTTCTTCCCTGGGTCACCAGAGCACAGCGTTGTTGGTCAGGTGGCTGCCCCAAGAAATTCTGTTCCTGGTGATTGGGCAAAGTCACTGTCACAGCAGGAAGAAACCCAGGATTGGTGAGCCTCTCATGCCCTTTCTCGTTTTGTCCCCACAAGACGGAGGTGTTGTTTCTGGAGCTAGATCAGATGTGACTCGTAGTGAAACCCAGTATAAGAGGCCACAGAGTGACTCAAGACT
>CM053617.1:17933900-17957085 GCA_028646535.1 Procyon lotor
TGCCTGCTACTCATTCTATGCTCATGACTCCTATTCATTCTTCAAGACCCAAAGGAAAAGTTGCTTTCTCTGTGATGCCTTTCTTGATTCCTTATAAAAAGTTTTTCTTTCCTGCAGGCGCTCCCATAATACTTTCAGATTCTTTTGCTAATAGTAGTTATCACACTGTATTTTATTAATTTGTTCCTTTCTACGTTACCTAACCATTTGTTTCCATTCATCTTTATACTTTCCTTAGCATACTATAGTGCTTAATAAGTTTGTTTTGATTGTCCAAGTGAAAACTAGAGTGTTTTTTGGTGGATGTCTGTGGCTGACATCTCACCACCTCATGTGATACTGTGACCACATGACTTTTGGATTTGTGGGTTTTGTTCAGTTACAACAGTAAGTCACTTTTTTTAGAAAAGTTTTGATTCCAATAATAGATTTATTGAGTCATAATAGTCATTTCTAGGCTAAAATAATTAGAAGACAGTATACCGACAGCTCCTAGTATCTTTTGGGTTCCACCACTCTATCTTTAAAAAAATCATTCCATCAATCTACAACAGAATCTCACTGACTAGGAGGTTAATGAGAAATTAGCCATGGTAAGAAGTTTTGAATTAAAATCAGAAGCAAGGGCTGTTATTAGGGATGCTGCATTTATCATAGATAACTACAGAAGAACCATTATGAACTGAGAGATTTTTGAAAAACAGATTTTGGCATGGTTTACTAGCTAATCCTCAGACATGTATCTTAGCATCTCTATGTCAGCAATGTACTAGTCATTTTACGTGTCTGTAGCTTACTCCCTCAACTAGATTGAAAGAAATGTAAGATCAGGGATCACACGTTAGCTACTACTGGCCATGAGCTGAGCATATTGATGGCAAAATACCACCTGTCATAACACTTTCAAACATGAGCACCATGTAGGAGGGTTTCTTACTGCACCATGAGAATACAGTCAGGTTTAAACTCCTCTGAAAGTGGAACATCCCTCTTCTTCCTCCTGCTATAAGGCCCAGTGAGTTTTGTTTTGTTTTTTCCATATTTGGCTCTGTGGGAAGTCATCTGATCTTAGGCCCTAGCCAGGGACTAATGGGCACATGAGATGTGGAGGGTTCTGGCCCAAAAATACAATGGAAAAAACCCCCGCAACTAATGGTTAGTCTTTTGCCAAAGCAAAAAATACAACCGAGAAATGAAATGCTCTCAAAATGCTCACAGTAAGGATTTCCCTGACCCTGGGCCAAAGTAGTTACAGCATTCATACAAAAGGATCTTCTGGAGACAAAAAACAGGAAATATTAAACATAAATTTTTGGGAATGCCTGGGTGACTCTGTTGGTTAAGTGTCTGCCTTTGGCTTGGGTCATGATCCCAGAATCCTGGGATCAAGTCCCCCTTCTGGCCCCATGCTCAGTAGGGAGTCTGCTTTTCCCTCTCCCTTTCTTCCCCCTCTTCCCCCTGAGCTCTGTCTCTCGCTTTAACTCTCCCTCAAATAAATAAATAAAATCTTTAAAAAAATAAACATAAATTTTCTGTTAGGAACACTTAAAAGTGTTGCACTTTTAAGGGGAAGAGCTGACCTAGAAAGTGAGGATGTGTTTTAGGAGAACTTGTCTTGGAAGTCCTTCGCTGCTCTTGAGCTCTGGTATTGAAATGCACAGAGAGGTTCAGCACACTTTCTATAACTATGACATCAGGAAAAATGGAGAAAAAACACAGAAATACACACAATCAATCTGCCAGTGCAGCAAGAAAACATAGATTAAATCAAAACAGTAGAGTTGGCTTCTATGTGTGTTAAAAACAAAAGAAAAACCCCCCCACAAAAACCCAACTTTAATGTTATTATGCCAGTTTGAATACCAAAAGGATCAAATGGTAGTCGAGAGTGGTTCTAGTTATGAAAGATGAGTATTTAGCAAATATATTTTCTTCCTTGGTATTAGGGTATAGGCATTCATGGGAGCCAGACTGTTTATAGTCTCTGATTTGTATTTTTTTCTCCTTCTCCTCCTCCTCCTTCTTCTTTTAGCATCAGTAGAGTAGGGGTGGGCAGGTGAAAAACAGTCTCACACCAATTTTAGATAATTTACATAACATTCTTAGAACATGGTCTCTCTTTGACTTTTATGAAATGAGTAACTAAGTCAAGGAGAACAGGATACAAATGAAATATCTTTGTGGGGATCATTCAGTTTTTGCTAGTATAATACATCTCTAAGGCATACTTGAAAAAGTAAGTTGGAAGGTCCTTATTGTATATGTCAAGTGGCTGCTTTTCTATTTAATAACCTTAGATAAGACTAAAGGTTAGAGAAGAAGCTTCCAATGTTTCTCTGTAATGTGTTGGCTATGTACTGAGAATGTGGAATAGAACTCAAAGTGATTGAAAGATTTCATCACTGTGAGTAGCTATGTTTCCTAATAAATAGTAAGGGACAGGACTGGGACTTGCAGTTCCCCTGCATGTTGTAGGCATGTGGAAAGAGAGTGGGAAAAGGAATCAAATGGATTGATTATATATTTGGAAGTCCTCTGATCTTTTTTTCTGTGTTTTTGAATGAAGTGCAGCCACTACTATATCTCTTACAATAAACATAGAGGTGTGTGTGCTGCCCACATTCAGAAGTAAGTCCATCTTCTTTGCTTAAAGTACCAAGAATCTTATAGAAAAGTTAAATATTACAGAGTTGAATTTTCAAATGAAAACACATTTGTATTTTCAAGTAATGCAATTATTGGATCAGTTTAAAACAAAACTTAACCAAATGCCTCAAATGACTTGGAATACCTTCTGCTCTTCTTAAAGGTTTTATCTTTTTTAGCCAGCTGGTTCACAAAATTCACCCAAACATAGGACATTTGGAATGCTTCCCAATGTCTAAGAAAATTCATGGGTCAAGGACACTAGTAGTTGTGTACCAAATGCCAGCAAGCCAAGAGTTACTGCTATGCAGCATTCCACAGTGAGAATTTGGCCATTCTCACGTCTATCTACATATATAGATCAACTTTTCTCTAAGTCAAATCCCTTAATGCCAATCTGGTTCTAATTTTATTAAAATTTTGTCAAAGCTGTTCCTGGACTGGAAACTTGCCTGCTGAGTTTTAGCCCAAGGCAGATTTTAATGGCCAAGTTCTCCAGGCATCAAAGGGAGGAGGAGTTAGTATGAGGGTGCTGTCTCTTCCTGAACGTGACAGCCTGCTCTCATATGGAAACTCCATAGAAGTGTCGCAAGTGAATAGACTGGAACATCTCTGACAGGCACTCTGGAGTTTAATCACGCCTCTCCCTTCCATAGTGCCACCTCAGCACAGGCATTTCATGCCCTTAGAAGTTTTAAATTCTCCAACTGATCAAAGTGTTTGGAAGTCAGAGCTTATTGTACCTACACCCATTCCTTCGTCACACATTGTGCTTTTCATGCATTAATTTACTTCTTCTTAACTTGGATTAGCTTTGGTTATTCACTAATCATTCATTTTCTCATTTCTCTTATCCCTGAACGAGACCCATGAAGACAAAGGAAAGGGGATTGAGATGCTTGAATTGCCTTGATGAATTCCAAATTATTGTAAAGACATTTGAGTTTTGCTAAAAGTATTTATTTATGTTTTTAAAGATTTTATTTATTTATTTATTTATTTATTTATTTATTTATTTATTTAGAGAGTGGGCAAGTGGTGGGAGGGGAAGAAGGAGAAGGAGAGAGAAAGAGAGAGAATTCCAAGCAGACTCTGCACTGAGCGTGCAGCCCAAAGCGGGGTTCCATCCCACCATCCTGAGATAGTGACCCAAGCCAAAATCAAGAATCAGTGGCTCAACTGACTGAGCCCCATTTTGCTAAAAGTTTTTAATTTGAAAACAATGCAGAGACAGGCCATGGCCCAAGTTTCACCTTTCCATTGTCCTTACTTTGCAAAGGGCATAATTTTAATTAAACCAGGTTAAAGGCAGAGAGGCAGAGGACATGATTACTTTATTAAATTTTATGGTAGTGGATGCTAAAGGATGCTACTGGGGGATTACTTATGCTAACAGGCAACTTCTTACTGATGGAGTGGTTCAGAAATAAGTAATTCCCAACCAGAAAGAGGTTGACTAAAATCTACGCATTGGTAGCTGGTTCAGGAATAGCCATGTAAAGCACAGCTTCAAGGTTGATTGACAGCTTTGTTCTGCTTAACCTCCCTAAGCTCAAGAAAGCCAAAGAAAGGAGACTCAGAAGAAATCAAGACTACCTATGTGACAATTTTTGACCACTCTTGTATGTGTGTGTGTTGGGGGAAGGAGGGAGGGCAGAAAAAGAGGCTATAGGAAACATATCCCCAAAGGGGTCAGGACTCAGACAATAGGTTAATCTATTTGGAGAAAGGTCAAAGAGTATAAAACCCATCACAGACTCTTCAGTCTCCTTCCCCTCCAACCACCCACACTAACCAGCAATACCTTCATATATTCTAGCCATCTGCAAAAGGAAAATGACACTATAAGGCTGGGATTAATATTCTCTTCCGCTATGGAATTGACTTCTGCGTCTTCACTGTCTTTGTCTTCAGCAAGGGTAGGCTCAATGGCTCATCACCAGGAGTCCTATTACTTGGTACAAAGTGTCTCGAAAAAACAGTCACCTGCTATCATCAGTTGAATCAGAATTTCTGAGGCTAGGACCTGTACAGCTGTTGTTTTTGTTTATTTGTTTGTTCTTTTAAAGTTTTCTTTATCTTAGAGAGAGAACACAGGTAGGGGGAGTGGTAGAGGGGGTGGTAGAAACAGACTTTCCACTGAGCAGGGAGCCCGATGTGGGGCTCCATCCCAGAACTCTGATATCATGACCTGAGCCAAAGATAGATGCTTAACTGACTGAGCCACCCAGGTGCCCCAACAGCTGTTGTTAATAATACCCCAGGTGATTCTAACTTATAACAAAGGCTGAGAAACAAAGAACCACATCAGTATACAATTCTATACACCCTGTGGATGTTGAATGAATGCAAATTGCTGAATAAAAGCAAAGCTAGCATTGTTTGCCTCCATCCGTTCAGAAAGCTGTCTCTCCAGACATTTTCCCAGGTTCGGTCATATCTAGGTCTGGGGTTAGGCAATAACATTCTTACAGTTTAATGTGCATAAGAATGGCTTGGGACCTTGTTAAAATGAAGAGTCTGGTTCAGTAGGTCTAGGGTGAGGCTGAGTTTCTGTGTGGCTTACAAGCATCCAGATGATACTGAAGCTGCTGGTCTGTAGACCACACCTTGAGTAGCAAGACTAAGAAGGCTCTTTTCCTCCCTCCTGCAGCAATTTCTTGTGTTTCCTTCAGAGTTGACTAAAAGCCCATCTGGACAGAGAGGTCTGCTTCCCCATCTGGGTCCCCCCTCCCTTTCTGCCACCCAGGTGGGGCCCTTTTCTTCTCATTGAAATCTTGTTTCTGAGAATAAACATGTCAGTGTGTTTTATCAGGACAATGATTGCAACTTTGCATAGTTATGCTCCTTCCCACTCCTCTCCCCACCCCCAACCCCACCTTTTTGACTAGGTTATAGAACTTAAGTTAAGGTTTTCCTGAAAACATTTCAGGCATCCATGAGGCTGCCTGAGAGATAGAATTTTGGAGGTTGGGAGAGGGCAGAGGATCAACACCTTCATAAAGCCTCTAAAGTCACATCATAGAGCAAGAATAGACAACATCTGTATCTCCTTCTAACATCTGCTTTGCGTACTATCATCTTATCTTTCTCCTTGTAACAAAATTGTGACCAAAGTGAAGATTTGTTTCTCCTTGGCTGTCTTATCATGACAGCTAATATTTATAGAGTGTTCTTCACAAAGCATTTTTATTATAGAGAATTTGAACATACCCTAAAAGTAGAGTACTATTTACCTATCATTCCATCCCGGCAAACATCAGCCCATGGCTGGTCCTGCGCCATTCCTCCCTCTGCATATGTCCCCTGAGTCTTAGATACTACATCAATTACAGAATGCTGTTTATAAGCCAGGCATTGTGCAAGTGTTTTATACATATTAGCTCATTTAATCCTCATCACACTCCTATTAGGGATCATCCCAGGATGCCCAAGCTTCCTGGCTTTGTTGCCCATCAGGGTCGGTGATAGTTAGGTTGCCTATAATGTTTATGGCATGCTACATAGAAAAGGAAAAACAGTATAGTAGGATATTATTTTTGTGAAGAAAAATATTATATAACAGTATTTATATCCTGACAGAGACAAGATGTGTACACATAGCTACACACCAGATACACACACAAAGACTCATATCAAATATACACACAGATGAACACAATGTTTACACAGAAACATACACATATAGAAACACACACATAAGTATTGTATTATCCTTCTATGTAATTTATCCTTCTATGTCTTTACTGTTACAAACACATAGCTAGTATCTGCTTTTTGTTCCATTTTTCTTTCTTTTTTTAATTTATTTTTTATTTTTTAAAGATTTTTATTTATTTGACAGAGAGAAACACAGCGAGAGAGGGAACACAAGCAGAGGGAATGGTAGCGGAAGAAGCAGGCTCCCCGCTGTGCAGAGAGCCCGATGCGGGGCTCGATCCCAGGACCCTGGGAACATAACCTGAGCTGAAGGCAGACGCTTAACGACCGAGCCACCCAGGTGCCCCTCCATTTTTCTTTCTGTTGGTTTAAAATTATATGCTCCATTTCTATCCTTTCATTGGTTAAAGGTTTTTTTATATTATAGTTTTTGTCACATACACATGAACATATATTTTTATAATAAAGACAAGAGTTATAATCAGTCTATGTCCCTCTCTAGATCGAGATAAGAACCTTCTCTTTGTGCTTCCTCTACTTTCAATGTTCATATCATACAGACTGTGACTTCTAAATTGCTCTGACAATCCTTTAAAATAAATACTTATTTAGAATTAATCCAGTCATTGTATTCTTTGCTTATAAGTGTTTCTTACATCCCACTCCTTTCTTCTATGTTCATTTGTTTCTCAGTTGGAGTACATTCTGAAGCATTTCTTTAGAAGATCACCAGTGAGTGCTAAACCTCCTGAGATTTAAATGTCTGAAAATGTTGTGTTTTTTAAAAAATTTCTTTCTTAAAAAGTAGTTTTCTTTCAGTATTTAATGTGTGCTCTTGAGTTTCTGAAATTTCACTATGATGTCTATGGATTGGGTTAAAAAAATCCTGTTGTGCACATGAGTGGTGGCACTCATTTGATCTGAGGACGCTTATATTTCTTTGGTTCTGGAAAGTTCTTGGTGATAATTTCCTCAAACACTGCCTTTTTCCCATTCTCTCGGTTCTCAGAACATTAAATTTCCCAATTATCATCTTTTGACCCTGTATGTTCTTGTCATTTATTTTACTTCTGCCTATTCTATACACTCTACAATGCATGGTTATTTTTACTTTAAGTGATTAAAAGCATTTTAAAGAAATTTAGACATACTACACATATAGGAAAACATTTTCAAAATAATGTTTAATATATTGACATATTTCCCTTTCTGGAGTCCTTCATTTCTTCCTTCAGAACCAGGTTTTCATCTGATACAATTTCTCTTCAGCCTTCAGAACTTATCTTTTTCTTCCATGAGGTACAGTCTGCTGGAGGAAAACTCAGCTTGTCTGTCTAAAAATGTCTTTACTTCACCTTCACTTTTGAGAGATATGCTCACTGGATATAGAATTCAGAGATGGCAGGTTTTCCTTTCAGCATTTAAAGATGTCAGCCCATTGTCTTCTGGCCCCTGTTTTTGATGAGAAGCTAGTTGTCATTCTTATTATTCTTTCCTAATATAAAATATATGCCTCCTCCCACCTTTTGAAGCGCCCATTTGCTTTCAAGATTTTCTGGTTTAGTTTGTTGTTTGTTTTCCACTGTTTGACTATAATGTATGTAAATGTGGATTTCGTTTGTTTGTTTTTAGACTGTTTGGGGTTTGCTGGTCTTGTATCTGTGGGTTAATATCTTTCAATAATTTTGAAAAAATTTCAGCCATTATCTCTTCAAATACTTCTTCTGTCCCTTTCTTTTTTTTTCTCTTTCTGGAGTCCCAATTATAAACACATACACACACACACGTATGTGTATACACATACACATGTGTGAATATATTTACACATATATATACATATACATACATATATATGTGTGTGTATACATACATATATGGTCTGGTATATGTATTGTGAGTATTTCTCTCCAGACTATATTATTTGTCTTCCTATCTTATTTACAGTAGTTTGTTTTTTTCCCCATTCTGGCCAGATTTGAATATCTTATATGGATATCACTGAATAAGAATATTATAGCTCCAGGTACACCTGTGTGGCTCAGTTGGTTAAGCGTCTGCCTTTGGCTCAGGTCATGACCTCAAGGTCCTAGGATTGAGCCCTGTGTTGGGTTCC
Organism: Procyon lotor; assembly: GCA_028646535.1. Classification (NCBI taxonomy): domain Eukaryota; kingdom Metazoa; phylum Chordata; class Mammalia; order Carnivora; family Procyonidae; genus Procyon; species Procyon lotor. Next base: position 17,942,320 of record CM053617.1, read on the forward strand.
CTCCTCATGGTCTCTCTTTCTCTCTATCTCAAATAAATAAAAAAAATTTTTTTAACTGAATATTATAACTCCATACTGGTCTTTTTTTTTTTTGAGATTAGGCATTATGACCCTTGTGTGAAGTTGGGCAGCATACATATGCCATCGTCGATTTTAAAATAGTTTAAGAGTCAGTTGAGCTAGGAGCATGTAGCATGCCATGTTGTGATGACATATTGGAGACAGTTATAGTTCTAGGTGTTTGTATACATTGTGGGTAAAATATATAAATACTTAAAATACTTATTCACTTATATATTAGAGTTTGGTGTAGGCTTTGGTTCAAAAAATTCTCTTTCTAAAATCGTTGCAAAACCACAGATCTAGATATTTTGGCAGTTAGATTTTGACTAATAATACTTATATGAAAGTCTGTTTTGATTGTTGTTTGGATTTTTTTAAATTTTGTTTTGTTTTAACTGAAGGAACCCTCTTTTGCTATTACCTTTCCATGATAGGAGCTTAGTTTAATATTCTTGGTGGCTCGCCAGGGACAGATCCTCTCTGAATCCTAGACCATTTCTCTGCCAAAATTTAATAAACATTAATGAGCATTTTTGGAATGCTCTTGCTAAATTGAAATAAAATTATTCTTTTAGTAGTGTTGGGTATTTAAGTTACTTTTTAGACTGTTTGAATTGGAAGCATATTATTTAGGCAAATTTACCTGAGAAAATAGCATCTGGTTCTAAGGTTATCCAGTTTTTCTTTCCCTGAAGATCAGAGCCAGATTTACTGTGACACTAATGAAACACAAGCTTTATCCAGGGTCCTTCACTTGCATGAACCCCCCAAGAGAGCTGAGCATTGCCAAGGGTTGGAGAGTGTTCTGATGGGGAAGGGAGCCAGGTTAAAACCAGAGAGCACTTCTATAGAAGCATTTCTGCTAAATTACTAGAGAGAAAAGATCTCATCTCTACACCTCCAGGGTGTGTGTGTGTGTGTGTGTGTGTGTGTGTGTGATTTCTTTTCTCATTCTAAATTGAAAATCACATCAGTCACTAATTTTGTAATTAAAAGTGTACATTCTTTTTACAAAGAGGCCTCAGGCACCACATAGACTCTTATCCACCCATGTTACTGAGGGATATATTGGGTTTTTTATATTACTTTTTTTTTCTGACTATGGAACTATAAGCGAGAACCAGTATCATTCATGGTGCCATTGTATGAATTGAAAAAGTCATCCTCTCTGAACAGAGGTAGTGCATGGGCCCATCACTTGGAGTGATCCATGGACTTGGTTCCCTTCTGCAAGGCACAACTGCACAACTGCATGTGGCAACCTAAGGTCCATGTAAGGACTTAGAAAATACAGAGAAGTTTATAAATGGGAATAAAGGTTACATATAATTCCACCTGAAAATAACTAGAGTTCACATTTTGATGTACTATACTCACACACACAATTGGTATCACATTGCATGTCCAACTTTTTCTCACCATTTTTGCATAGTGTTATATATTAAGAATGTCCTCATGCAATGAAATAGTCCTTGAAAAACTGTTTCTAATTGGCTATTCCTTAATTAATTTTACATTTTTCAAATATTGATCATTTAGTTTGGCACCTACTTATTCTATTATATGGAACATCTCTGTGCATACCTTTTGATTCCAACTTCTTAATATTTCCTTATGAAAGATTCCTGGAAGGGAAATTATGGGTCAAGCGGCTTAAGCTTTTATTTTAAAGCATTTAAGGCATGTTTTCTTTTTCTTTTTTTTTTTTTAAGATTTTTTTTTTTTTTTTTATTTGACAGAGAGAAACATAGTGAGAGAGGGAACACAAGCAGAGGGAATGGTAGTGGGAGAAGCAGGCTTCCTGCCAAGCAGGGAGTCTGATGCGGGGCTCGATCCCAGGACGCTGGGATCATGACCCGAGCCGAAGGCAGACGCTTAACGCCTGAGCCACTCAGGTGCCCCTAAGGCATGTTTTCAAATAATTTTTGTGAAATATGATTCAAACACATGGGCGACCATGAACTCATTGTATTCTATGCCCCCATGACATAGTTTTAATAAAGACAGTGGCACTTATTCTGGCTGTTCCTTTAGTTTATGTGATTGCCTACAGTGCTGATTTGGTTATGTGGCTCTAGAGTAGAAGAACAGCTCACCCAAGACAATTTAATGTCTGGTCTAAATTTTGCAAAACTATTTTATGTCTTTCCCCCTGGAGTGAAGCAGACACTCCTGTCTGACAGCATTATAAGTAACTCAGATCAAAGTATTGATCAGGAGTGGATATGTTGCTTTCCAGTGGGAGGATAAGGATGGAGAAACCAATCTATTATTGCCTCTATCAGCTATCTCACGGAAAAGCAATTGGGCTAATGATACCAACTTATAATTGTCAATTTGTTTTAGCTAGAATGTAAGTAATAACTCATTGTATTGTCATGGCATCTATTAAGAGGATACTACTGAGGATGTCAGTTTCCAAATTTGATGCTCTTCTCCTTCAAGTACATTTTTAAAAAAGAGAAACAAAACCCAACCTTTTCTTAAATAAAAAGCATGTATGGCTCTTTAACCTCTCTTTCTGATCTCCAAGAACACATATTTTTCCATTTGATTAGAATTCTGTAGATCTGTCCGATCTTTGCTAGTGTCAGAGCTCTGTCTCCTCAACTAGATTCTATAGAATTAATTAGAGGCTAACTGGTGTCCTTGCTTCCATAAAATGGAATCATAAAACCTTAGGAAACCTGAACAAACCCTTGAAACCTTGTAGTTCAGAGTTGTAAACCTGTAGTCTTTAGGCTAAATCTGATCTATAGTTATATTTAATTTGACTTATAGTATGTTTATATCTTAGGAATAATTATAGCTAATATTTGTTAAGCACTTACTATGCATTATCTCTTCAGATGTGTTGTTTTATTTCATCATGACAATAATATTATGAGGTAGGTATTATTACTGTCTTCATTTTACTGTTGAGAAAACCAAGGCCTAGCAGTGTTAAGGAATATGCTAAATATTGAAGTCAGTAAGATTTGAATTTGGGATTTGAACTCATGCAGTCTACCTCCAGAACCTACCTTCTTAACTGCTATAAGGAATGAGTTGTCAACTTGAAGAAGAAGAAGAAGAAGAAGAAGAAGAAGAAGAAGAAGAAGAAGAAGAAGAAGAAGAAGAAGGAGGAGGAGGAGAAGTCATCAAGTTATTTCATGGAATCATGGAATTCATGTCCTCTCTTGAACAATTGTAATACATGGTGAGCATCCACTAGAGGTGAAGAGTGTTCTCCCCCTTTGATAGGATACATGTTCTCGAATTTGCCTTTCTTTCATCTAGCCTACTTCTCTCATTTATATAATAGCTTGACCCTTGTCTGCATTTAAGGCCCCTGATCTAATTCAGTGGTTCTTAGCTGGGGTGATTTTTGCCTCCCCACCTCAGGGAACATTGGCAATGTCTGGAGATATGTTTGATGGTCCCAACTGCAGTGGGATAGGGGTGGGGTTGGTACTGGCATCTAGTAGGTAAATGCCGGTGATGCTAAACATTTATAGAATTATCTGATCCAAAATGCCAATAGCACTAAGGTTGAGAAACTTCAGTCTAATTCAACCTCCCCATTTCATAGGTGGAAAAAATTAGATCAGAAAAGACACGACTTCCTCCAGATCCCAAAGCAAGTCAAAGGTAGGAGAGTCAACATAGCTCATTCTCTCAGATCATTTCCAGGTTATAAGCTCTGTAGACCTTGAAGGGAGGTTTTTATAAATGATATCTTTCTAGTTTGTTTTGTCAAAGTGAGAAAAAGAGAACTAAATATTACAATTGTTGTGGAAAATCTTCATTGTCTAATCAATTGGATGTAAGATTTGCTAATTAAGAATCCTCTAATTAGCCTTAAGTGAAAAATGGTATGCTTCAAAGTAGCTGGCAGGATCCAATTATAAATCACACTCTTTTCAAAGAATCTATAATGTGTATTTATTATATAACAGGCTCATGTTGGCTGGGAATATTATTGGTTTTTCTTCATAAAGTGTACAACTTACAAAGAAGAGGAGAGACACTACTTTCAGTTTTGATTCAATTAATGGGACCAGGAAATTCACAATATATTATGAATATATTGTGAATGCATATTTTATTGTGGATTTTTATGACTTTGTAGTCAGGTGAGATAAGGTGGTAGCACTAGCTCAAATCTCTAAACTTCTTTGCTTTGCATAGATTCCATTCAGACTATTGCCATGGTTCAATATACATGTTTTTAGGTTGAATATTTCTGAGACTTCTTGAAGACCTGAAATGGGTTACACAGACCAATTGCCTTCATTATTAGCCTTTTGACTCAAAAGGCAGGAGAGAAGACAGAGCTGGGAGCTTTAAACTCATATGAAGGATGTAATCATAGCTAAAATTTTCTGCATGGCAGGCATTGCCAAGTAAGTGTGATTATCTTATTTAATTTCATTTAACCAGTGTTTCCTGCACTGACTTCTGTTGATACATAAGGAATAATATATATCTTACATAATCAAAAGTCCAAAGTAGGAGAGCTCTGGGGTTGGTTAATTTGGTGACTTAACAGTGCCTTCAAGGGACTTGAGTTCTGTCATTTTAGGCTGCCCTTCTCAGGGATTAGTTCTCAGGGGAGATAGCCTGAGGCAGCAACACGGCTGCTGTAGTTCCAGCCATCACATCTTGTCATGACAATTTCAAGTGTTTTCCACTTGAAAGATCATTATTTTCTCTGTGTGTGTGTCTCTCTCTCTTTTTTTAAATTCAAAGCAGAAAACTTGCCACAGCCCTTCTTCATAGCTGATTGGCCACAAATTTGTCATTTGTTCATTCCTCAGTCACTCACTGGCACAGGGAATGGAGTTACTATATGGGTGTAGTGAAACATCAGACTGTGAGAAGGAAGGTTAGCTGAACAACATCAGGGTTCTATTAACAGAATGAAAGGGACTGACTCACAGGTAGTTAGAAAACCATACAGTCTCTTACAACCATTTTGAGTTGGTGGAGTTTCTCTTGCTTCTGCCTTTACACTGGGCACTATCACAGCTATTTTCTAGGCAAATGGGTCAAATTCCATGCAGTAGATTTGCTCAGTTCAATTATAAGGGGCCCAGGACAAACTAGTGCCTCCTCTAAGCAGAGACAGGCTGAAAGGCTGAGTTTACCCCAACCCACTGGCAGGCCTGGGCGCTGGAGCCCTGAATGCTGGTTGTTCCCAGGCAGGGCAGTGCCCTGGTCTCCTTCCTCTGCCCAATGGCACTGCCTGCTGGAGAGCAAGCTGTGGCTCCACATGCTGACACCAAGGAAGAACCACACTTGGACTCACCATTAGGGACAGGCTTTCCGTCTCAAAACCAAGGCAAGGCCTGGGCCTTCCTCACCCACTCTGGTGACCCATTTTCTCCTTTGAGACTTGCCTTGTGGTTCATTTTCAACTGATTTCATTGAGATTAACACTGGTGAGGAACCCGGTTATGAATGATCCTACACGCCACGGTTACTTCCTTCTACTATGATAGTCTACTACTTCCGGACAGCAAATCAGTATTTATATTGGCTATAGAGAAGCACCTGAGTCTGAGTATGAATCCTAACTCTAGCAACAGCTAGTGGGGGACAACCTGGTGAATTGCTTAATTTCCCTAAATCCCAGTCTCCCCTGCTGGAAAACATAGATCATGATAATAACCATGTCTGTCTCTCAAAGAGGTGCTACCTGTGCAGATTAAATGAAAATAGGTACATAAGGTGTTTAGAACAGCACTTGACACATAGCAAGACTCAATGAGTAGGAACTATTAGCATTATTATTTAGGAAATATGCACAAGTCAGACAAATAGCTTTCTTCTAATTTTGGTTGAGCCTGTAAGCTTCAATTTTGTCCCCTAAAAAATGATCTGTAAATGTAAAATGAGACTGTTGTGAGAATTTAATAAAATCTGCCATGTTTAATTAAATACAACTATTAATACATATTTCAATTTTCAGAGACAATGTGCCTTTGCCCTGTCAAGACTCTCAGTAACCATATTCCCTGAGCTCTTCCGATTTGGGGGTTTTTCCCCTCCCTCTCCACTCAGTGTCACAGGAACCCTCTCCCAGCAGCTCCTGAGATTGTGGAAGTTTATTTAAACTTCTGATTTACAAACTGGCTGTCCTCCCCCACTCTTCAAAGCCCCAGGCCTAATTGGTATGCAAATGTCTCCCCTGGTAGCTGAGCATTGCTTCTGTCAGCAGGGGAAGGCCCTTGGCCATCCAGGGCGGGACTGTAGGAAAAAGGACCCACCCGCGGGCTCTCCATCTTTGTGGGGAGAAATGGTGATGATGTATGAGACAGTGATGCCTTTAGAGTCCAAGGAGGACATGACAGACGAGATAATATGGGAGGAAAATACTGTCTACGTAATGGAGACTGATGGCCTTTGCTTGTCTTCCTGGCATTGTGATGGCTGTGGCTGAGCCGAGCCTTCTTCATTTGGTGGCAGGTTGGGTATGTCATTGATGCTGCCCTCAGTGGTCATCTTCAACCAATGGGTGGGGGTGGGAGAAACAAACAGAGGAGGTTTGTGGGGGTCTTGAGTGTGGGCCTCCACCCCCCTTGGCTTTGACACGCACATCAGGAATGACAGGCCTCTCTTGATCTGTTCATAATTGCTGGCTTTTGGGGTTTTTTTGACTTCCATTCTTAAGTCCTCTCTGTCCCCCAAGCCCCCAATAAAAAAGTAACTATGTTAAACTAAAAATTCTCTAAAACTAAAAAAAAAAAAGGCCCCAGATCCTTTACCTCACAACTCCTACTCCCCCTTCAGGCCCCTACTTGGCCGCAGGAAAGAAAGCCTAAAACTAGAGTAGGAATGTCATCTTTAGAAATCATCTTTTGGAGCAGTTTTATTAATTTCACTTCTCTGTGGTTACCACATGTTTGGGGAAGACAATTGGTTTCACAGATCTGTGTGGGAGGCTGAAGATTTGGCTCTGAGGCGGTGGAGAAAACCTACAGCAAGAGCGGGCTCACTAATTGACACACAGCAAAGATGTTCCTTAAGGAAACTTTTCTCTTCGTGCCTGCTTTTTTTTATTTAATTTTTAATTTTTAAGTTAATTGTATTTTTTAAAAGAGAGGCTCTATTTTTGTTTTCCCTCCACTCATCTATTTCCCATCCCAATTCCCTCCCCACAATTTCCACTTCAGAAGTTAAAGGGAAGACTGCACTAAGTATTGAGTCGTAATTTTGGCTTCAAAGTCTCTGCCAATGACTACTAAGGTGTCCAAGACCAGGGCTCCAACAGAAATGATCCCTTGTTGGGGCGCCTGGGTGGCTCAGTTGATTGGATATCGACTTTTGATCTCAGCTGAGGTCTTGATCTCAAGGTCATGAGTTCAAGAACCACAGTTGAGCTCCACCCTTTTTTTTTTTTAAAAAAAAAAAAAAGAAAGAGAAAAAAAAAATGGGCCTTTGATGCCTGGGCTTCCATATCTGAGGCCTCCAGCTAGGTGTCTCTGATCTGAGCATGGTCTTGGCAAGGTACAGAGAAGCAGATGATTCAGGTCAGTTCATGAGCACTCTTATTTGAGAGAAGTAGGCTCACGGCTACGGAGGGCACTGATATAGGACCACCCTCATACGTTCTTAAGGGAGAGGGACTGTACTATTGGATGATTTTTGAGATGTCGACTTGAATGACTACATCATCCAGATAGAAATCAGTACTGATTCTAAATAAATAATAGGCCAGGCTGAAAAAAGAAATCTCAATCGTTTGATCTGTGGGTGGTGGTGGGTGAGTAGCTGCTGTTTTAGAACTTTGAATGTGGGTCCCTTGGCATTAGCTTTATTTAAAATGGAGTAGTTGTTCTTCACGCTCTCTGAAAAGTTAATAGCCCACCTTAACAGAGATGGTAGCCCCGCAGCATTTCTACATGACTAATTATACTGCCTTTGTGGGAGGAGGAAGACATGGCACATCAGAGAACTCACAGAAGAGAGGGCTCTTTCCCAGCAGATTCCATAATGACTCGAGATGGGTAAGAGGTTGATCAGCAGATGTTTGGGAACCCGATGTGAAAGAGACAGGAGTGGGGACAAGAACTTATGTCTTTGGCCACATGTCCAAGAAATCCCTCATCCCAGTGTGGCTGAAAGCAGCTGTGATCACTTTTCCCTTCCCTCTGTTCTTACATTTGCTCTGTTCTCCAGTCCTTGGTGCAGGGCAATTGTTGTTCTGCCCCAGAGTTTCCCTGACTAGCATGAAAAGGAGTGGCAAGGCTGGGCTGGTCCTGTGTGTGAGTCCCAAAGAACCAGCTCCGTGAAGTTATGGGAAGGGAGGGAGGTGCCAGTGAAGTCTGGGAGTGAGTGGGAGTTTAGACGACGTCCAAGTTCAGACGATGACAAGAAAACGCCTATGGGGCTCAGCTAGAGGCTCCTGGGGTGAGGATTTGAATCAGCTCTGCTGTTCTGTGACCTTGGCTAAGATCAAAACTCTCCCCAGAAAAATGAGAGTTACAGCATATCAGCCAGCCAAAGAGGAGTATTATTTCAAACACTGAAGTACTACATGAAAGAAAAAAAAAGTGAGACCCAAGGGAAGGAAGGAAAAAGGGGGCTGTGAGTGGAGAGGAAGTGACACGTTTCATGAAATCGGAGCTTTTTAAGGTTGTTTTGGGCACAGTTTCAAGAGGAAGTGCTGGTTATTAAGACAAACAATTGCTAATCTAATCTCTATCAAGAGACATATTTAAGTTCAAGCACACATTTTTTTTTTTTTTTTTTTTTGCCTCTTCTGGATTCTGGATTTTCAATTGAATGCTGGAATATGAGTGTAAATCCGATGGAAGCAAAACAATTTACGGAAGAACCCCTTCTGATTTCTGCTACATGTATGAAGTTGAAGAAAACTGATCAGCAATCCAGAACAATCTAATTTTTTTGGACTTCTGCCTAGAACCCCCTTTCCTAATTAATGAATTAACCTTCCTTTAGACTTCCTCCTTTGAAGGCTTCCCATACCTCTGTTCTTGTCAGCCTGCCCTCTTCCGGGCTCTGAGGCCCCTTGGGCACCCCTACATGGTCACCACATTGCACCTGGCTGGAATGGCCTGGGTACTTATCTGCTTGCTCTCCCCTAGTGGCTCCTTGAAGACGGCAAACTCACTGCTCATGTTAGCTGCAATAAACATTAGGCCAATGCTGAATGTTGAGGGGATATAGACAAATAAGGATCATCCTCCTGTTAGTTTTGTATTGCTGTATAACAAATTACCACAAAGCGAGTGGCTTAAAATGACACACATTTCTTAATACAGTTTAATTTACTAACATGGTTTCCATGCATCAGGAGTCTGCCCACAGCTCAGGTGGGTCCTCTGCCCAAGGTCTCAGAAGAGCTATAAGGTGTTGACCTGGGGCCTCTGAGGATGATCCTTTTCAAGCTCATTGAGGTTGTTGTTTAGAATTCATTTCCTTGTAGTTGAATGACTGAGGCTCCTTGCTTCTTACTGACTGTCGCTGGAAGCCACCCTCAGCTCCTAGAAGCCACCAGCACTTCACAACATGGATGCTTATGATGAAGATAAGGCTAGCAAGAGAACCTTTCTCACTGCAGTACGCTAGAACAGAATCCACATAATGCATGTAATCAAAGGAGTGACCTCTCATCACCTTTTCCTACTCTACTGGTTAAGAGCAATTCCCAGGTCTTGCCTATACTCAGGGGAAGGGATGATTCAAGGGCACAAACCAATGGGAAGAATTGGGTATGTCTGCTTCAATCACTATACAAAGGGGTTCCACTATTATAAGAACTTTCACTCCCCCTCAAAAAATAGTTGTTCCTTTTCTTTGAGAATTGCAGGAGAATAGCTTAATATTTCTAGCCCATGCTCTATTATCTGAGTCAATTCCTATGTTTTGTGGTTGCTTGTTCAGAAAATAAGTATGGCAATCTGATATTTATCAAATTATACCTTAAAGCCCTCATGTTAGTTACTCAACTATTGGTTCTCAGCTCAAAATTCACCCTTCTATAGTCTCTGTGATGCTGGGACTCTGCAAATTATTTCTCCTTTGTTAGCTGGCTTTCTGTTGGTTCTTCTAATCAGGGGTAAGAGGGAAGGAGCAGAGGAGAGGGCACTTGTTCCTTCCTATTTGGCTGCTGATGCCAGCATTATTCCTTCATCCAGCAGTGGTAGTTGGTTCTGTTTCAGCTTCTTCCAACATTTCTAGAGTCAGCCTCACTGGACCCCTCAGAGAGCATCACAGCCGGGCAGTGATCTGTTTATGGAGCTCTGAGCCCCAGCTCCATGGAATCCTTCTAAGCTTTTAGGTTCTGATAATCCCATTCTCTTCTCTTTGTCCTCCTTAGTGGTGGCAGCAACTATTACCTTGGTGTTAGTTCACTTATTACCTTGGTGTTAGTTCCATATTTTCATTTTTTTTTTTGTCAGCCATCCAACAGGTATTTAACCAAATCCTTACATTATATTTTCTCTGTTAAAATACCTAGTATGGTTCATTTTTCTAACTGACCCTGACAGATACAGTATTATAATTTTCATCTAAATTGCCAAGAAATTACAGGGTTTTAATAACTGCTGTTGGAATTTTATACACCAAAGGAACTGACATTTTGCAAACAGTTGAAACCCATCTTCTGGTTTCCAAGTTGATACTTTTAAGAATGTTGGGCCCATAGTTGACTTTGCAAGCTTGTGTAAGGCTTCCTGACTAAGTAGTAATAGATATAAATAAGCTCACAGAGGGTGATTCATTTACTCCCAAATTATAGTGAATCATGACTGAAGATACTCCAGCCCCTGAAAAGCCCAAACTTAGAAATCAGGGGAGCTATTTGTGTGAAGTTAAGGAATATACTCAGATATCCCCATTTCACGGATGATAAAACAGAGTCATTTCTATTCAAGGCCTTCTTGCCAGTAGAAGGCTTGGCGTCAAGCCCTAGAGCAACAAGTGTCTTCTCACCTGGCCCCTGGACTGGTTCCTCTTCCTGGGTTCCCTAACTTTTTTAATGGCATCCATATTCAAGTTCAAAATGTGAATTACTGAAAGCTGACTCCAGCCATTCTTGCTGAAATTAGGCCTGCTGATTTTCCTCTAGAACGTCTCCTTCATTTGTGTTCTACAGTCTCTGAATTTCCTTAGGCCCTTGTTAACCTCCTGGCCAGGCTATTAACATAGCCTTTTGATCAGTCTCCTTGCTGTTATCCATTTGGCCCACTGCTACCAGAAAACCTCTCTCATATATAACTCACAACATTACTCCTCTCCTCAGAAACCTTTGGTGGCTCCCTATGGCCTATAGGGTAACACTCAAATATCTCAGCTGGTAAGGTCAAACTTCCTTCAAAATTTGATCTCAAACTTTGTTCCCAGCCTTACCTCCTGTTTCTCCCTGTTAGGTGTCCTTCATGCTAGCCAGACCTGTCCACAGCCTCTAGGACCTGCTAGAGTCTAGGGTCCTGCTGAGCCTGTCCTTCCTCCTGCTGTAGTTCACACAACCCCTTAGCATGATCCCATCTCCCCTCTCTAAAGACCTTCTCACATTCCACTTCCTCCACGCAGCCTTCCTTGACTCTCCTAACTGAATAATCTCTTATTTCTACTTTCTGCAATGATCAGTAAGACACGTGTAGATGGGTGAGAGAGCTACAGGAGTTGGATGGTTAACACCTGATGATGGCCTATTCTGTTCCCCAACATTGCATGTACTCCTAACCCGCCTCACTTCCTCTAACTCTCATGGAGATCCTATGAGATACCAACTTCCATTTTTATCATCGACGAAGCCGACTCAGTAAGGTTGCATAAATTATTCAAGATCTCATAGCTTGTTTGCTGTCTTAGGTAAATTGTTCGTATTCTTTCTTTTTTATCCTCCAAATGGATAGCTCTTTGAGAACAGAGAGCCTTCCTGGTTCAGCTATGACTCCCTTTTCTAAACGTGTGGAATATCTTGTGCACGGTGGGCAATAAATCACCGATTTGCTGAAAAGTCTCAGAATTCACAACTTTTGCCACCAAATTGTTTTGTCATATTCCTTGGTACAGAATTTTATTTTATTTTATATTGTGGGGTATAGTTCAACCATACACCTGTATTCTATATAATGTAAGTTGAGATAGGGGACAAAAAAGGAAGAGTGTTTCTAAAAAATTTGGAATAAATATAATAAAAAAAATAATTCCTTCTGCTGTAATTTGAGAGATGGTCTTTACCTGACAGGGGTTCCCAAAGTCTCTGCTTTAAGAAGTTATAAACAAATTCCTTGTTATCATTAACCAGTCTTAAAAAAAACAAATGGTCCACAAAACATTCTTCTTTCCTTCTGAAGGTTTTACGATGCATTGTTATCATAAGAAGTTATAAACAAATTCAGATGGACTTTCAATTTGTAAAGAAACTGCTCATCGTGCACAGAATCCTTCTGAATGTCTGCTAGTGATCACTTTGTTTTCAAAGTTTGCATTTTTGTTTCTTGGCATGGATTTTTAAAGCAGGGCATTGCCTGATACACAATGAGGGAGGCATGTCCCTTTCGAAAAACTGAATATAGCTGGGGTTGGGGTGAGAATTGTTCAAAAGCTACTCAAATGATTTATTAAACAAAAAGTCAGGAGCATAGATTCAAGGTCACGAGTTAGAACCTTGAGGTCAAGAAGGAACTTGATTCTCTTGGAAATAATAAGGCTGACCTTTTGGGAGGGCAGCTATGGGGAGATGGTTGCACAGATAACTCCTCAAGACTTACATGCAGAGGGATACATTTTTGGTAAATGCATTCAGTTGCCTTTTACTCTGATTTCAGAGCTGTGTGCACTGTGGGAACCACTCCTGGATTCAAGATGGATTTCAAAGAACCAAGGGCTCCTTATGCAGCCCCACATCCGGGTGGCCATTTCGTATTCTTGTGAGGGGCCTAGGGAACAGAGATGGAAGTGTCTGAGGTGCGGGGGAGGAGGGAGGAAGTTCACAGAAGAGGCTAGGGTAACCAGATTGCTTGTTAAACAAGTGGAGGAGGCGTGGGGGGGAAGTGGTCATTCATCATTTCTCTTTCTTTTTTCTGAGCACCTTGCTCAGGAGCCACTCCTCTGACCCTTGATGAGGGATGGTCACTATAATAAAGTATCCCCACTTCATACAGACAGGCACTGTGAATGACCTGTCCCTGGTGGGACCAGGGTTTGAGGGATTTCCTGCTCTGAGCATGAAGTCTTATTTCTCTCTCCCCACTGTTCTGGTTTCAGTTAAGGTTGTTCTGGGTCATAGATAAGGCAGGGATAACTGGCCACCGTGGGACCTTACCCTCCTTGTAAGTGTGACTGTGTTGGATGACTTGGTTGGCCCTAGCCCACTGAGCTGCTGGCTCACAGACTTTTGAACTTTCATGGGCAACCTCTTCCGCCTGGCCCCACAGCTGTTCAGGCCAGGGGCCTTTGGAAGCCAGGGCTGTGAATCTGCTGGCCAGCACAGCAAGGAGACCTGAGCCCATCTGTTGCTGGCCCCACGGACAGGCTGAGCAAGCAGCCCAGCCACCTACTCACTGTGGTTCAAAGGACACTGAAAGGTGGGGCAGCCATATCATTTACCATAAACGTGGGTCACTTCCAGGAGTGAAAAGGGGCACTAATGAAGAATTATGTTGGGGCCATAAGCAAAAACTGGAGTTGTCTCTGGGAAATCCAGAATTACTGGACTGAAAGGCAACTTGGCTTCAATTTAATTTAACAGCATTTCTTAAGGGTCTCCGAGCCAAGCATCATCCCCTTCTATAACTGGATATGGACATGTTGAGAAGTAATGCCAAGAGAGAGGGTCAAGAGCAATCATGGAAGCAGGAGCAAACAAAAAGGCAACAGAAGGAGGGCGAGGTTACTCTCCAGGGCAGGGGAAGGGCAGTTACATAGGGAAGACATCAACAAGCAAGGAGCTTTGAAAGACATGTTTCAGAGACATAGAGATGGCAGAAGGGATTTCTAGAAAGGACAAACAACAGGTGCAAAGCCACACATACTGGAAAGCACACAGCGCATTTGAGGGATTACAGGAATGTGAAGAGTGATGTATGACAAAGAAGTGGCAGGGGACAAAGCCAGATAGAAGTCGTCCCATGAGCTGGCCCCAGGCCATGCCGGGCAGCTTGGATGGGCTTCTAGCAGGACTGGCAACCACGGCAACCCTTTGCTAAGGGCCATGGTGGGCCATTGGATGACTCTAAGTAACAATGTCAGCATATCTCTGATTGAGAATAGACCTCGTGGAGTAGGAGGGAGGCTAGATGGGTGGGGGAAGAAAGGTGGGAGGCCACTGTGATAAACTTTTAGTCATGCAATCAACCTTATTTAGGGCCCGCCAGATGCCAGATAGGGTGCTAGGCTGGGAATTCAAAATTGAGAACACAATCCATTCCCCATATCCGTCACAAGCCAGATGAGACAAGGTGAGGGCCTGGACCAAGGCAATAGAAGTGATGATGGATAAGAGACAGTGAACAAGAGGGAGGTTTCAAGAGAGAGAGCAAGAGGTTTTAGGGTTGTAGGTTGGGGACGAGGTGGTTGGCAGTGCCCTTCTCTGAAATGGGAACACCCGAGAGAAGCAGGTTTACTTCCACTTAGCTCCCCCTGGCTTCTTTGTACTCACTACATTTGTCCTATTGGATAAAGTTCTTAGGAGCTTTCTAAAGACATAGATATTTTCACTAGGTTTAGATTTATCTGATACTG
>CM053617.1:17957585-17976473 GCA_028646535.1 Procyon lotor
GATTCCCTTTATATTATATGTCCAGAAGAGGCAAATCTACAGACATAGAAAGTGGATTGGTGGTTGCCTAGGGTAGGGGTATGGGTGACCTGGAGTGATGGCTAAGGGGTGTAGGGTTAGTTTTGGGGCAATGAAATGTTCTAAAGTTGATGGATAGTGGTGATGGATACACAAGTCTGTGAAAATCCTAAAAACCATCGAACACTTTAAATGGGGGAGGTGTATGGTATGTGAATTAAATCTCAATAAAGTTGTTTTTTAAAAGTGAAAAAAAAAAAAAAAGACTGTGGACTTTGAGAAACTGAGGGTTTTGGAAGGGAGGGTGGTGGGGGATGGGTGAGCCTGGTGGTGGGTATTGAGGAGGGCACGTATTGCATGGAGCACTGGGTGTGGTGCATGAACAATGAATCTTGGAACACTGAAAAAATAAAATAAAATTAAGATGTTAAAATAAAATAAAAAATAAAGCACTGTGGAGGACAGACTGCAAGGCATGAGGGTGAGGGTAGGGAGCCAGACAGGACTCTCTGGCAGCAGAGCGTGTGAGAGACAGCAGAGGGGGCACTGGTCTGGCAACGATGGAGGTGATGACAAGTGGTTGGATGAGCACAGATTCTGTCAGCTCTTCCTGAGAGGCTGGACGGAGAATGTGCGGGAACAAGAGGAGTCAAGAATGTCTCCCAGGGCTTCCCACCATCCCAACCTAGTTCAGAGGTACAAAATGGGAAAACTAGTTCATGAAGATGGGTTCCTCGCCAGCCATCCCTTTGGGAGATCACTCTTCTTGGCCCATTTGACCTCAGCCTGAATCCCCAAAACATCGATGGGCATCTAACCCGAATTATAGACTAAATGATAGGAAGAGATGGAAAGTTTCAGGCATATACTCTCTGTAAACTGATCCAGTGGCAGTTTATTCCCAAGAAGGCAGTACTAGGGATTCTCGAAGCCAGTCTTAGGGCCCCCCCCCAACCCCGGAAATAACAGTTTGGCTATGGAAAAAAGCAGAAAAAGGCCCTTGATGGGCCTGGCAAGTGTATCTCCTCCCCCACCCTCCAAATCCAAGCCCACTGCTAATCAAAAATGTCATTCTTTTTTTTTTTAAGATTTTATTTATTTATTTGACAGAGAGAGAGATCACAAGTAGGCAGAGAGGCAGGCAGAGAGAGGGAAGCAGGCTCCCTGCTGAGCAGAGAGCCTGATGTGCGGCTTGATCCCAGGACCCTGAGATCATGACCTGAGCCGAAGGCAGAGGCTTTAACCCACTGAGCCACCCAGGTGCCCCAACAATGTCATTCTTATTCATTGTGACTAGATGTCACCTCACACTCCAAATCAACCACAACATGTCCCGCAGCCACTACCCGTTAATGACAGATGACTGCCATTCTGGCTTCTGATTTGTCATAGTGGTTTAGTTCTTCAAGGCCAGACAGTCCTGAGGTAGGTAACCTTTGACCATCTCCTAGGCGGGAGAGCTTTCAGCCACACTATGGAAGCAGCAAAAAAGGAAACAGATTGATGAAGCTTTGCCCTGGACCTTTTACTGTCATGTTGTCTCAGAGTTCGTCTTTGGCGACAGTGTTAATCACGCCGCAGTGCACTCAGTCACCCGGGCGCCTGCTGTGGTCACTACGCCACTGTGTTCTCCCAAACAGGTCCTGAGGGATTCTGGAAGCCTCACACCTCTGATTACCTCCTTCCCAGCCAGGACTCCCATTTCCCCATTCTCTCTGTGCATGATACCAGGAGGTAATAGTTTAAACCGCATATGTCTATTTCTGCCAGGTCTTCAACCATCTGATACATAATGTCCTTTTCCCACAAAATGATGCCTTCACTCCATAATACCCTTAGGGTAACATGCACAGAATGGGAATTTCTGGAATTGTGACAGAACTTCTGGGAAGAAAGGTATTTTGGGGCAGGGAGCTTTTAGCCCTCTAGAAGACATGACACCAGACAGACAAGAGTCCAGGTGGGTCACCATCTATCATTGCATGCCATAGTAAGCCAGCCCTTTCCAGCTTGTGACCTACCAAGGGCCATTTTGAACAATCTTTGGGGCAGAAGAAAATTAGCATGCCATCCTGACTCTGCCAAAGCTCTTCTACTAACACTGTACACATAGAACCTCAACTTCTAGGTATTGTTTGGAATTGATTTCATCCACACCAAACTACATGATGAAGAGGCTCAAAAGGGAAATTTCTTAACCGTGTATAGTACTCTGACCACATCCTGCCCAGAAAGGAGGGGCTGGGCTGTGGGTCACTGTCCAAGACATCTAAATGCACAGTCCTGTTTTTTTTTTTCAGTTGTTTATTTTATTTGGGGCTCCACACTTGGACTTTTGAGAAAATTCTTAAATTTTTTTAACTAACCCCACCCACACAAATAGAATGACTCACCCCAGAGGGGTCTAAGTTGATGTCTGGTAAGGCAGGGAGATTAAACAACTGCACTAAAAAACAATGTCTTAAATTATCCCTGTAGCAATTGCTGCTTGGAAGAAAGGCCCAGAGAGAGGGCATCCTGATACTCTTTCATTGATATATCAAAGTCCCAGCCGAAAATAATGGTACACTCAAATTGTGAAGTAGGAGGAGAGTTAGTGAGAAAGAGACTCTTTTCAGAGATGTGGCAAAGGTATAAGGAACGAAGAAAGAGTGTAGCATCTGGGGCTAGCCCCAGCAGCCCTCCCCTTACTCTCCCTGGTCCTGAATAGGCAGAGAAAGAGCAGTTTCCAAGGAAACAGAGGATTGTGAGGAGAGGGTCCCCAACAGGCACTATATGACTCGCAGTATTAGGATCCAGGCAGTCTATCTTGTCCCCACAGGAAGGGAGTCAGGGGAATAAATACCCCAGTTTCATTCTTACCTAATTTGGCAGATCTCCTGCTGGTGCCAACAAGAAGCCCAGGCAAGGAAGCCCAGTGATCAGTCCACAGGTCAGTCCCCCAGGGCACATAGCTGGGAGGAGAAGGGTTGACACTGGATCTGGGGTGGGGGTGGGGGTGTAACAAGAAGATACGCAGCAGATATGGTACATTTGTGTATAAGCAAATAAGTCAAGTCCAAGAAAAGTAAGACAACTCTTTGAGACTTCTCTGGCTCCAAAATTCTCTAACTCTAAATACATTGATTTTTTTTATTGGGTCGTTTGCTACTTTTCTTTTCAAATTACCCAAGTACTCCCTTAAAAGAATGTATTTAAATCTAGGGTGGTAAATGGGCTTTATCTCACATGTCAATTCCAGTCAATGGGCTGTACCAGCCTCCATTGTCTTGTTGAGGATTGGGAGCCCCAACTGGGCTTGGCAAGACTAAGTGCTATACTGATAAGTATGCCCACCATGTGCTCTGGAAAAGCAAAACACAGAGAAGTCTTCATATCAATATCCATTAAACTAAAGCAAAAGGAGAAATTGAGATAATTATCTAGATAATCTGATTTAAAATAAACTTATCCAGAATATTCCCTTTAAGTTTGTGTATGTTTATGTGTTTTTGTATGATTTCAATGTATCTAGTACAGAAAAAAGGTTCTATGAGTACTACAGACACGAATATCATGTCAGTTTCTAGGAGCATGAACAGTTGATAATTCTGAATTTATCCTACTGATGGTTTTATGTTCACATGGATACATGTTCACATGCTTCACATGTGAAATGGCATAGATGATCTTACAAAATGACTTGTTACCTCTATGTTTACTCTCCAGATCTACATAGTCCAATATGGTAGCTATGGGTCCTATGTAGTCATTTTAATTTAATTAAAATTAAATAAAATTAAAACTTCATCTTTTCAGTCATGCTAGCCCCGTTTCAGTTATTCAATAGGTGCATATAAGACAGGACAAATATAGAATAGTTCCATCACTGCAGGAAGTTCTATTGAAGGTGCTGCTCTAGAATCCAAGGCATTGGATAAAAAAATGTATTCATTGTTGGATACAATGAAAATGATGTGTCTCTAAGGGTCCCTTAGGCATTTTTTATTAGCTTTTTATTTTAAATTCAGTATAGTGAACATAGAGTGTTATATTAGTTTTAGGTGTACAATGTAGTGATTCAACACTTACATGCAGCACCCAATATTCATCCCAACAAGTGTGCTCCTTAATCCTCATCATCTATTTCACCCATCCCTCACCCCACCTCCCTTCTGGTAACCTTCAGTTGGTTCTCTATAGTTAAGAGCCTGATGTTTGATTTGTCTCTTATCTGCCTTTACTCATTTGTTTTGTTTCTTAAGTTCCACATATGAGTAAAATCATATGGTATATGTCTTTCTCTGATGACTTATTTCACTTAGCATAATACTCTCTAGCTCCAACCACATCACTGCAAATGGCAAGAATTCATTCTTTTTAATGACTGAGTAATATTCCATTGTGTATATGTACCACTTCTTCTTTATCCATTCATCTATCAGTGGACACTTGAGCTGCTTCCATAATTTGGCTACTATAAATTATACAGCAATAAACATAGGGGTATACCTTATCACTTTGAATTAGTGTTTTTGTAGTTTTTGGGTAAATACCCACTATATCACTTAAGCATTTTACTAATCCTATTAGCACAAACTAAGTGCTTTATAAACATTATCTCATTTAACCCGTGTATGAGTGCGTGCGTGTGTGTGTGTGTGTGTGTGTGTGTGTGTGTGTATGTGTGTGTTTGTGTGTGTGGTGAGAACACTTAAGTTCTGTCAGGATATTTCAAGTGTACAATATGGTATTATTTATTAGGGTCACCATTCTGTATATTAGACCCTCAGAATTTATTCATCTCATAATTGAAAGTGGTACCCTTTGATCTACATCTTCCTGTTTGCCCCTCCCCTCCCAGCAACCACCATTTTACTCTCTGTTTAAATGACATCAGCTTTTCTCAAAAAAAGATTCCACATATAAGTGATACCATACTATATTTATCTTACCCTGTCTGGTTTATTTTCCTTAACATAATGCCTTCCAGATTCATCCACATTGTTGCAAATGGCAAGATATCCTTCTTTTTACAGCTGAATAATATTCCATTGTATAAATATCATGTTCACCCATGCCAGATATGAGGATTGTTTTCATATCTTGGCTATTGTAAATAATGCTGTAATGAAAATGGAAGTACAGATATTTCTCTTTGAGGTCCTGTTTTCTTATCCTTCCTATATGTACCCAGGAGTAGAACTGCTGGATTATATGGTAATTGTACTTTTAATTTTTGAAGAACCTCCATCCTCTTTTCCAGAGTGTCTGTACCAATTTACATTCCCACCAAAAGTGCAAAAGAGTTCTTTTCTCTCTACATTCTCACCAAAATTTGTTAGCTCTTATCTTTTTAGTAATATTCATCCTAATAAATATGAGGTGATATCTCTTCATGTTTTTGATCTGCATTTCCCTGATGACTATTGATGTTAAGCACCTATTCATGTCCCTATTGTCTATCTGTACATCTTCTTTGGAAAAATGGGACCTATTCAGGTCCTTTACTCAAAATCTCCCCTAATTTTTACAACCAATGGATGAGGGAGGAATTATCACTCCCATGTTACAGATAAGGCCATGAGAAGCAACTCATCCGATAACCACAAGGTAGTAACTAAAAGAGGCAGTAACTAAAAGAGCTCAATTCAAAACTAAATCTAAATTTAGTTTAAACTGAACTAAATTCAAAACAGCAATTCTATTGAACAATTCATTTGGTTTTTGTGTTGAACACTAGAGACTCCCCAAAATATTAACTAAGTTGAAATATAATTTATTTGCCAAACCAGCATATTTCCTTACATAATAGAGCATAACCTGTTGTTCAAAATGTATGATAGAGTAAAGTAGGACATGTCCTTGAATTAACCTTTCCTCCATCTTTAGTATTGTAAAGAGGGATTAATAAGCAAATAAATGTCATACTACTTTTATCTGCATCAGTCAGGGTCCCATCGAGAAACAAATGGCACACTCAAACAGTAATTGAGGACAGTTTAATAAAGTGATGACTATTTCTCTTTATGTATGGGCGTATGTATATGCCCAAGATGTGGGCAGTGTTTAGGAAAACCAACAAGGAAAAGTGCATACCTGTTGGCAAGCAAGAGTCAGAAGCCATTACTACCCAAAGCCTGAGGTAGAGGCAGACCAAGGGAGGGCAGCACTTACTGGAACCAGAAAGGGCTGCTGTATGGAGAAGGTGCTTGATGAAAGCTGTGGCCTTTTGTAGAGGGACACAGGGAACTTCGAGTGACTCAGTGGGAGAGAGCCACCTCACTGACCAATTACCCTCCGAAGTGAGGCAGTCCATTAAGACCATCTACACGGTACAGCCGACTGGGGTGCCCAGCAAGATGGAAACGTGGAGAAGAGGGCCACATAGAAGATATCACGTATATTATCTTTCTGTGTGGTTTGGAAAAAGACTAAGGACAGCAAGGCATGAGGTTGATGTTCATAGGAATAAGGTGGACTAACAACAGACTCCTTATGTCACAGGGAGTCACTTATGGCCAGTCAGAGCCTCGTGGTAGGTGAAAAGCCCAGCCTCAGGCCCAAGCGGGTCACAGGTCTCTTCCCGTCACTAGTCTAAGAATACTAAGTGAGTATTTGACTTCACTACCAGATTTCTGTCATGCCGTGGTGAAGGACATGCCAACTGAGCCGTGAAGCTAACCTGAAGCAAACAGGCACTTTCCAGGAACATTTACTTGGTTGAAGAGGCTGCTGGGTTAGTGGCCTGAGCTTTGGCAGTTAGAGTCACAGAACTGAGAACAAGGGTCATGTGTGGTCTTCACTCCAGGGCCATGTCTGTGGAGCTGCTGAATGGAGCATTTGGGACGAATCTCGGAATCACTGCTTATCAAGTGCCTCCTGCATCCTAGACACCAGCACACCAATCACCCGGCTTCCCTCTCCATTCCTGGGCACACCATTCCCTTTTATGGAGTTAGGACTTGGCACCGGCTGGCTGCTCCCTCTGCCCAATTCCCATCCCCCACCTAGCCTGTCAACTCCTATCCCGACTTCAAAACTCACCCTGGGGATCCCATCCTCTGGGAAGCTTTTCCAATTGCTATTCTGAAGGCTGAGGGGCTCCCTCCCTGAGATCCTCGCAGCTCTTGGCTCATCCTGCCGTTGGTTAGTGGGTATCAGAATCCAGTGAAATCAATCAGTTGATGTGTTGGCCTCCTCAGCCTTGGTGGGAGCTAAGTGCCTGAAAGAGGATGGTTTTCATTAAATGGAGTCACTTGGGATCTTTGAAAGGCACTGTGTAAGGCACTGTGTTAGGCACTGTGGGAGTAGGTGTGGGAGTGATGTGCACGTGGGAGGAAAGAGGTAGATGAAGAAAGAGTAAAGTCTCTGATCCCTGCCCTCAAAGGCAGAGTCATCAGATCAAATAGAGGATGCCCAGTTAAATTGGAATTTCAGATAAGCAATAAACAATTCTTAATGTAACTTTTTAAATAAATTTCACACAAATAGATCCAAGTACTGCATGGGACACACATGAACTAAAAAAATATTTATTTGAAATTCAAATTTCACTGGGCAGCTTGAATTTTAATTTGTTAAATCTGGAAACCCTATTCAAAGGCCTCGTACTCTAGCTGCTGAAATAAGATGCAACGGCCCGGGTCCTTAGCACCGCCAGTCTCCACAGAGCTTGCTAAGAACACAAGGGAAGTGCATTTCGGGGGCCAGTGGAGGCCCTTGGGGCAGCCCTCTCTGCTTCTCAGCAGAGGGGTCTCACCAGCAATGGTGGCTTCTCTCTCTGCTGCCCCAGCTTGCAGAAGCGAGGTGAGCTTCAAGCTCCCCCTGCCTTGAAGGAAAAGTTCCTGGACTTGAGTTTGATTGGCTGTGTCACTTTCAGGAAATCACTGAACGCCTCTAAGTGTCATTTTCCTTTCCTTTCAGTTATCTGAAAAACTCAGAATCAATTTACAAAGTGGGGAGGGGTATATCCCCTGTGATATAACTGTGATATCCTTTGGGATTCACACAGGATCCACTCTGAGAACAATTAGAATCTTCCTGGAGCTTCCTCCACTGCCCCACCCTTTGCTGCCCCCCGCCGCTGACAGACACAGGCCCCAGGCATGAGCCAAGAAACGAATGCTTATTTCATGCCTCATCCCTCAGAATCTTCTGTATCAGGGGTCAGCAAGCTTTTGCTATAAAAGGCACGATGGTGAATATTTTAGGCTTTGCAGGCCATCTAATTTACAAATTATAAACTATTTTAGGCTTTTCAAGTTTCTGTTGCAACCACTCAACTCTTCCATCGTAGCATGAAAGCAGCCAAAGACAGCATCAGTGTGTAAGCAAACAAATGTGGCCACGCCCCGGCACAACTGAATTTGGGGGCACAAAAAAGGCTGATTTCATGTAATTTTCATGTATCGTGAAATAGTATTCTCCTTGTGCTTTTTAAAAAATTGAATAAAATACACATAAAATGCTGACAGTGCGAGCCATTAAGGAAAAACAAAACAAAACAAAAAAACAGACACCAGGCCAGATTTGGCCCTTGGCTGTGTGTGGTCTACCCAGGCCTGTTCTATAAGGACCAAATCATTCACCTCTAATAAAGTCTTCAGGCTGGAGGGGTGGTCCACCTCCTATGATTCGCGCCCTAGAGCAGAGGGGGCAAAAGGGCCCGTCTGAGCTCTTACCCACCCCTGGCCTCTGTCATTAACTCGAAGTGTGAATCCAGGGAAATTATATCACCACTTCCTGTCTCATCCTCTTCTGTTTAAAAAAGGACCCAGGGTGAAGGGGCATTATATTTAGCAAGCTGCTAAATAAAGTGATTGGGAAATAGAAATGAGGTCAATAAGGACAGACACTTCACCAGGACGGTCCAAGTATTGAGTAATCTTGAAAATCATATGGCAAGAGAAATAGAGAAATTAAATTGTTTTCCTTGTAAATTTTCCACCATGATTCTTTTACTTCATGGAAAGCAGAGCAATGTGTGAGGTCATTTTTCCTTCATATACAATTCACTTTCATGGAGTTTATTTAAAAAAAAGGAGGGGGGGAGAGGGAGGGAGTTTCTCACAGAAACAGAGAAGCCCCAATGCTTGACTGAGCCCATAGGGAGCATTTTCTCTTGGAGGCCATTTCTTCCCACCCATTCCCTGCCCCTCCTCTTGCTTCCTACACTGCTTCCCATCCCCATCTGGTATATCCCAGTTTTCCCCCACAATAGATAATCCTCATCTCTCTTCCTTCTTGCAGGATTGTGGTGCCTACAAATACCAGGTATACTGCAAAACCAGGAACCCAACACAAACTACAGTGCTTAGAAATCATGCCGTTTTGATGATATGACATCAGAAAGATAGGGGAGAAATTAAAGAAAATTCTTAAAACATATGAGAGTACGAAGTGTAAGGTAAACAATGATATAAAACCCCAAGTATAGAGAGGAAGGTACTTGTCTCTATCACCCAGGAATTTTTGCTTGTGACACATGGCAATCAACTGTAAATGACAAATCCTGGGGAGTTTAGAAAAAGGGCCTTGCAGGTGACATGAGGGGAAAAGATCAAGTTTGGATAAAAGTAGACAGCATCCACCAGACGGAATGATAATTAGAGATAATAATAGTCAAGTACAAGGATGCCAGAATATTGGTGTCTACAAGTTACAGTAGGGTCAAACCTCATTTTTAATCACTTTGAACATGCCGTTTTTATTTCTTGGCTGATGAATTGTTCCCAGACAATCTTGGTGTATCTACAGAGCATTTAGTTCAACCAAGGTCAAAGACAGGCACATTCTCCTTAAAGCCTCATTCCTTCTCAGATGCTTAAGCAAATGGCTTATAAGAAGCTACATGGAGCACAAAAGGGGACACCAGAATTCAGGGCCTGGTCCTGCCCCATTAAGCCAAGCGAATGTGAGCCCATGAACTTCTCTAAGCCTCCATTCCTTCATCCACAGAATGGGGCTAATGCTTTCTTCCACTTCCCACACAGCTCTGTTATGAAGCTCAAGCAATACAACATGTAGAAAGGGCTTTGCAAATAACAAAACTAGAAGTGCTTCTCATGATTATTATTGTTACCGAAGAAGGAAGAGTTGTTGGAATCAACTGCTTTGTTACTGAATGGCAGCTTCGGTTAGTTGAACAGATGACTTGTAAGGGTTAATCAGCACATGTCTTGGTCACCAGTTAGGCCTGGTGAGTCAGAGCCCCAGAGCACGAGGCCCAGATCATGGGCTCCGTGAGACCTGCTCATCTGATTTGGGCAGCAGAAGCTTTCAAGTTCAAGAAATCTGGGACTCAATCCCATCTTTCCCCCTTCCTCACTAGGCAAGTCCCTCAGGCCTTCCAACCCTCGGTTTCCCTATCCCTCAGACTAGGACATTAACACTGCCTTGCAGAGTTGTTGTGAGGCTCAGAGACAACAGACCATTCCCTGGTACCCAGTGGGTTCTTCACCTAGGAGCAAGCCGGAACGAGTGCTGTAACGGGAAGAGGTGATATTTTTAACCCTTAACAGCTATTTTGCAAATGCATGTGGAGATCACTTATGCAGACAATCTTCTCAGATCTATCCCTACTTCTTGAAAACTTTAAAAAGACATGGCTCACTAGTGATTGGACATGCATCTAAAAATGAGAACACATTATAAACCGACTTCTTTCAGTTACATTTCTTATTATCATATGGTCCCTGAGATACACAGAAAAGTTGGATAATTTGACCTAAATTGGCCAGAAGGCTGCTCTGTGCTCAAAGCTGCAGCTCCTCACCATCCCCCAGACCGGCGCCTTTGTCTGCTAGAGTGAATCCTCTCCACCCTTCTATCTCACTTGGCCCTACATTTGATACAACACCCCAGCCAGCTGGACATCTCAACTGTTTCCCAAAGCCATCCTCTGCCTGGAAAGCCTGCATTGTCCTAAGTCAGGCATCCTGTGAACAGACGGTGTGAGATGCTGTCATGTGTGTGCAGGAGGCTTGCTGGGGAGCTCACAGGAAGACCCGTGAGGGAGTGAGTGCCATGGTTGGGCAAAGGGAGAAGTTGAACCAGGATGTGTCCAGAACTGAGGCCCCAGCAGATCCCACCTGAAGCCCTGGGGCTTAGGTGGCCCTTCGGGATGTCAGAAAATGTGTCAAGATGCTGTGCACTCCACCCCACATTGGCCAGTTATGAAAGGTGGGCTTCCCCCAAGGAGGAGGTAGAACCTTTGGTGAGAGGCAGGTCTCAGAGAGGGATTCAGCTGAGATCCATCAGCAGCCAACCCTCCCTGCAGCTGGGCAGCGTCTGTCTCCTCCTGAAGGGCATCTGGGCAGTGCCCCACCACACCCACTACTCCAGTTTCCAAACCACTGCCCAATAAAGGCCCACATTCACCATGGCCTCACCATGAAGCCCACTCTCACCCTGTACTGTCTCCCTCTTCATAGTTGAGATATGGCCCCCAAATCAGGGGCCTCTTGCATCGCCACTGAATTCACAGTTGACAAAGCTCAAAACATCTATTTGGTACTACTTCTCAAAATCCCAGTGAATGTAGAGAACAAGAGAGTTATACCCCTCAAACACATGCAGGGATGAATGTTCTTCTAGTTAAAATTTCCAAGACCTCAGCATATTTAAGCATACTTAATTCTTCTCAGTCTGGTTCCTCATTTTGTTTATAGGAAAGAATATTTCATTGGTAATGATACAATTCTATTCTTACACAACATCCATTGGAGTTTTCATTTCCTTTATTTGATGAATAATTTTTCTTTATAAAGTATTCTCTTGAAAATATAACAAGAAGTGCTATATACTGAAAAGAAAAAGTCAGGTTAGACAAGCAGGGTCAAATTAATAAGAAATCTGCTACATTTTACAAAACTACACAAAAGTATCAGCCACAAATAAAAAATGGTTGTAAAGAGAAACCAGCACCTTTAAGAACTGAAGAAATGAGGGGCACCTGGCTGGCTCAATCTGTAGAGTGTGCAACTCTTGACCTCAGGGTTGTGAGTTTGAGCCCCATGTTGGGCATAGAGATTACTTTTAAAAAATGTGAAGAAATGAAGATTAGTGTCATATTAGTGTCATGATTTCACATATTAAAATAATGTATTGAATCAAAAACATGAAAATGGTTGCTTTGCAATAAATAGGTTACATGAATACAAAAATCGAGTTAATGAAAAAAATGAAACCGAATTCTTCTATCAAATGAAAGAGATATATGTGTGAAAGATATACATATATTTATGTCTATACATGTTCACAAAAATTATAAAATAAATTATGTGCTTATATATTATTTTACATGCATTTATATACAAATGTATATAAGGAAACATATGTGTGCATCAGGGGAATACACACACATACATATGCTTCTCTAACAAATTATTATATAGGTATTATTTTTGAGAAAATTATTCCCCTTCACTCTGACAGACCATTGCAAACTGAAGGGCTAACGTATGTCCAGCTCTGAGTCAAGACTAGGGCCATTTACCTATGAACCCGACATGTTTCCAAATCTACAATACAACGCTCTCCAGAGTACCACCCTTAGACCCAGGCGAGTGGCCCAACCCCATCCACTCTTCAGAGCACCTATGCTTTGGAGATCTTGCACAAATTCTTCTCAGTCTTCCCCGGATGCCTGGGATCTACGAGGGCTAGCTGTGTTGTCTGGGTCCAACAGCCCCATCCCAGATCATTGCCTACAGGGGCCCTGACTTCCATTTCTCCTCTTCAGGGCACTCTTTAACCCTTTCTCCCAAGGTGGCATTAACCGGGTGTCCCAAGGAACCCCTGACCTCACACGTCTTGGTTGTCGGGGCCTCTGGTCCAGATTTGTTCCAGTGGTTAGCCTGGCATACAGGTCACCTCCACCAGCCAGTACGCAGTGTCCTCACATATGAGTGGCCCGCCAGAGTGGGTGTTGGCCTACTGACTCTGAGTGACTCACGTTGGACATAGGATTATTCAGAGCAATGGGCTAACTGTCCACTTTTGGGCATCTGTGGGCCTGTCAGTGTTCCCACAGCAGTGCTGCCTCCATCTACAAAACCCCAGGGTGGTGGGGTGGTGGCAGAGGCGGAGAGCTCCCTAACACAGCTGGAGAGCTCTACCCAGCCTCCCATCATTGCCAGCCTGAGAGTGGTCACCAGTCTCTGACCTGCTCCTTGCCTCAGGCTGGTCCTCAGGGGTGTCCTCAACTCATCTCCTCCAAGGTTTTTGGAGACTGTTACTTTATCACATATCCTTGCAGAGGTCCCCATGTCTCCGATCAATGTAACACTGCATTTACCCAGATTGGCTTTTTTGTGGGAATGGAACCACTCTTCTGCTGGGCCCACAGTTACCCTCTCTCACTGTCAACATTGAAGGAGATCACTAGGAACGCTGCCATTACAGCCTAAAGCCTTCAAGAGAAGACATGGCTGAAAATGCATCATTCTACACTTAAACTAGATAATTGCCGACAGTACACTGAACATGACCTATACATAAATTATTGTTCCCATTTTGCTGCATCCTCTGGGTAAAAGTTGCATTTGCTGTCACCAGCAAAGAAGCATGAGAACGATGCTTAAGAGTCACAGGAGGCCCATAGGAGGGCAGCACAAGGATGTTAAGTGCCGTGAGTACCGACATGATCAGCACCAAACGATTCTAAGATGGACAGACGAGGTCAGGAGATCTACCCATAGTGCTTCGACAGAAACAGGCTCAGAAGAACAATAATGTATTTCTCACCGTTTTCCCATGGTGGGAGAGAGGAAGTTAGCCAGGAAGGGTGCATTTGACAAAGACAAGAACAAGGTGGTCCCTGAACTGAAATAAGAAGAGGTGGCACCCAGCCCCCAGGAGAACCTTCTTCACAAGCACTGACTGGACAGTAAACAAATAGGCAAGAATCACTTCTTTACCCATGATTCTAAATTGCCATTGACAAATGACTAGACCTCACATGGGTCCATTAAGTTTATGATTTTTAGGCAAAGTGATTATATAAACAGGGCCCTGCAAAAAGTATTTTTCAAGGGCTCTGTACAACCCAGAGGTGGCCCTGATCCTATGTGAGTTTTTTAAAAATCACCCAGAAACCTGGAGATACTGAATGAACAGTACCTTTCACAGGCTGGTGGTTAGTGTAGCAAATTCTCTGAAGGCTTTCCAGATTGCAGTGAATATCATTATTAGAGTCACTTGGTGTTACTTTGTAGCAATCCAATGGAATGTCTTCTATTGGAATTTTGAAAAACCTATTGACTTTAAAATGAAAATAAAGGTTGAGACCAATGAGACCATTTCCCTTGGCTCTTGTCAGTACTATTTCCCCATGCTCTCTTCATTCTTACCTGTTTTTATTATCCACTATTTTAAGTGAAAATTCTGTAACTGTTTAAATTTCAAATATAGGTAATTCATATTTGAAGACAACATAGTATAGCCCTGGTCCAGGATACTCACTACATCTGACCCACATGCTTCACCGTCTTTTCTTCCTCCTGCTTTGAAGTGGTTTAAAACCCAAATAGACAAATGGAAATGTTTCCTGGTTCTCATAACCTCCTGCGAAGAGGCTCCATCACTCTGCCCACTTACCTATCCCAATGCCTAACAGTGCCCACACTGCTTTCATATGAGGAACTCATCCTTGATCTGATGAATGCATCTCTCAACTGAGGTCCTAACGAGAGACATCCAATGACCCCATCCTCGTCTATCTAGGCAAACAAAACATTTTTTAAGGGGCAAATAACTTTCCTACAAAGAAAATTAAATCCCTCTGAATATATCTACTACTTTCAAACATAGACTCAAAATATTTGTTTCTTTTAAAATTTCATTCTTAGACATGCTGATAAATCCCTTCCCTCGAAGAATATTTAAGCCCCTTTGATTAACTTGGTGGTTAGCTATGAACATCAGTCCATCTATGGTGAACTTAGTCACTGGTTTATTCTGGTCTCCAGGGGAGACTAGATCACCATCCTTTCAGGGTCCTCCCACCCCTCTTTTATTCTATCCCTACGGGGTGATCCAAGTTGGGGGAAGGAGCTCTTGAAACTTCCTGGTATTAGGCCAAGGTCATCAGTAGGGTGATATTCAAAATATTTAACAAGCAATAAGGTACAGGCACCAACCAATCAAAGCAGACACCAACTGACACAGCTGATGGGACCTTGCTGGTGAGACCCAGGTGATGTCAGTCCCATCCATCAGCATCCATCCACGCAAACTTCCAATGGGACTAGTTTTAGGACCCTCATGACCTGAAACTATGGCATCCATGGTTGAAAAACCTGTATCCTCCTGCTCTGTCCTCAGGTTGATGAGTCATTGAAGGTCACCCAGATGACTCCTGAAACTTTGGGTGACTTGATAGCCAGACATGGGAAAGGAAAATTAGACTGCAATGATTCACTCTTATAGCAGCTCCAAATTTTATGTGTTAAAAAAACGGTAAATGCAAATGGTTGCTCTTATACACTCATCTCAGAGGAATGGGAAATTTTTCCCTCTGACATCTCCAAGGGCTGCAGGCTTTTTGGGATGTTACCTAAGACTTTGCCTAGACCTTCCTACCACCTTTTTTTTTTTTTTTAAAGATTTTATTTATCTGACAGAGAGAAACAGAGCGAGAGAGGGAACACAAGCAGAGGGGATGGTAGTGGGAGAAGCAGGCTTCCTGCCGAGCAGAGAGCCTGATGCGGGGCTCGATCCCAGGACCCTGGGATCATGACCTGAGCCGAAGGCAGACGCTTAACGACTGAGCCACCCAGGTGCCCCCTTCCTACCACCTTTTATACTTTGCTGCTGCAGAATCATGCTGGAATGGGAGATTTACCAACAAGAATTGCTTTCTTTCTCTTGTGCTTCATCAGGAAGCAAGGTACAAGGCCCCAACTCTACCCTATCCTGTCCTATCCTATCCTATCCTATCCTATCCTATCCTATCCTATCCATCCTATCCTATCCTCAGGTTCCCCAAAGCCTCCCTCCCTTTAGGAGGGAAGCAGAGCACTAAAACCTTGCTCCAGCAGCTCACCAGCCTCTAATCTCTATTTCTCCTTGTGAGTACCTGCTACACAAACCTGATCTTACTCGGGCAGAAAAATACTCATGAACCATTCCTTCCTACTCTATCATTTGGCATAAACTGTGCATTGAAACTTCCAAAATCTTAAGCTTTTGGAGCAAAAGCTTTTACAGCAAAAGTCTCAGCTTTCCAGAGTATTGTCACTCTGAGGACTTTAAAAAATAAATTCAGGGGTGCCTGGGTGCCTCAATCATTAAGTGTCTGCCTTTGGCTCAGGTCATGATCCCAGGGTCCTGGGATCGAGCCCCACATCCAGCTCCTGGCTCAGTGGGAAACCTGCTTCTCCCTCTCCCACTCCCCCTGCTTATGTTCCCCCTCTCTCTGTCTCTCTCTGTGCCAAATAAATAAATAAAATCTTTAAAAAAAATAAAAACAAAAAATAAATTCAGAAACTCAATTGATTTCTTGGGATCAGCTATTTTAGCCTTCTCCTAAAGTAATAAATCCCACTGAAGCAATGGGTGGAAGGTTGCAAAGAAGTGAGGAAGTTGTGAAAAAAGAAAACACACACACACATATACCCCTCATTATCTCCAAACTATATCCTTTCCATACATTTTGGGAAAGGTTCTTTCAATATCCAAGACAGAGACCCAGAGGCCCATAAAATAATTTGCATGGATAAAAATTAATCAGTCCTGGGGCGCCTGGGTGGCTCAGTGGGTTAAAGCCTCTGCCTTCGGCTCAGGTCATGATCTCTTCCCCCTCTCTCTCTGCCTGCCTCTCTGCCTACTTATGATCTCTCTCTCTGTCAAGTAAATAAAAATAAAAATCAATCAATCCTTTATCACTTATTGTAATTAAGATGTGCATATCAATAGTTAATCAATAAGATATGACGAAGATATTTAAAATATTAAATATCTTCATTAAGAAAATTCTACTCCATTTAATATACTACTTGTTCAATAACCTCAGCTCAAGAAAAATTCAAGATGGTACTTTTTTCCTTTACTTTTTTTTTCCCAAAAGAAAATATTTCAAAAGACCACACTCCTCACATATATGTCATTGTATTCTAAAAGCTTTCCCTCTTACAGAAGGAATGAAGTGACTTTAAGGACAGTTAAGACTTTTCACACTGAATTTTAAGGGCTGATGACAAAAGTCCTTAAGGTTGCTGACAATTCACTTCTCTCTTTTTAAGGCTGGTTTAAAGAGAATACCTTCCCTCTTGGTTGCTTTTTTTTTTTTTTTCCTCTCAAATCCAGGAACTAAGATTTAACTAAGAAATATATATTTTATATATAAAATAAATATTCCGTCCCTGAGGGAAAATTGAAAACTACGTTCAGTGTCCTAGTGTAGGACAGTGAACATATTGGCTAATGTGTTACATTAGCATTAGCTAATTAGCCCATAGCTAGGCCTTAGCATCCATCTTCCCCCCAGTCAGGTAGATACAACATATCAACTTGGAAGTAAAAGTGGAAACCCCAAAGAGGAGAAGGAGGGGAGGAAAGAGTACTTATTTTTGGAAAGTGTCTCAGAGAGTAAAATAAACTCTTCTGTTGATCTTGTTCAACCCTGAAGACAGCATATGCAGCAGATGAGGCTGAGATTATTATCATTCCTATTTTACAGTTAAGGAAACTGAGGCTCTGGAAGATTATGTCTCAGGCAAGGCCTCATAACTAGCAAGTGATGAGCTAAGACAAATACAAATCCAGGTATTCGGATTTCAAATCCATACTCTTTTCACCAAAGCACAACGGCATCTCCAATTAAATGCACATAGATTCGGGAGCTGCAATCATTCCCCTGTGAGACCATTCCTATCTACAAAAAATTGTGGGTTTTTTACATATTTATTGAGGCCTATGGCAGAGAATGCTACTGCTCACCTGTACGCATGCTTTTCCTCTCATTTTAGGAGACATACTAGAAATTTTTTAAATTGTCTTTGACTTTTAGTGTTCTCTTAAACTTGACAGAGAAAAATCTTAATGAGTAACTGGTTCAAAAAAGGTCAAAGGCTGTTAAGTTTCACAAACACACACACACACACTCACATTTTGCTTTGTTTGTATCAAGTCATTCTTAAATAGGGTGGATTCAGGCTTTGAAAAAAAACAATTTATATAATGGAGGGGCAATCTTTTTAAAGAATACAAATTACAAGTAAAATTATGTACAAAGTATTTATTGATAATTAAATTATGACAAATTAAAAACATTAAAAGCTAAGAAATACCATAGTCTTTCATACTCTTTCAGGATAATGATTTTTTTTTTTTGTAAATTTTTTTTTTTAATTTTTATTAACATATAATGTATTATTTGCCCCAGGGTACATGTCTGTGATTCGTCCGGCTTACACATTTCACAGCACTTAACAGCATATACCCTCCCCAATGTCCACAACCCAGCCACCCTATCCCTACCCACACACACCCCCCACCCCCCCACCCCGGCCACCCTTAGTTCGTTTCTTGAGTCTAGTAGTCTCTTATGGTTTGTCTCCCTCCCCATCCCTTCCTGTTCCATTTCTCTCCCCCACCCCCCCAAACTCCTGCCTTACCTCTCAAATTCTTCATATCAGAGAGATCATGTGATACTTGTCTTTCTCTGACTGACTTATTTCGCTTAGCATAATACCCTCCAGTTCCATCCACGTCGTTGCAAATGGCCAGATTTCATTTCTCTTGATGGCTGAACAGTATTCCATTGTATATATATACCACATCTTCTTTATCCATTCATCTGTTGATGGGCATCTAGGGTCTTTCCATAGTTTGGCTATTGTGGACATTGCTGCTATAAACATTCGGGTGCACATGCCCCTTCAGATC
>CM053617.1:17976973-17996639 GCA_028646535.1 Procyon lotor
TTTTATTTATTTGACAGAGAGAAACACAGTGAGAGAGGGAACACAAGCAGATGGAATGGGAGAGGGAGAAGCAGGCTTCTCGTTGAGCAGGGAGCCCAATGCAGGGCTCCATGCCAGGACTCTGGGATCATGACCTGAGCTGAAGGCAGACGCTTAACGACTGAGCCACCCAAGCGCCCCTCAAAATTTGTTTTTATTATTGCTGGTAATATTTTTTTAATTTACTTACTTACTTCCTTACTTATTGATTGTAATTTCTTTAACCTTTTTTCCCCCCAAATATGTTTATTTTTTCTTTGTTACAAGATTAATTGTTCATGCACCACACCCAGTGCTCCATGCACCATCAGGCTCACCCAACCCCCACACCCCCCCCAAAACCCTCAGTTTGTTGCTCAGAGTCCACAGCATGGTTCATCTTCCCCTCTGATTTCCCCCCCATTCACCCTTCCCTTCCTTCTCACAATGCCCTCCATGTTTTTCTTTATGCTCCACACATAAGTGAGACTATAAGATAATTGACTCTCTCTGCTTGACTTATTTCACTCCGCATAATCTCTTCCAGTCCCATCTGTGTTGATACAAAAGTTGGATATTCATCCTTTCTAATGGAGGCATAATATTCCATTGTATATATGTATCATATCTTCTTTATCCATCTATCTGTTGATATTACATGCATATTTAGGATTATTGTCAACTTTGGGAAGATCTCTATGAAGCCTCTGCCATATATGAGCTGTAAGGCTTAAGAAGAATTATCCACAGACTGGCTTTCAACTCTGTGTATCTCAAACCTTATTTCTCTTCCACAGTCCACATGCTTCCAGTACTGGGGACCATCTGACACATTAATAGTAAGACAGAAACTTTGCCTGAATCTGTGTCAAGATGCTAGGTAAGCTGGCACATTAGACAATAGAAATATTCCTGGAAGACATGTGTATAACAAGATAAATAAGCAGGACACAGAAGGGATGGAAAACCATATAAATATATCCCACTGCACCCATACTAAGTGTATCCCTGGTTGTACTTTCTCTAAGTCAGAATTTGAATATCTATAAAAGGTATGGCTTTGCCTATACCAGCAGACATGAGAAGTGTCACATGAGAAGAAGTGAGAAAGAGAGGAAAGAGTGAGCTTAACTGTAATTAAAATATCTAGAAACTCTCCCTAGGTATGAATGTTTTAATAAAACTCTGGCTGATGTCCAAAGTTGACATGATCCATGGCTTTTGGGATTAAACGCCCCATTCCCAAATAGCAAATGTCCATCAGGAAATCCTAAATTGGCTTCTCTTAATGAAGTGGGTCCAGTCATGTCCCAGACTATCTCTCTTTCATTGCAACAGAGACAGTATCCCAGTTACACTGAATTTTGTGACCCCTCACAGGAGGCAAGACCATGTACCAAGGTGCCTAAGATAAAGATAGATACTGCCTATTGGCACAGAAAGGTTTTGAAGCAGTCACATTAGCTAAAATAGGACCCTTTGAATTTTGTAATTACTTAAGTGGATTGAAATGGAAGGTGGGTTGAGATTATTCAGATGGGTTAGAAGTTGGGTGGAATTAACCTGGAAAAGCTCCTTGGGGGAGATGTGTAATTTGGAGAATTATAGGACAGTAGTGGTTAAGCTCCATGAGTACAGGGACTTTGTTTGCTGTGTTAGCTGTCACCTCCAGTGCCTATTACACTGCTCAGCACACTCTGTTCAACTAGACTTCGATGGATGGATGGATGGATGGATGGATGGATGGATGGATGGATGGATGGAAGAAGATGGAGAGGGAAGGAAAAGGAGGTATAGAGAGGGAAAAGGGGATAAGTGGAAGGAAAGAAGAGAAAGGAAGGGGTGGAAGGGGAAAGAAAAAATAGGGGAAGAGAAGAAAAAGACGGGAGGGAGGGAGGGGGAGGGCTTTGCCATAGGTAAATTGCAATTCAGTATGTTTCAGTTTCCTCACCTATAAAATGAGAATAAAGGGAGACCTGGTGGCTCAGTTGGTTAAGTGTCTGCCTTCAGCTCAGGTCATGATCCTGGAGTCCTGGGATCGAGCCCCACATCGGGCTCCCTGCTCAGCAGAGACTCTGCTTCTCCCTTTCCCTCTGCCCACCACCCAGCTCAAGTTCGTTCTCTCTCTCTCTCTCACTCACTCAAATAATACCTTTAAAAAATAAAAAAAAAAAAAATAGAATGAGAATAAAAATAGTCCTTCCCTCACAGAGTTGTGAGGACTAAATGAGCTAATACACATAAATCACTTACAAGAGGGCCTGGTACTCAGTCTACCTTATTTAGTATAATGACTATTTGATCTTCACTTAGTTCCTTCAAGCACTTAGTCAAGGTATCCAACAAAAGAGGATGTTGTTACTGACACAGAGAAAAGGGAGCTAAATTAGAAGAATAACTATTGGGAAATTTTTCAGAGGGCCTGAAATCTGTACTCTAAAAATTCTCAATTTCATGGAAGGGTCCAAAAGATCTGGGATAAGTCTCTCAGGCAGGAACAAAAAGAAAAGTGTGCTGTGTGGTATGGCAGGGCCTCATCTCTAGCCCCAGTTGGGTAAATGCAATCAATAACATCCTGTCAGTAACTTTTTGTGGTCTCATGTAAATATAGGGTACCTGAATAAAGATAAAAACTGTCATTTCCTCTCTCAAGTTGTAGCATGATGATTTATATATTCCTTTGAAAGAACCAAACCAAATAGTTGCTTAAACTTTCCTAGTTATATATGTCCATTGTGAAATATGTAGGGGAAAAAAATGGTGCAAGATGGCACAATATTTTTAGGACTTTTGCAGAGAGGAACACTAGAAAGAATAAGGAACAATTAACTCAATCCAATGGGCAAGTCATTATAACTACTCCTAAGAGAGCCAATGAGGGAAAAAGTGTCATGGGCTGTTTAATCAACCCTGAACTGCGGGGGTGACTAGGTGTTTTCCAATTAGCTAATACAAAACAGTAATAAATGGCCAGCTGCATTTTTTTTAAGTAGGCTCCACCCTGAGATCAAGAGTCGGCTGGTCTACCGACTGAGCCACCCAGGTGCCCCAACCAGCTGCATTCTTAACAGATGCTTCAACATACTTAAAAAGAGTTATTGTAGACTTCCTTTCAAACTTTGAACTTGACTTGGGATGCTCATGAAGAATTTTATTTTTCAAAATTATTATCAAACCCATGATCTTCAAAGAAACTTAGGCTCACAAAAGCAATATGAATGAAAAATCACTGAGGTGGGAAGTGAGTACTGTTTTAACATATAGGCAAGCCTTTGTGAATAATGAATCCTATTTACACGCAGACAAGGTTGAGGTCCAGGCACAAAAGACCAATTCACAACTGGTCTCCCACCATTTCCAATCTGCTTTCACTCTAATGGGTGGGGAATGTCACATTCAACACTGTCTACATTGAAAGCTACATAAGATGTGTGGCAGAAAACTCTGTTTCAGACAACCCCATGGAGAAACAGGAGAACATTCTGGGCAGGCAACTTAACAAGCAGCAATGGCTTCCCAACTTGGGCTCAGCCCAAAGGCTCCTCTTATCTCACTCAGCAAGACAAAAACAAAGGTTGACACCATCTAGCCCAGACCTGCAGACCTAAGTCCTCCAGACACACACACATATAATCTTACTGTGATCAAGTATAAGGGTGGGGGGCAACTGGATAGCTCAGTCAACCAGTTAACCATTTGCCTTCAGCTCAGGTCATGATCTCAGGGATTAAGCCCCGCATCAGGTCCTTGCTCTTTGAGGAGTCTGCTTCTCCTTCTCTCTCTCTCACTCTCTCTCTCTCCAGTAAGTAAATAAAATCTTGGAAAAAAAAGTGTAAGTGTGGGATTTATAATGTTTTTCCAATGCCTCAGCCTAATTTCTGAAAAATCAGAAAAATCAGCTCATTTGTGTAAACGCCACAAGGGATTCTTTCTGAAGTCACTGGAATAATCTTTACTTGTTTGTCATATGGGTCAATATTCATGAAAGATTAAGATAAAATTATATCCACTCAAACCCCAATAGCTAATGGGAAAGAAGCACGGAGAAAAGAAATTGATCCTGAAAGTCAGACAAACTAAGAGTAAGCTTTCAACTTATTAGAAATAGAACCTGGAATAAATTATTTGACCTGGAGAGACTAGGTTTCCTCATTGATAAATGGAATTAAGAAGCCTCACCTTATAAGGAAGCTGTGAGAAACAGTACATGGTGCCAAAGAGATGGTAGAGGGTCAGGAAATACTCCGTAATTGTTATGGTCAACGTGAAGACTTGATGGTAATTCAACAAAGACAGGGCATTCACAGATCTAAGTTTTACTCCTGAAGGCCCAAAATTGAGCATTATGTTACTAGATAAATCAATTGGGGCCCACCAACTCATCCTTAAATGAACTAGTTGCAATCCTTATATATAATTTTAATGGTGAAAAATACAAATACAAAAATCTCTAAAAATTAAAAGCTTTTAATTTAAATTAAAATATAAAGTATGCTTTGTGTAACTGCTGGGACAGCTGCAGTGGCCACATACCCCATGTGTTTTTGTTTTTGCTGCTCATCCCATCCTATTTCCAGCTGGGAGCCTCTGAGTTCTGTGCTCGCCTGGTCTGAGTCTGCTAGTGTGGGATGGTGGCAGTGCCACACCACCTTTGCTCTCTATCTGATTGAAATAATACATTTTTCCAAATTTGGCAGTTCTAGATAGGATTGCTCATTGAGGAGTCTGCTTCTCCTTTCCTCTCTCTCACTCTCTCTCTCAAGTAAATAAACAAAATCTTGGGGGGGGAAAGTGTAAATGTGGGATTCATATTGTTTTTGAGTAGGTGTTTTTGAGTAAAAAGTCTGAAGCAATTTCTCCTCTTGGAACTCCTAATAGGGTGGACGGTCTCTGACCCTTTCCGGATGTGTCTTGTCTTCCTAACTATGAAGTACTCTTCCTGAGGCCAGGATCTGTATTTTAATTATCTTTGAACCTTCCACATCACTTCCTATTTTCTCTTCACAGGCTGTTAATTCTAATCTCAGATAAATCCTTCTTTTTTTTTTTTTTTAAAGATTTTATTTATTTGACAGAGAGAAACACAGCGAGAGAGGGAACACAAGCAGAGGGAATGGTAGCAGGAGAAGCAGGTTTCCTGCCGAGCAGGGAGCCCGATGCGGGGCTCGATCCCAAAACCCTGGGATCTGACCTGGGCCGAAGGCAGACGCTTAATGACTGAGCCACCCAGGTGCCCCTAAATCCTTCTTTTTAACTACTTATTACCTAAGTTCAGCAAAATGATTCACCCGCAAAATAATGGACGGAGGACCTTGAGTTTCTTCATCTTATACACAGGATCTAACAGTATTTCATGATGATGATGATGATGGTAGTAATTATAATAACTAACATTGGACACTTATAATACCTGAGACATTATACTAAGTGCTTTACCAATATGACTTCATTTCATCTTCCCCATAACCTGATGAAGTAGTTTTCATCATGTTGCATTTACAGAGATGGAAGCCAAGGTACAGAAGAATAAAGTAGCTTGCCTGAGTCTGTGGGTAGTGCAACCAAGATTCTCACTCAAGGTCACACCACCTTAACATTTATAACACTCTTGGCTTTTGCTCCCAAACCAAAGTTTCAAAATTTACTTTGAAATGTCAGAGGCCTGTATACAAGCCTATTGCTAATTGTGAGAATTTGGTTTGTGAATTTATAACACATTTAATTAATCTCTCTCATTTTATGACTCAAACCCACTTATAATTTGCATTGTCATTTAAAGTAACGAAACTGGCCTAATTCGTACATATTCAGTTTCTCTAATTTGTACCAAGGAAGCTTCCTGTCGGGAGGGCTCATTTATCCACTAGCTCCAACAGGCATAGTGCCTACACCCCAGAAAACTTTTAGGGGACCACAAAGATCCTTTCATTTCCTTTAAAATGAGAGGGGAAAATGTACTTTTAGGTCAAAAGAAATATTGTGATATATAACAATAATATGTTGTCTTTATACCAATGCAGTCATGAAACTTAATTATTTACTTATTTATTTAATTTTTATGGAGGAAGAGGCCACAATGGCAAAAACTTCTAGGGCCCCTGAAAACCCTACTATGGCCTTCCTGTTGGCTCTGCATGCTTTACTGGCCCTTTTTGTGTTACTGATGCAATTTCTCATTGCCTCCCATTGCCCCCAAGATCACCCCCCTGAAGTTTATGATTTCTGGCTCTGTGGCTGTCGAGTGTTACAGAGACTCAGGCTTGTAAAAAGCATGACAGCTGCTCCTTAGCATAAACAGTACACCCTGGGAGCCTGGTGTGAGTTGTTAGAAGGTGGTTTCCTTCTCCCTTTCAGTGCGATGAGGAAACACGGCTACTGGTGTGTCTACATCACCCGTCAGAGGAGGGTTTTCTAGCCACAAAGTGTCTAGCCACGAGAAACGGTCTACAGCAAAAGGATATTACAGAGAGGAAATAGAAAATGTCAGGAAAACCCATCTTAACTGCTCAGTGGGAGCACTCAAGTCTGGGGTTCTAAGAAATGTGCTTGCCACAACCAATGACAACAGCAACAGTTCCAGGTCACTTGGGGGCCACAGCCCTAGAGAAGGGAAGACCTTCCCCAACTTGAGGCTCTTTTGTGGCCATTCATTCCCCTTCCCTGTGCCCATAATCTTGAGCTCTTTTTAACAAGTTCAGATTCCTGATATCAGCCTGAAATCCTTACAAAGCTGAAGGCAAGCCTCGGGTTAAGAAAGGACCATAATGAGAGGATGAGGGCTATTTGATCCCGGTGGGGCTGGGGACCCACAGAAAACTGTGGATTTTCACTTTTATTACACTTGAACTGTAATGACCTTTATCCTCAAGTCTGGCTTGTGAGTAATGAATATGAAGTCCTCTCTTTCAGCCTCTCAGTTTAAAGAAAGAGGAAGGAAATGGTCCATTGTTTTTCTAACCTCGCAGTTTCCTAGTGTGAGATGGAAAACTGTGGATGGCAAGTGAAAGCAGCAGGCATCTCTATAGAAGGACATCCGGTGAGGCGGTGAGGCCGACCTGCTCTTGAGGGGCACACGTTTGACTGTGGGGTCATGGGGGTCAGGGGTAAAAACAAAATGAAACAAGTTTCTTTAGCCAATACATCTGGACAACCAACTCTCTTCTCTGAAACCTAGGATACAGTCTGTCCATTCTGTATCTTAAATCCAGGGAAAGAAAACCCCCTTGGGTTTCAAACAAGGTAGCAATTTTCTCCAGCTCTGAGAGATTTTGTTGTACCCAGAAGGGCCAAAAGGGGTAACCAAGAGTTGTGCTTTTTTTTTTTTTTAATATTGTTCTGTTCATCCACTAATTTGCTCAAAAATAGCTCTCGAGTTTGTTCAGCACAATTTGACCTTCGTAATTATGCCGGTGATTATGAGGCCCCATTAGAGTTTTCAAAGTGCTTTGTACATAAGGGGCCTTTAAACATTCTACTATAATCAAAACAAGCTCATAAAAATCCCACACATTTCACATAGGCCTTTGATAACCCATCACACGATAATGACCTTGAGTAACTAACAGTCTGTACTACATTCAAACCAGTACCTTGGAGGTAAAAGTTTTTGTATCTTATTATTTCTGGCTAGAGTTACGGAGATCCTTAGAAGAAACACACACACATACACACATGCACACACTCTTGCTTTGCCCTTAGATGAGCAAATTCCATGAGTCACCAGAAATAACCCATGTCTTCTCTGGCTACCACCTTCTCCCAAGTAGGTCTGTCAGAATAGACGGTCTAGATCAGCAGCCACGTGACAGGGGTGATTTGACCCCAGTCCCACCTATCTGAGGGATCCTCGGTCCCTTCTATCTGCGTCTTGGTTTCTCTTCTGTAAAATCAGAGAGTTAGATTAGAATCAGTGGAATTCTGTGGATGTCTTTGGGGCTTTTCTGTTGAGGATAGCTCCTGAGCAGAGAGGTGCTGCCCACCTCCTCTCAATCAGAGCACACCACCTTTAAAGGTGGTGTTCTGAATTATCTTTCAGTTGGAAAAAAAAAAAAACAAGGTTCAAAACCATTGTACTAGATGAGCTCTAAGGTACCTTTTCTTTTGAACACATTGAGAATCTGTAACTATCAGCAGTTTACCTTGGGTAAACTATCTTTCTGAATGAGCAATTGTTGGGTTTGGGGGAAATTTTTTTAACCCGTTACTATCTATTAATGAATTAATAGAAGTGATTTTATCCTATTCTATCCTGAAGAAACAAGATATAAGGCAGGTAAGTCTTAATAGGGACATCTAAGAGAAAAGTGGGATTAGAGGACACCGAGTGTATAGCAGTGCTCTGCTGGGGTCAGCAGCCTCAGTGGACAGCAAAGCAGACACGGGTGACTACCTCTGGGCCCCCAGAGAGGGGCACTGGGCAGATGTAAAGCCACCAGCCTTGACTGACCAGTGGCTTTCACATAATGCCATCTTACTACATCTTTACAAGGGAGTAATAATATCCCCGTTTTTCCAGCTGCAGTCAGAATTCCAGCACAAGGGAAGGACAGGTATGTTAAACAGGAGTGGGAAAAGAAGACCAAGTTGTCTGGTTCTCTTTTCCATTTTTTCCAGTCCCATGCTATGCTCTGCAAGCAGCCAGTTACCTAACATGTATCGCTCTCCTACTGCGGGCTGGTGTTGAAAGAGACAGAGGAATGAGTCAGTGTCATTACCTTCAAGGAGTTTATGGCTGGGAAGACACATATGTAAATGTGGTAGTATTAATTAGTGCTAATCACCCAACATTTCTGTTCTCCAGACAAACATACATGATGACTGTACTCTTTGGCTTCCTTACAGTTGAGTGGGTCCGTGCTTCTTCCAGTGACATTTTGAGTTGACGTGATGTGTACCACTTCCAGGTGGGAGCCTTAGGACCCTGGGCTCAATCCACTGCTCTGTGTCTCTGGGCCATGTTAACTGGCAACATGTGTCATGGTGGCTGCTCCATCAGCCTGGGTCCCCAGAGAGGCCAATTTGGGGCAGAGCCCTAGACACACTGATATGGGCTTGTCTCATAAGGAAGAAATCAATCTTGTTTAGACCACCAAGAGTTTTCAGAGTTGTTACCTCAGCATTACCTGGCCTGACTTGACTAGTAGATACCCACCATGGCAGAAGAATCAGGAAGCCAGAGGTTTACGTCAGTCATCACTCAAATTGGTTAACCTATAGCAACAGTTCTTTTAAAAAGAGCTAGTAGTTTTTCCCTTCATTATAAAACCTAGCAAAATTCATTCATTTACTTACTATATAATAACAGGCTTCTATTATTTAATTAAATACTATAGATAATAAACTCTATTGATGTAAACTATT
Organism: Procyon lotor; assembly: GCA_028646535.1. Lineage (NCBI taxonomy): Eukaryota > Metazoa > Chordata > Mammalia > Carnivora > Procyonidae > Procyon > Procyon lotor. Next base: position 17,986,352 of record CM053617.1, read on the forward strand.
GTTAATTAAAAGTTCTTTCCAAGTTTCTACATTGTAGGCTAATAAACGTGGATAGATAACTTCTAGCATATTTATTTTTACATCGATTTCTTAAATAGCCATAGCAAACTCTGAAGTGTAACTATCAAACTGAGAAGTGGGCATATGAGGCAAAAGGGAAAGCAGAAAAGGGTAGAAAGCCCCTCTAATTTTTCCTTGCAAAGCTACTGCCAGTTTTTTTTTTTAACTTGTCCCACCGATAGCTATATGGTATTTTCAACCAATTCTCAATTTCAGCCTTACCTTTCTATGATATTCAAAATACTATTGCATCACTCATTATAAATGACAATTCTCTGTTCTGATTTTTGTCTCTTCCATCAAGAAGTTCTCTATATCCTGATTCCCCTCTAAATTCATGAAACATCATTCAAACTTAACAAGAAACCACCACTTGTAGACTGGGGGCAGGTGGTGGCTCTTCGCTGTATGTGAATCTCCTCGCTGACCCTCACCACAACCCTGTGAAGTAGGCACTCTTGTTACAGATTTTACAGATGAGGAAACTGAGGATTTTTTCAGGGGCAAGTAACTTATTCAAGCCCCATAACCAGTAACTGGTGGACCCAGGCAGTTTGCCTTCACAACCCACGTACTTTACCCCCACACTTCCCAAGTCTCCTAGTTTTCTCACAACTGAGGAATGCTCCCCTACAAAGTGGCTCCCACATCTGTGGCCTCAGTCCCCCTTTCACACCACCCTGTGGTTGAGGAGCAGTGGGGGTGGGGGGGCAGTAGCGTCAGGCCCTATGGGGCACAGACAGATGGCCAGTCGGAGCCCAGGAGCCACACGCCCCTGAGAACAGACTGTACGGCTGGAGGCAGCCAGCCAGAGCCCATTGTCCTGGGGCCCTTCTGAAAGGTCTTAAAATAGCATCTGACGTTGTGGAAACACACAGGTTATCTCATGTGACTGATCTCTGCAACCCCATGGATACCACAGAAAATGAAGAGCATCGGGAAGTTGGGGCCTGGGCCTGGCTCTGTCATTTACTGACTCTGACTTCAGCTAATAACAGGAAACAGCATCCCAACAAGGTGTGCCCAGCACTTCATGGGCATGCTCTCATTTCACCTACTCCTCCCCAAAACTACAAAAAGTAGGTGTTATCATCCTGCATTTCAGAGACGACAAGGGACAAGTAAGTGGCTTGTCCAAGACTACACAGATAGAAAGCAGCAGAGGTGGGATTTAGTCCAGCCATTTCCTTTCTCTGGGCCTCAGTTTACCCTTCTATATTAGCAGGTTGGGTGTGATGAACTCAAAACTCCATTTCAGCTCTAATATCCCAGCTCTTTCGCTCTGTTGCAAAGTTCCGTTTACACAGGCACAACTACCCGCTGAGAGGGAGATACACAATCTATACCACCTTGAATTTGTAGGGCACCATTTGTACCTCTGGCCCTCTGCCCATCTTTGTAAGAATTGGCCAAAACAGACCAAACTCTAATCAACACAGCTCCTCATTTTCTGCAGCTCCTAGATATTGTTAGAGAGTAGCTAGCAAACCTACTATAGGATTAATCTCAATGACAGAGGTAATAATGAAAAAAAATTGATGTTTAAACATATCCCCTTTTCTCATAATATAATGATGCAACCCTTTCCCCATCCTCGTGGGTGGGTTTATAATGTGGGAAAGTGGTTTGGAATTAAGACTAACTTCATATTCTTTCCTCAGTGCTGACTGAGGTTAATACTACCCGTGGGATCAGTCCACTGGTCCAAGTTCTAAACGTATTTGTGACTTTAAATCAACTTTAAATCAACAAACTAATAACATTCCCCAAATAATGAACTTTCTCTAGGGCCTTAGGGCTTCCTTGATTCTAAGCATCTAATCGTAGATCTCCTCAAACTTTAGAGTACAGCAGAACTACCTGGCAAACTTGCTCTGTATGCCAAGAACTAGGCCCATTCTCTGAGAATGATTCTGGAGTCTGGGGTAGAAACCCAGAATCTGCATTTTAAGCCCCACCCTCCCACCCCTCATCCCCAGCCCCAAGAAAGTCTGATGCCCAAGGTTTGTGGACCCCACTTGGAGATGTGTAGCCTGGCCCTTGCACCAGGTCTATGAAACTTCATTTTCCTTGAGAGAGATATAGACTGTCCTTGCCATTTTGGGCAGACACAAACCAATTAGGACAATTTAGATGACCAATTGAATTGTTGTTGGTTGGTTGGTTTGTCGAAGTTTTATTGTGTGTCTTTATCTATTCAGATTTTTAATTGTGGCACATAGTTGATGCCCAATAAACATTCACTTATGTCAAACAAAATCACTATTTGGTTTCTTTCCTGTACAGTAAATGGATAAGTTTTTCATGGAAATAACACACTTTGCTATTTGTCTGGGGCCATCAGTCACAGCCTTTATGTGACTTCACATTGTTACTCAATAGTACTTCACCCCATTCCCTTGAAAAAGTTCACTTTGAAAAGCACTGCCCTCAGGTGACCATGTAATGTATATCGTCCAAAATGGGAGACTTGTGACACTAAGAGGAGATGCTATTAATAATTTCTCTGGGAAAACAAATGTAAAGCAAGACTATCTGGGAGAAGTGGCAGATATGGTCCCCCACTACTTTCTCAATTAGAAAGGAGATCACCAGGAGACTACCTACTTGCCCAAGACTCCAAAGCAACCCCTCCCTTCTGTGAATGTCCACAGCACTAGATCAGACACTGACTTGTGTTGCTTTCATCTTTCCATAGGACTTACAGCTGTGTAGCCACCATAATGTTTATCACTGCTGCAAAGGCAGAGGCCGTGTCTCTCCTCATGTCCCTCAAGACTCCTGGCCCAGGTGCTCATCAAGGGTGCCATCTGATGGAGAGGTAAGCTAGGCAGCAGAATTCACTGTTCGTATGATACTGCAGGCGCTCCCACCCAGCCTAGGGAAGCCTCATGTGCAAAGGGAAATCCTTCAAACTATAGAGCCGCAAAAATTAGGTTTTCTTTCTAGCTGCGTGACCAAAGGGAAATCATTTAACCTCTCTGAGCCCAAGTTCTCTGGACAATACAGTTGCTAATGTTAATTCTGCAATGTCAGTAGGAAGATCAAATGAGATAATATATGTAAATCACCTAAAAGAGCCTTCTAAACAATGATAATTCCCTCCCTCCTTTCTTTACAACACTGAGCCTGTTGAACAGAGAGATGAAGTGCAAAAGGTCATTAGTCCTTACTGTTCTTTATTTTTTTCTTATTGCTCTAGTTACTACCACAGCATAACAAATTACCCCAAACCTAGCTTGCCAGGAATTTGGAAAGGGCAGAGTGGGGGTGCTTTTATTCTGCTCTTTGACATTTGGGACCTCAGTAAGAAGGACCTCCTTCTTGGATCTAAAGGCTTGGAGTGATTCAACTTCCAGGACCAAGAATCATCTGGAGGCATTTTTTAGTGACATTTCTGGTGGCTGATGCTGGCTGTCAACCAGAAGGCTGACAAGGGACCTAGGCTTCCTCACAGCATGGAGACCCCTGACTTCCTACCAAGTTCCAAAATCAAACGTTCCAAGAAAGCTAGGAGGAAGCTGCTTGGATTTTTATGAACTAGCCTCAGAAGTCTTATGGTGTCACTTCCACCATAATCACAAACCAGCCTAAGGAGGAGAACACAGATTCCACCACTTAACAAGAGGAAAGTCAGTAAGATTGTGTGGGATGAAAAAATTTGATTTGGTCCTTTATGGGAAATAAAATCTGCCACACTTACCCTGTAAGTGACCACATGATAAAGAGGAATAAATTTTTAAAAAGAAAAAAAAAAAAAACCACCACACACAATATCCTAGAATCCCAAAGCGCTCTGTAATAATCTGAACCTCAGATATAATCCAGGCTTTGGTTCACCAGGCCAAGCTCCTGCTTTTAAGACACCAAAAGATGGCTTATCAAAGTACAATTGTACCCCTGCTTTTAGAAAGCATTTGTTGGTGAAAAATCAATCCTTATCAATCAGAAATTTTAGGGGATGGGCATTCATATTGGTGAGTTATGTAAGGAGTATACTTATGTAACAGATAAAATCTTAATTTGGCATTCATGGCCTCTTATAACCTGACTTCTACCAACTGTACCCATTTTATCTCCAGCTCTATTGAATCGCATACCATTCCTGGAAAAGGCTTGCATTTTTTGCCATGACACCTTTGTTCGGGTGATTTTCCTCACCCTGGAATGTTGTTATTCCAGCCATGCCTTTCAAAATCTTACCCATCCTTCCACACCTGGTTTCAATGTCACCTCCTCTCTGAAGACTTGCCTGGTTGCCCATGAAGGTAATTTGTCCTTCAGAACTTCTAGAGATCTTTATACCCTTCCTTTTATCAGTACCTTATCCCACCTCACATAAACTTTGCCATTTCCCAAGGCTCACAGTGAAACTCCACCTCATTCTTTCCCTCTGTCCTGATCCCCATTCTTAACTGTTGCAAAGAGGAAAGCAGGATTAAAGTGTTTCACCCATATTGGAAGTGACTGGGTTCTCACCTGGGCAGAAGTGTGGGAATCAAGACATGGTGAGAAGTCAAGGTGCTAATGAAGAAGCAGAGATGAATTAGGAAGATAGCCCCCTTGTCAAATGATCTCTGTCCTGTCTCTCATGGTTTCTTCTTTTCTTACTACTCTGTGCTTTGTGACACATGTGGGTGTGCGCACCGCACCCCACCCCACCCCTGCCACACACACAAACTCAGCCACTTAAAAGCATTAAAATCTCTATGAGGAGTGGTATATTTTTTCAGTCACTTACATCATCCTTTATCTCAGAGATGTGGAGTTCCATTTTTTAATGAGAAAATTTATCTACTTATTTATTCTTTCCTATTTCACAAGAATCTCTTCAATCCTTGGATTCCTATTCCTTCTTCAAAATCACATTCATCTAATGGACCACAGACACTCCTGTACACACATAATTTCATTTTAAATTACATTGATTTAGACTTCAAGCTACATTGTGTTTCTTCCTACTGGACCAAAGGGTAAATTTGAGCAATTAATGTCTTGCTAAATGTAGTCATCAAAGGGAAGAAAAACCTCCCCTTTATAATTTTCATCTAATCTGAAGAAGAGAACTTGCATCAGTTTAAGCACAAAAGCTCTCTTGCACTTGTTGGTCTGACCTTCATGCCAGAATTATGACTCTCCTTCATATTTTCTTGTTTCCTCTAATCTTCATTATATCCATGACTTTCCAAATTTCACAGAGAAAATTTCAGCTAGGACTTACTTAAGCTCCTAGAGCAATGTAATTAATTGCTGCTAAATATTCGTGATTTAGGTCATGGAGGAACACTATGAAAGAGCACTCACCAGAGTGGGTCAGAACTGGGAATCTCTCCTGATCCTATTTCCTCATTAGCTAAACTTGTCTCTTCCTTTAAATTGTTCTCTTTCAAAATTCCTGAAAACAATCCCTACTTTACCAGACAACAGGACTATTTTAATATACCAAATGCCATCGACAAAACTGTCAGCCCTTAAGCAGACAGACAGTCTACTCTACTCTCTTGAGTAGTCAAGATGGCCCAGTCTACTAATTCACCATGCATGTGTGGACCTCAGCCTGCCTCAGCACTGAGCTTTCAAGAGATCTCGGAGTGAGGTAGGCATGTAGTGGGTATTTAAGCCCTTAGTTTTATGTGATTTAATTCACATCTCAATCATTCATTCAGTACAACTATATGTATTTCTTGAGTACCTACTGTACCCAACTGAGGACACTATAATCCAGCAGTTCTCGATATTTAGATTTTACAGACCAGTAAAATGTTTGGTGGACCAACAAATGCTGACAAGTTTTTATTCTGGAGGAGGGCCACAGCATGAAGATCAGTGGGTCTCCCAATGAAGACTGGAAATGAACTGGCCAATGGTATAGAAGTGGCAGGTTAAAGGTAACTGTAAATAAATGGACAAATCTACAAGATGAGAAAAGTACAAGAAGTAAAGAACATTCTCTAGTTTCAAAGTTACTGTGTTAAGGTTTGAAAATGGTAATTCACCCACACCCTTAGCCAAGTTACTAAAGCTTTGATGAGAGACCACACCAGAGTGGTACTAACTAGACAGAGTCTTTGTCCAGCTCTCTCCTTCCCACCAAACTCCCAGAGACAGGCTCACACTGCCCTACCCGAGGGCTTAACCTTAACTGCCAAGGTCTGAAGCCAAATATCTCATGGATGGGAAAATGCTGCTGAGTAATCCTGGGCCCATTCAGCGTTAACCCTGGTTTTGGTTATTGGGCTTTCTTTGTGACCTGGTCTGCACCTTCTAAACCAGTCCCAGTTACTCTCTTCTTATATGATTCCAGATGCCTTCTCTTGGCTTCTTTCTCCATAGTCCAAGAGTCTCCAGATGGGCATTATTCCCTTAAATCTCAGTCTCCATGCTTAGGCTTTGATACCTATAGCCAGTCATACCCAGCACCAGCTCCCACCTCAGTGCAACATGATTTGTTGTTTGCTCCCCTCCCGATAGCTGGGAAAATCCACTAAGCTCTCTCTGAACTTCCTGCCAGCCATCCTCTCTGCCTGGACCTACCAGTATTGCCTATTACCAGGCTTTGCTGATGCCATATTCCAACCACCTAAGAAGACGGGCTCCAGGAGCTAAAACCCCAGAAATTGTCTAGCAACCCCAGAAATTGTGTGCCACAGTTTACATGCATACATGTGTGGGTATTTTTCTTGAGGGCCCATAGTACTCACTTCTCAGAGCCTGAGAATTCCATCATGAAAAGACAAAAAACAAAACAAAACCACTGCTGTAGAGCCATTTCCTGACTGAGAAATCTGAATTGTATATTCCAGGCTGGTGTTTATTCTTATTTTATAACCAAACTGGGCATGAATGAGGGGAAAGTATTTACCAAGGATTCCCAGTGTCTGGAGAAACCCAGATTTGAGTCTACTTTCCCTCTTTCTTTTCTAGTTCACCTCTGGCCTATGTTCCACCTTCTATCAAACTACATTTATATTTCCTTCTGCTGATCATGAGACCCATTGACATATCTGTTTTTAAACAAGACAATACAAAATATAAAAATTTTTTAAAAATGAGTAAGACGATACAGTGCTTGGCACATCATAAGCACTAAAAAAAATGTCAGCCATTAATCTTATTTCTCAATCACATAGAGCCTCTTAGTTTGGGAAAGTGAAAATTCATGTTTTCATGGCACTTCTCCCTGGAAAATGTTATCAATTTAATTCCTAGGTAAGTCACTTTTACCAAGAAAAGGCAAACTCCTCCAGATGTGTCTTTAGTTTCCACAAGCCTAACAGAGGCATAGGCCAAGGGGAAGGTGCAGACTGGCTTCACAGATGATGCCTGTGACCCCCTGCCAAGAGTGTGAAGGTGTGAGGGGACAGCAGCCAAATCCCGTCTGAGTAAATCTGTGAGGTTGGGGTGTAAACTTTTGGGGAGACACTCCCTTTACCCTGGAAGTCTTCCCTCATATTTTCCCGTCACCTCCCTCTCTCATCGTGATGACTATTTGCTAAAGCATTCACTGCTAAACAAGGAGCAGACAAAGGTGAGCTATGAGAGTTCATGAGCATTCTCACAGGGAACCTCAAGGTTTGTGCTGAGGCTTTCCCAGATCCTCAAGTTGATCCAGCAGCCTGCAGGTTATGGAGGAACAACCCACTGCCACAGTGGTCCAGGATGTTGGGTGTCCCAGGCCTGGAACATGATCCCTGGTGCATCTCAACTTCACCTCTGGAAACGGACTCCACCAGGGAGTTTTCCCTTGCATGGGCCACCAGGGTGGCACCGGCTTTCCATGAGACGAGCCTTGGCATGCTATCTCAGAAAGATTAAAGGCCTTAGATCTTAATCCTTCCGCAACAATCTCTGAGGCACAGTCGTTCAAAATGTGTGTATCTTGATGTGATAGCTCAATAGAAGGAGCTTTTTTCTAATTTTTCTAATTTTTTACTCAATTTCTTTTTCTTTATTTATATATATTCTGCCAAGATATCTCTCCCACTCCTACCTTGAATTAAGTCTGTCAATTAGTCTTTAAAGAGACAGTAAAACTGACAGGGGACAGCGGTGGTCCGGATAGTTCCTGCCATATGCGAAACCTCAGTCTCAACTTGGAAATCTCAAAAGAATTATTGAGCAAGTTACCATCATGGGAATTCAAACCATGAAGCAATTCCTATTGATTTCCAGAATTTTTTAACCCTATGATGCAGTAGCATATCTAACCTATTAAGGTTTTTTTTTTTTTTTTTGTATTTGATAATAACCATGATATTTAATCTTTGCCATCAGTCAAAATGGAAGCTGTCCTTACTTATTTCAATACAACAAAGCGAATCTAATTTAAATAGCGGGGCCTTTTGGAAAACAGAGACTCACCTCTCAATGCAAAGAACAAATATTTGCATTACCTATTTATATTAAAATATGCAGAAATTTCTCAAGCATTCAGCCAACTTATAAATTTTTATAACTTCTTTGAATTGTTAACATTTTTTTTAACACACTGCATTATTTCAGCTTTGTGAAGGGCTCAATAACAATCTTTCTGGTCAGGAAAAAGGAAAGGACATTAGAATAAAGAATGCAGAATAAATAAAAACAAAACAGTACAGCCCGTACATCCACTCATACAAAGACAACTTTCATGGTGAGCTATAGCAATTATAATAACACAATGTCCTTCATGTTGATTTCAGCAGTGAAAAGAATTTCTCTAGTTATTAAAGACTTTCCTGGCCAAGTTTCAGAAAAAAAAAATCTGATTCTATCCCAATCTGACTTCTGTGCAATGCAAGTCATGCACATTTTAAACACTGATATATAATGCTGCCATTCTTCTATGAACTGTTAACAGCTGTAGAAACTATTATAGCCAGCTTCAAAACATGTCTGTGTAGTCAGTGCTCTCCAGACACTCAGCAATCCCAAAGCTATTCCTGGACTCACTCGGATTGCAGTGCGAACACAAAGTTTTGATTTATGTTTGTAATGAAACAACAAACTTCTGATCTTTCCTCTAAATGGCCATTCAGATTACATGAACAGCATGTGCTTCAGGGGAAAGTGGAGGGCAGAATTTACAGAAACAAAAAGGAAGCAAGAAAATAAATGGAAGGGCCACCCACAGTTACCTTAAGGAAAACCCACAGTTGTCAGTATAAAGCACTGTATTAGAGTTACATCTCTCGAACACAAAAAAGCATTTGTGCTTATAGAGAAATAAATAGCAGCAAAAGCTTTGGATGAGAAGGTGACCCAGTGAGAGCCACGTGCCATAAGCAGGGACATGTGCAAAGCTGTTAATGGGCATTAATACACACAAGGTGTCACCCTGGCTATGAGCAAAGATGCACAAAGGCCATGAGATTCTCATTTCAACTGAAAAGTTCCACTTCACTGAATCATGACCAAAATCCCCTGAAACTGACAAACTCATGCAAGGGAATTTTTTAGCTGTAGCAATCCAACCACCCCCAAAGGCACCATTTCCATTGGAGATCTTCCTTAAGCTATGAAGTTCCCTTATTCCACATTGGCCAACTAGACCTCAAATACATGGGGGTGCTTCCCTAAAACGCTTTGTTTCAGGCTCACCATTACAGGATGGTTACAGACCCAATCCTGCATCTGAGTTGTTTATAAAGAATAAAAACATTGATATGTAACCAAATTCAAATAATGTCCACTCCCAATACTACTGATGTAACCTGAAATAGTCTCCACAGGATGTTTCATGGTTGCTATTTTCCTACTTAGAGAAGAAAAAGGTGGTAAGTTTGTATCTTCTAAAGATAAGTCATATGCCTACTTCCCTCCCTGCTGGCTGAGATAAAGAAGGGAAGTCACAATATTTGTTCACTTTCCTACTTCCCTGTCACTGAGAAGCCCCTCTACACTGAGTATACGAATCAACACCATAAAAGTAAGAGCCCCAGACTCTGTTCTGAAGGAGTTTCAAATCTTACTGGGAAAGAAAACATGAAAGGGTATAGTACAGAAGTGGAAAATACAGTAGATCCTAAAGTGTTAATAAGGATATATAAGATATATGCAATGGAATACTATGCAGCCATCACGAGAAACAAAATCTGGCCGTTTGCAACGACGTGGATGGAACTGGAGGGTATTATGCTAAGCGAAATAAGTCAGTCAGAGAAAGACAATTATCACATGATCTCTCTGATATGAAGAATTTGAGAGGCAAGGAGGGAGTTTGGGGGGGTGGGGGAGAGAAATGAAACAG
>CM053617.1:17997139-18030356 GCA_028646535.1 Procyon lotor
AGGGATAGGGTGGCTGGGTTGTGGACAATGGGGAGGGTATGTGCTATTAAGTGCTGTGAAATGTGTAAGCCCGAAGATTCACAGACATGTACCCTGGGGCAAATAATACATTATATGTTAATAAAAATTAATAAAAAAAAAAAAGGTAAAAGAGACAAACTGACTTGCCTAAGGTCATAAAACTAAGCATAACAGGGAAATCAAGACAATAACTTGGGTTATGTCCTGACGTGTCCTAGAACACTTAAAAAAAAAGGGGGGGGATGCCTGGATGGCTCAGTTGGTTAAGCAACTCCTTCAGCTCAGGTTATGATCCTGGAGTTGCGGGACTGAGTCCCACATCGGGCTCCCTGCTCAGCAGGGGAGTCTGCTTCTCCCTCTGACATCTCCCTTCTCATGGTCTCGCGCTCTCTCTCTCTCTTTCTCTCTCTAATAAATAAATAAAATCTATATTTTAAAAAAAGAACACTTAAAAAATAAAGGGATGCCTGGGTGGTTCATTCAGTTAAGCACCTGCCTTCCACTCAAGTCCTGATCCCAGGGTCCTGAGATCAAGTCCCGCATCAGGCTCCTTGCTCAGCAGGGAGCCTGCCTCTCCCTCTGCCTGCCACCTCCCTGCTTATTCCCTCTCTCTCTCTGACAAATAAATAAATAAATAAAATCTAAAAAAAAAAAGTTGTGTTTCTTTAAAAACAACGAAGAAAAGAACATTTAAAAAATAAAGTAATGGTCACCAAGAGGAAATTGGGTTCAGAAATGGACCAACAGAATCCATAAAGTTGCAACAAATTCTTTAATCTTTAATAAACAATTAGACCAGGAAACATCATGGAGTTGATGTGTCTTCACTCCAGCAAAGCATTTTAACACCAATGGTGATAGCCTTGCACATAAGATGGGAAAATGTAGCAAGGTACTTGGAATAGCCCAGATGGTATTGAAGCGCTGGGTGGTTTAACAGTCAGAGCAAATTAACGACTGGGTATCTATCACCTGTTGTGTGCTGCATGCCTCCCATCAACACATCTGTATTAATGACTTGGGGTAGAAATAACAGAAACCTGTTTATCAAACCTACACTTTATAATGCTAAAAGGGGAAATTGAAAAATTGACCTAGAATTCAACAACAAATTATATATGTGTGTGTATATATGTATATATACATATATACATAAAATACAAACATGCACATGCATATACACATAATTTTTGATTGCCGATATAGTATGAGAGGAAGCTGGCTTATGATGGTTCATATTAAAACAAATTAAAAAGTAAATAACAGGGGCGCCTGGGTGGCTCAGTCGTTAAGCGTCTGCCTTCGGCCCAGGTCATGATCCCAGGGTCCTGGGATCGAGCCCCGCATCGGGCTCCTTGCTCGGCAGGAAGCCTGCTTCTCCCGCTTCCATTCCCTCTGCTTGTGTTCCCTCTCTCGCTGTGTTTCTCTCTGTCCAATAAATAAAATCTTTAAAAAAAAAAAAAAAGTAAATAACAAGAGCAAGTAAGTCTCACGTGACAAATTTAATATAAGCCACCAGGGCAATATTGGTATTTAAAAAAGGCAAATAAACTTCCTGTTTCTGGTACCACATGTAAGGAACTCAGAAGTCACCACTGCATCCTAACATCAAGTAAAAAGATGAACAGACTGAAAAATCAACAACTCTTCTTGGATCCTTAAGAGGTGGGAGGACACAGGGAAAACCACTGCCCCAAGACTGGAGAGAGAGGGAAGAGGAAAAGAACCATTTAGAAATACACCAGAGCACTCTATGCTTTTTTTTTAAGATTTTTTTTTTATTTGTCAGAAAGAGATAGCATGTACAAGCAGGGGGAGTGGCAGGCCGAGGGAGAAGCAGGCTCCCCACTGAGTAAGTAGCCCGATGCAGGACTTGGCCCTAGGATCATGGCCTGAGTCAAAGGCAGAAGCTTAACCAACTGAGCCACCCAGGCATCCCACACTCTGTGCTTCTTAATAAGGCGAGCACTCAGGAAAAACTAGTTAACCAGAGCCTAATCTTATAGGTTCTTATCAAAGTTTCACTGACCTAGGAAAAGTGACTGACTCAATTCTAGCCTACTCTAGTCATCCCATCCCACCTAAGGGGGGGAGGAAAAAACTGAGAAAGACTTGTGAAGTCCACAGTCTAGAAGAATTGGTTCACTGAAAGACTGAGACTGAATCACAGACTACAGGTCACTTCCCCTCCCCCTACACCTCAGCACCACATTACTAAGGCCTATTTACAGTAGTTTCTTTTATCCAGTTCATCATGTTCAGCTATCAAGAAAAAATTCCAGGGACACTTGTGTAGCTCAGTGAGTTAATCATCTGCCTTCGGCTCAGGTCAAGATCCCAGGGTCCTGGGATCCAGTCCCTCATTGGGATCCTTGCTCAGCAGGGAGCCTGCTTCTTCCTCTGCCTGCTGCTCTCCCTGCTTGTGCTCACACTCTCGCTCTCTCTCTCTCACTCTCTGCCAAATAAATAAAAAAAAAAAACCTAAAAAAAATTCCAAGGCATACTAAAAGGCAACACACACACACACACACACACACACACACACACACACTTTGAAGAAATAAAGCAAGCATCAGAACCATAAAAACCAAACATGCAGAGATGTTGGAATTATCCAGATCAGGAATTTAAAACAACCATGATGAATATGCTAAGGGCTATAATGGATAAAGTAGACAACATGCAAGAAACAGATGGACGATGTAAGCAGAGATGGAAATCCCAAAAACCAAAAAGAAATGCTTTAGAGCAAAAACACTGTAAACAGAAGTGAAGAATGCCTTTGATGGACTGGTCTTTCCTCTAACGAGGAAAGAATCGTTAAGCTTGAGGATAGATATCTTAATAGAAACCACCAAAACGGGGAGGAGGGGCAGGCAGGGAGGGAGAGGAGACCAGAATTACCAAGGACTATGAGACAACTAAAAAGGTGTAATAAATGTGTGAAAGGAATACCAGAAAGAGAAGAAAGAAAGAAACAGAAGAAATATTTGAAACAATAATGACAGAACTGCCCCTAAACTAATGTCAGACACAAAACCACAGATCCGGAAAGCTCAAAGAACACTAAGCAGGATTAATTCCAAACAGGAAAAAAAGAAAAAGAAAAAGAAAAATAGGCATATCATTTTAAAACTAAAGAAAATCAAAGATAGAGAAAAAATTCTGGAAGAAGCCAGGGGGAAAAGCACCTTACCTATAGATGAAAAAAAGGTAAGAATTATACCCAAATTCTCAGAAACCATGTACACAACAAGAGAGTGGGGTAACATATTTAAAGTGTTGAAAGAATAATATGACCAACCTTGAATCTCATATCCTGTGAAATTATCTCTTAAAAGTGAAGGAGAAATAAAGACCTTCTCAGACATACAAAAATGGAGGAAATTTGTTGCCAGTAAGTCCTGCCTTGCAAGAAATATTAAACGAAATTCTTTAGAGAGAAGGAAAATATATAGGTTACTTAGTTCTACATAAAGGAAGAGCATCAAAAAAGAAATATGAAGGTAATACAAGAACTTTTATTTTTTATTCTTCATTGGTCTAACAGTTTAATTCAAAATAATAATAATATATTAATAATTATTATTAGCAATAATATATTCAATTATGTGTATTTGTGTATAACCACAATGATATAAAGAATGGGGGGGGGCGCCAGGGTGGTTCAGTCATTAAGTGTCTGCCTTCGGATCAGGTCATGATCCCAGGGTCCTGGTATCGAGCCCTGCATTGGGCTCCTTGCTGAGCAGGCAGTCTGTTTCTCCCTCTCTCTTTGCCCCTCCGCATAGTCCCTCCCCATCCACTCCTGTGCTCTCTCTCTCTCTTAAATAAATAAATAAAATATATTTTTTTTTAAATGAGAAGGAGGAATTAGGTTTCTTTCACTATTACAAGATACACTACCTGTGAAGTGGTATAGCATTATTTGAATGTGGGCATCAGGGCTGTATATGCATATTGTAATCTCTAGGGCAATTATCAAAAAAAAAAAAAAAAGAAGAAGAAGATAAATGATATGCTAAGAAAGGACATAAAATGGAGTTCTAGAAAATGTTCAATGTTAACCATAAAAAGCAGAAAAAGAGTGGAAGACAAAATAAGAACAAAGAATAAGGGAAACAAATAGATAACAAATACATATTATTATGTATTATTTAAGAGAAACAAATACATAACAAAATATGGTAGGTATTATTCCAATGACATTAATAATCAGTTTGAACATCAATGGCCTAAATGTACCAATTAAAAGACAGAGACTGTCAGAATGGCTTACAAGCAAGATCCAACTATATGTTGTCTGCAAGAGACCCATCTTAACTACAAAGATTGAAACTATATAGATTGAAAGTAAATGGAGAGAGAAAAATATACCAAGCTAACACCAATCAAAAGAAAGCAGAAGTAGCTATGTTAATTTCAGACAGAGCAGACTTCAAAGCAAGGAAATTAAACAGGGATAAAGAAGAGCATTACATATGACAAAGGGGTCAGTTCTCCAAGAAGACAACAATCTTTAACATATTTGTGCCTAACAATGCAGCATCAAACTACATGAAGCAAAAACTGAGAGAACTGCAAGGAGAAAGAGATGAACTCCCTCTTGAAATTAAAGACTTCAACACCCCTCTATCAGGAATGGACAGATCCAGTGGACAGAAAATCAATTAGGGACAGAGTTGAACTAAGAACACTATCAATCAGTGTAACAGACATCTATAGACTACTTTATCCAACAAGAGCAAAACACACATTCTTCTCAAGCTGACATGGCGCATTTACCAAGACAAACCACATCCTGTGCCATAAAAAGGCAAACAGTTCTCAACCTAAGGTGACCCTATCCAGAGGATTCTGTTCAGTTCCCAGCCCTGGGTTTCATGAAGGACCTCTATAAACTAAATGAGTCTAGAAAAGGATGACTAGAACAGTGAGAGCTGTAAACATGAAAAGAGTTGAAGCATCTGACATGAAAACTTAGAAGTTATAAAATGGTTAAATGTCTTCAAATATTTGGAATGAGTCATGAGAAAAGGAGAGAAGACATGTTGTATTTTAAAGGAAGAACTCTGGCTACAGATTAGAGGAAGGCTATTTCATCTTGACATGAAGAACTTTCTTACCAAGTGCACTGTCCAGTCAAGGGATGGATGTCTCACCCACATATGTTCAAAAATGGGGACTCCAGCACTACAAGGGCCAGATGGAAGTCGGGGGATCATCAGTCAGGTACCCCTGAAAGCCAATCCTGCACTTGGAGTCAGAGGATAAACCAGACATTTTCCAAGGACCTCGTCCATAGTTAGAGCTGGCTTTTGTTCCTAAGTGGTATGACCAGGAGGTATTGAGAATGATTTTTCTCTCAGCTCATATACCATCTCTTTGAGTCATTTAAAATAAATGGCCTTATCTTCTCCCAAAGATTGTCACCCATGATATTCCCATTTACATATGCAGAATAATATCTTTTCCCAATTTCCACACTGCCTCATTCACCAATCCCCATGCCTCTTATAAGATAGCAAGATAACAGTTAACTTGGTCAGAGTGCCAGCTTCAGGTACTGTTTCCCTGTATTTGTCTCCTTCCTCTAAGTGCCTCTCTGTAGCTCGTTAGATTCCGAATCTCCTTAATGAGCTACTGGTTCTAAAACTGGCCCTTTGCCCAGTGTGGGGTTTCCCCAACCTAGAGGTGTGAAAAGACACATCACACCCTGTGGCGCCGGGGAAGTCCCAAGGCCCCTGGAGAGCTGAACTATTTTATTTTAAATATTAAATAGAAGAGAAGCTTGATGGTGGGTGTGAAAGAGGTGGGGATTTTCAGTTACGAAATAGTGACTAGGTACTATTTTCACAGTAAAAGATCACTTATCTTCATTGACTCACACATACACACCTCCTTGATCAGTTGGTTCTCTTATCAACTGTCCAATATTCTGGCAGCACCATCAGAAGTCTCAGGTTCAGGGATATTAGCATTAAAACTACATTATATGGTAGTATCTGAACAAAGCAGAAAACCTTTGATTGCTTTTCAAAATATTGAAGGAATCTTAGTTTCAGGCACTACCTGAAATGTTTACCACATATCAAAAGTCTTGGACAAACTTTTGAATGGCTTTCATCCAGTAACATTTCACTCAAAAAAAGGCCAAGTGATTTTGGAATAAATTTGCTCACTTTCCATGGGTTTAAATCTGACACCCTCAAGTCATCAGTTCCTTTAAAACTGTTTTTCAACAAACAAACCAGAGGAGAAGAAAAATCTGGGGCAGAATATACATGCACTCAAGACCCTATCTACTTAGAGTCCAAGTGCATGGTGTAATGAAACAGAGTAGCTTGTATGGGTCTACTCATCTTACTATTAACCCAGCTGGGAAGAAGAACCAGCAGTCAGTCCCTTTGTCTAAAAACTAACAAAGGAAAGTTCCCAGATAAAGAAATTAGCATGAGAATATGGAGAAAATAGGAAGTGGAAAATGTTAACTCCAAACATCTGGACCCATACCTCAGTGCTGAAGTTTAAAATCCAGGCAAGAAAAAACGAATGGATCCATACAGGCTAACACTCTAAGAACCCATAGCTTCTTCTTTGCTGCCTCATCCCTATTTGT
The DNA here is from genome assembly GCA_028646535.1 of Procyon lotor. Lineage (NCBI taxonomy): Eukaryota > Metazoa > Chordata > Mammalia > Carnivora > Procyonidae > Procyon > Procyon lotor. The sequence continues at coordinate 18,003,780 of CM053617.1, forward strand.
AATGTGCGTATAAATGGAGCCTGCTGATAACAACAAATCTGTCTATTCAAGACTGCTTTGGTTCTTCCTAGACTATACCAATAAGAAGGGATGGAGGGATTCTCTGAGGATAACCCATTGAGATGGTCAACAGAAAAAGACCACCACCAGGAAAAGAGGGTCTAAAGGACAGGAGGTATGAATCATTACTAAAAAATTATCTTCAGGATACACTACAAAAGTATACCCCAAAGTTTATACAAGCCGCCAAGCTTGTTCCAGCCTTAGGACCTCTGCCAGGAACACTTTCTCCAGATCTTAAGATGGCTGGTTCTTCCTTTTCCTTTAGGTCCCTCTCAAATGCTACATTCACCAAGAGAGTTTTTCTCAGTTTCCAGACTCAGGCAGTCATCCAGTCACAGTCACTACATTAGCTTTATCCCAGCACTCAGGGTGCTTTGAAATTATCTTCCTCCTTTGTTTCATCTACTTCCCCCTTCTAGAATGTAAGTTCTGTGCCAACAGGAATCTTGCCTGTCCTCCCACATCTTCTCGTTCACCCATCGAAGGGCTCCTAACACATGGAGAGTGTTAATACACATTTGTTGAATGAATGAATGAGTGAATGACCAAATCCAGGTGGATTTCCTTGTTTTTAATAAATTTTTTAACACATGTTCTTGTGAGAATTTCATTCCTCAGTAATACCTAGTAAATGAAGCACGTAAATGGGAAAGCCTATTGTCATTGAGATTATCTAAATAATTTAAAGAACAAAATTTCTGAGTACATGCTATTATTAGAGGACAGAACTACCAGACTATGAATCATGATTGTAAAACAAAATTATGACGTACTCTTCTGACCAATACATCATTACCTCATCTTTCTTCTGATGCCCAGGGAGCTGCTGTACCCAAGGACCACCTTATTATTTCAAAGCGACTTGGTACAAGTAAAATGAGTCACTTTTAAAAGTCTACCAAGAGCTTTACTTTGCACTCTGAACATCTTCTTTACCACCTACATTGTATAAAATGATTTCGGTTTTATCCCACCCATCTCCCGCACACACACCCGCCCCCCGCCATGCCTTCTGAGAAATCTAAGCAGATTCCCAAATCCTACATCTGGAGACACTAGAAGTCAGGTGCTATATAAATCTATTATTCCCACCAACAGTATTTCTTACTATACCAATGTGATTCTAACATGCTAAAACAGTCACCTACTAAGCTGAAAATTCCACAACCAGTAAGAAATATCAAAATCTGTCTTTGCAGACAAAATAAACACTGCAGTATGAAGTGTACTTTGTGAATTAAATAATTAGAAGCCAGATGCCAAAGGGCCAAAGTAAAAATAGTTGCGTCCACCAGCCTTCCTACATTCTTTATGAGGGACTAAGACGTAGTGAGACTATGGCTAAATGGAAAATTCGTTTTCGCTAATCCTGTTCATTTAGGCAGAAAATTCTCTTTGTTTTAACAGCTTTTGAGCAAGAAAATGGCACCATTACTGAAAGTCCATTTTGTACATTTAAAAATAAAACGTGACAAATAGGGATTTGCTGCCTGAGCCTGGTTGTCAGCTACAGTGCATAGCTGCGGGCTTACCCGAACAGGAGAACAAAAGCCTGTGTGGGAGAGAACACACACTGCTGACTGTACTGGGGGGGTTGAGGGGGGGAGCCAGGGAAGAGGAGATGCTCTTGTGGGACAGTTCGGGCAGGATTACCAGAATGTTGGAGAAAATTCCATTAAGCCATCCAGACTCAATGCCTCGGTGGGATACACTGTGCTCACAATACCACACAGGAAAACGTGTGACTCCTCCACAGACTGTCAAGTGGGAGAACACGGGCCTTTGCTCGTGTTTTTCTTGAGCCTTTGCTCCAAGTTTTTCTGACCGGAGTGCTTGCCCTCTCCTTTCCATCAAGTTGTTCCCAATTCTTTTGTGGCAATCTGGGTCAAGCTATACATCCTCAGAAAAGCTTTTTCTAACACGTCTTGCCTAGGGTTGAATTGGATGTATCTTGTGAACCCCTACCTGTCTTTACTAACATGTAGCAGATGCTATACAAATCCCTCTAACTTGCTGCTGTTCTCATTCTAGCCCCTGCACATCCTGGCTTGAGGTAGATTATCATCTCCCCACCAGGAGGGACATATGTCCCCTATTTCCCCACAGAGTACAGTACAGTACAGTACTCAATACTGAGTACAGTATTCTTCCCCACAAACCAGTTATTTAATAAAAGTTGGCAGAATGACCTAGCAAATTATATTCTCACAGGATTCATTCCTGAAAACCAGGGGCCCCTGTATAAGAACTGGAGTTTGGGGAACACTGAAATATGACTGGAGGAGGACTAAGGATTAGACACTTGAGGCTAAGGAAAAAGAGGTAAAGAAGACCCAGGAGAGAGCAAGGAAGGCCCTCCGAACCAACCAGCATCATTTAAGGGCCAGGTAGAGGATAGGAAGCACCAAGTGGATCTAGGAGGAGCAAAGACTCAAGGTCAGGACAGAACGGTGGCACTAAAACCAAAATGAGAAGAGGGTTTCTAGAAGAAATGTGCCAAATGTTGAGCTAAGAGGGAGAGTGAGCGAGCATTTCTGGGTGTGTGGGTGTGTGGGTGTGAGGTTACTGAGGCAGGAGGAAGGTGAATGGGAGAACAGACCACAGGTGCAGCACAACGGAGTTCATCTGCAGGACACAGAAGGAGAACCCTTAGGCTAAGGTGTACCCCAAGTTGCCTTCCAGTCCCAAATGCTCGCTAGGGTGCTATCTCCCAAACCACACCCAGCGCTGATGAGGTGTGGTACCTGAAACCTGAGTTTCCAAGGTCTCCACCGTGATTAACGATTAATGTGCTCATTTTCATGGTGATACTTTCTGGCACTTCCCCTCTCTTACAAAGGTAGTATAAGGACTAATTAGATTAAGTGTAGTCTAATTAATCTAAGATTAATCAAAGTTGTCATGGCTGGACTCAGTTCTCCCAGCATCTGCTGCTGGCTGTTTGAGCAGCCTTCCCAGACCACATGGTCAATCAGTACAAGGACCCAGGAGAGTGCCCCGTTTCCCTATGCGACCCAAAGGACCAGCTGAAGATGTGAGGCAGAGGCAGTCTCCTCCTGGGACCCCTTCCAGCTTCTGGTAAAGCTGTTCCCTGGCAGTAACACACATGGAGTGATGGTGTTCTTGTCTTGGTCAGTGTCAGTGTCTGCAGCAGGATCAGATACGCTGCCCGTGGTGCACCCAGCAACAGAGAAGGAAGAGGAGGATAAGTGACAGTGCCACCACTAATCACAGATTCTCAGATTGGCTTATTTCTTTGACAGTTCATTTTAGTGCTTCATACCTGACGTTCCAAAACCGAAAATAAAACTCTTTATCCCCATCCCCCTTTTCTAATAGAAAGAGAAAAGAGGAAAGCAATTCTGAATCCAATCCTTTGTTATTTGGGCAAAGAACACATTAAAGCAGCAGCTCTGTCCTCCCTTTCCCAGAAAATTCTCAATGACCATTCCTTCTGGGAGTGTATTCCAGAATATGCTTTGCTTGAAAGAGTGCAAAAAGAATAAGACCCACAGTCATTAAGGTGTGTTAAGATAGTCATGGTATCATTCTGAATTCTGCTAAGAATATGTTAATTAGATGTAGTCTTTCTCCTCAAGAAATGTATAATCTGATAAATTTCCCCTCCTATCCCTGCCACCCACAGTGAGAAAATGGCCCAGGTGGCACCATCTTGGACTCCCACCCTCTGGCTAAACTCTGGGGCTTCGACCACTTGACCTCTTATGGGTTTGGTGACCATATTTATCAACCTTAGTAAGTTACATAGCCTGAGGCAGAAGTTTTTCAAGGAACTAAATTGTACAGTTTCAAAATCTTAAACATATTTCAGTCTAATGTTGTCTTGTGAAATGTTTACAGGAAGTTTCTTTGGTCAACAACTTATTAAAGTAGTTTCTATCAGTAATATAATTTAGGGAATTGATGCAAAATCTATAGAGTTTCAAAAAAGTAACAGACCACTTGTCTGGTCTATGGTACTTCATGATTGTTTGCTGACAACACCAGATAATTTCTGTGGCATGTTTCTCTAAACCGTGTGTGTTTAGAAAAATATAATCTAAGGATAATTGTATGGCATGATTCCTGGACATGGTCAAGATGGGTTTACTTAGTTTGGGCCACAAGTTTTCATATTCAGTCCCTGGATTTCTAGTCACCTTTATCTGTTGCTAGGAATTTATAAATGTCTGTCTGAATAAATAGGGCCATGATAGCTCACAACAAAGGATAAGTAGTAATTTAAGATAACATAAATTCAGAATCATTAAGGATTTTTTCCTAGATTTCCTAAAATCCAGTAAGAATTTTATTCCTTCAGAATAATTTAAACTTTTACTTAGTGTTTCACCTTGTCTGTAATTACCACTGTACGAAATCATGCATTTCTATTAGAGTTGGAAACACCATAGTTAAAGTCTGGTAACTGTAAAAAACAAGCAAATCAAACCTTAAGAGGAACAAGGAAACTCAGTATTTGAAAGTAGGATTGGGATCATTTTCATAGATCCCTAAATTTTAAGGAGAAAAAGGCTAAAGCAAATTATTCAAAGGTGAACTCATATGGCCATCAGTACTAAGGTACTTGTTACTATTATCAATAATAAAATACTATCTCTATGTGAAACCTTGTCAGAAAATCTGAGTTGAGTGAAGAAAGGTAAAAACAATGCTAGATTGGAAAATTAGGCCAAAAGGGACAAATGTGAAATTTGTCAGGTATAATACTAAGACAACAGTTTATATGTGTAAGTCAAAACTTAAAAAGAGAAACCATTTAGTCCAGTTTGAGATAAGGAACCTAAAAAAATGGTGAGGTCCATGAGGAATATTAAGTTATACAGCCTGAAAGTAAAACCTTACGAAACAAACGAGAATATTTTATTTTGATGTTTAGACTTTTTGTTTTGTTTTGTTTTAAGATTTTATTTATTTATTTGAAAGAGAGATAAAGATCACAAGGAGGCAGAGAGGCAGGCAGAGAGAGAGGGGGAAGCAGGCTCCTCGCCGAGCAGAGAGCCCTATGCGGGACTCCATCCCAGAACCCTGAGATCATGACCTGAGCCAAAGGCAGAGGCTTTAACCCACTGAGCCACCCAGGTGCCCCTAGTTAGACTTTTTAAGTAATTTCTACACCCAACATGGGGCTTGAACTAGTTAGACTTTTGAAAACATGTTGGATTAACCACTAGAAAGTGGAAGATGAGAAACTAGTCAAGGAATCCATAATCTTACCTACTGAGCAGCAAAACGTTTACATAAATAAATCAGGCTCAGTGCAAGTCCCTGCCAAGGATAGGCCTATTGTCCAAATCCAGCTGTGATCTGTGATGTATTTTAGCCTCCCTACTTTAGGAAGAGATCAGGAAATGAAGAGGCAAGTGACACTGGATGGGAAAAACCAAAATAAACAGAAACTATACTTAGAAGTGTGGTCATGGTCCAAGTGCCATGATGCAGTAATTCCGTAAGAAAAGCTAGCCAGTCAAATACCGACCATAAATAACTGAAATCCTACCACTACATGGAAGCTCAGTGTGAGGAGCTACTAAGGCAGGTAGGAAAATGCCCTGGAATCGGTTTCAGTATGCCAGCCCTCAGATAGAGCTGCTTGTCTCTCCCATAATTTAGAAAGCTCCTTTTAGTGGAGCATTATTTTAATCATTAGAAAGTGGGTTTGTTTAAATTGACCATCAGCCTGAACATCTACTTAAGAGAGGTTGTAAAGTATACCAGCAGGCCATCCTTTAAGGTACCTGCTGAGTGGTGCCTTAAGGGCTAGGCTAGGCAGCCACCTTCTAAGCTTGAAACTGCCAGTCATTGATGTGTTAGACAGCAATGGAGGAAAGAAAAGCAGGCTTGACCAGGCTCAGACCTCCTTTATCAGCAGGGAGGGCATGTTTAGAGGTCAAGTAATCTAGTTAATCCTTCTCTAGACTTTTAGATTTCAGCTACCCATAACTTTTCAAAATTAGCTTGGTATACCCAACACTAAGTGGCAAAGAAAGTACGTTCTACTAGTCTTTGCTGCTATAAAAAAGGCAGGAGGGAGGGGAGGGGCTGGGACACTTGGGTGACTCAGTCGGTTAAGTGTCTGTCTTTGGCTCAAGCCATGATCCCAGGGTCCTGGGATGAGCCCTGCATGGGGCTTCTTGCTCTCAGCAGGGAGTCTGCTTCTCCCTCTCCCTCTGTCTGCTGCTCCCGCTGCTTGTGGCTGTGTGTGTGTGTGTGTGTGTGTGTGTGCAGGCGCACGCACTCTCTCAGATAGATAGATAGATAGATAGATAGATAGATAGATAGATAGATAAAATCTAAAAAAAAAAAAAAAAAAGCAGGGAGAGGGGATTAAAGATACAGGGAGTAGCAGAAAAAGTAAACACTGAAACATGGCAAGAGTAACTCAGGCTGACCCATTAAAAATAACATCTAAAGGATCTTTCTAGTGCTTCCCACCTCCCTTTCATCCTTCCTTTTCCCAGACACGGTGCTTGACTCCCATTCACCCACCAGCTCTCAATTCCCAAGGATATTTTTTCAGTGTCCTCTTCCAGAAGGAACTTTTCATAAGGAAAAAGGTAGGTAGAAATACGTTAATACACTCTAGTTTTTAGCTAAAAATTAAAGCTTCAGTTTGAATGTAAAGGACAATCCTCCTGGGAATATTTACATTTTTAACAGAAGGAACAAATATAAGTATAAAGTTCTGATACTACAGCAAGCCATTTGGAAAAGTCAAGTGCAATATGGGAGCAGGAGCCTTCTTTCAGTGCCCCCCAAAACCACTCCAAACTGGAGGTGAGAAAGGCTTTCATTCATTTTCTATTAAGACTTCACTTACTAAAGACTATCTAGAAATCCAAATTCAATACACTTCATTTTGTTCAAGCTGACATGCTTTTAGAGGAAGAAATTGCCATGGTCTTATTCTATATTACTGATTCCCAACTGGGAGTGGTTTTGCCCCCTAGGCTGGGGACTTTTGTCAACATCTGGAGATGCTAATGGTTATCTCAAGGTGGAGAGTGGGGGAACAGTTGATGCTACTATCAGCAGGTGGGTAGAGGCCAGAGATGCTGCTAATCATCCTACAATGCACAAGACAGCCCCCACAACAAAGAATTAGCCAATCCAAAATGTCAATAGTGCTAAAGTTGAGAAAACCTACATTATAAGAACTAACTGCTATATAGTGGCTATTTGGAGAATGTAAACACGAATACCAGTGAAATTACTGTGCCCATGGTACAAATAAAAATGACCATAATTTGGAAAGATTCACACTATTTTCTTAACATTTCTGGAACATCATAATTCTGGCTCTGAATTATTTAAATTACTTTTTCAAAACAGCCAATTGAATAAAACGAAGAGGCTTTATATAGTTCATGTAAGTTTTTCTATTTTGGAAATAAGAGTTTTGATTAAAATTGGCATTTCTGAAACTCTAATTGCTAGTTATTGCTGGAGAAAGAAAGAAAAAAATTATTTCCAAGACCAGCCAGATGGGAAGTCTCAAGATAAGAAATTATAAGCCAATGTTCATATTCCAATCACAAGAAGATTTCTGTTTACACGTTTTTAATTCTGCTTAAAAGTAAGCAATATATTTCTTCAAATAGTTACTAAGCTGCTATTAACGGGCTAATTTTTTAACATTAGGTTTAACTCACCAAATCTTGTTAGATTATTAATAAGTAAAACAGCAATTTTTATAAGAACACTCTGTATATTAAGGATTCCATAAATTCTAATAGAATCAAAATGGTTTCTGATATGGCAAGGGATATCTCTTTGTAGATGTATAATCTTCCCATAGAAATTTTTCATGTTCATAGTTCAAAACCCATTTCTGATTGAAATACAATGAATGTTTCAGTTTACAGGCCCAGAACCAGAGCATCCCAAATGTCTTCCTGACACTTACACCTTAGTACCATTCCTTCTTAGGACCTGCACACTTTGGTAACTTCTACCCTTCCATACCTGAAAGCCCTCTCTCTCTTAACTTTCTCACTCTCCTCTTCTTCCTTTTCTCTCTGGCATTTCCCTCAAGAAATGTCAGAGGGATGAAGAAAACCTGCAGTAGAGGGATATGAAGAAACACCATAATGGTTCCTTCTGTCGTCCATGAGACTGAAAACTATCCCCAAACAGGAAAAAACGGCCAAGTGAGAACTTTCACTTACTGAAATACATCTTAAGCACTTGCAAGATCTTCCAAATGTAAGAATCTTTAAGACACACACACACACACACACACACACACACACACACACACACACACACAAAGGCTTTTTTCTTTTTGAGGATCTTGTTTTAAGTAGATTTATGGGACTGTTTCCTTTTATTCAAGTCTACTAAAAAGCTACGGAGAAAGAATTCCAAATTGAGGTATATCTCTTATTAGTTGCTTGGATTTGACAAATAAAGCAATCATCAAAATCAAGGAGTGTGCACTGCTTTTAAAAATCCTATTCGTTTGACATAATATAGCAGTGGGATGGCTAGGCAAATAAATGGCATTACTTAACACAATCACTTAATGTTGTGCAACCAACAGTCAGGTCTCATTGCTTTATCGCTTGCAAAGAGTCAGATGATAATAAAGTTGATTGTTAGTGTGAAGATATAAATTGTTTAGTAGTTAGAGTTGTTAATGAAAGTAAAGGAACACAAAAGAGGAAAAATAGGTTTTAGCAGCTCAAATTCATTGTTAATTGCCCATGCATTTATTATAGGCTGACCAGGGCTAATTATCTAATTAAACTAAAGTTCTACTGCCTTGGAGAAATTTCTCCTGCTATGATGTTGGTTGTCAATTACCTCAGCAGGTATGGATGAAATGTGTAGTTAACTCAAGTCATGTTTTGCTTTTCCCAACAGCAATATGGGGTGGCACTCTTGGTGCCTAATAATTTATGTTTAGAATTTTTTTTTAAGTTTTTCTTTAAAAAATATTGTGGAAACTTAATAATTATGGTAAACGTTATTTTAAACAAGAGTCTTGCTCACTTCAATGATTTGTATTCAAGAAATGTCAATATAATCTGCTTTAGGTAGAGACAACACCAATACAAAAGAGAAATCAAATATCATTGTATGCATGTTACTGAGTGTTCTTTTCACATGCTGCTTTTAAAAATTCATTTAAAAGTGTCTTTTGTGATGCTCTGCAGTATTTCACTGTTGGAAATTATATTACTTATTGTCATGTAATTACAATTTTTAAAATTCATAGATTTTTCTGAAAAGTGGAAAGTGGTAAACCATCTGAACTAAATTCTTCACTTTATAAATAAGGAAACTGAAGTTCCAAGAAGTGAAATGACTTACCCAAAGTCACACAGTGGGTCGTCAGAACCAGAGCCAGAACTAGTATCCCCTCAGCTCTTTGTTCATCCTGATGCCTGCTGGTGCACTTTCAAATTAGACTGTCACCTTTCATGCTGTCTCTAAAATGTTGCAATAGAACATCTGTTGTACCAAGTTTTTGGTGTTTGATGATTGATTTTTCAAAAGAAGGCTTCAAAGCCTTTCATTCTCCCAAGAAAACATGTACTACAGTCAAGTCAGTCAAATATGCCCCAGGAATGTATTTTGTTCCTAGGGAACTTGATCCCCAATTGGTGGGATCATAAACCATCAAGTAATATTTACTAAGCATCCTTTGAGAAAGACATCTCCCAAGAAAATACAATCTTGGAGCACCTGGGTGGCTCAGTCAGTTAAGCAACTGACTATTGATTTCAGCTGAGGTCATGATCTCAGGATCATGCCTGATCAAGCCCCACAGCGGGCTCCGTGCTGGGCATGGATCCCCCTTAAGATTCTCTCTCCTGCCCCAGGGTGGCTCAGTCAGTTAAGTGTCTGCCTTCAGCTCTGGTCATGAGCTCAGGGTTCTAGGATCAAGCCCCAAGTCAGGCTCTCTGCTCAGCAAGGATGTCTGCTTTTCTCTCTCCCTCTGCTGCTCCCCCTGCTTGTGTGCACTCTCTCTCTTTCTGTCAAATAAATAAATAAAATCTTTAAAAAAAAAAAAAAAAGATTCTCTCTTTCTCTTTCTGCCCCTGACCCCCACAACCCCCACCCCACCTCACTCACATGGGCCCACACTCACTATCTCTCTAAAAATATAAAAAAGAAAGTATAATCTCACTCTAAAGAGCTTTTCCCATCTTCACCTCCCTTGATCCTAGGATGTAGCATCTGCTCTCTGCAGGGACACAGGACGCTGGAACCTTCCCCTTTCACAGTCATTTTTCAGGTAGGCGGCAGCAATGAACATACAGGTCTTTTCTGCCAAGTTAGAGAAGATGATTTTCCTTTTTACTGCCTCTTGAAGATGAACATCAACTGTTTCACCACTTGTGATTCAAATCCATTAATTAAAATAAATATAAAGTAAAAATCTCTCTTTCAGCCAAGAGGAAAAGGACAGATGGGGAAGCGGAGGAGGTGGAGACAGCTGATGTCTTCTAAGAGGGGGAAAAAAGGGAAAGAAAAACAAGAAGCATGAAATTGGGGGGGGAGTTAATTAAGAGAGGTAAAAGGTGTTCAGATTTAATTTACAGTTCAGAACTATTTTGGTTCTCATAATAATTGCACTACTTAAAGAAGAAGAGGCACCTCTCTAATGTGAAAGTGTCAGGGGAGTGTTAACTTAAACCACCTCCAAAAATAGTCATACCTGGACTTTGGCAATGCTTCAGACTGAGCATGGCAAAAGCTTCTCTTCATTCATTCTCTTTCATTGCAAAAGCCACACATCTTCCCCCCTTAAGCTCCCTCCGCATGCATCTAATTTTTAATTTCTTTCTCCCTTGCTTCCCATTGCCTAAAACAAGACACTGACAAGGAAGAGAAAAAAATGAACCAGTTCAGTCCTTTTCCATCTCAACGCCATGTGCACTGGTCTAGAGAAATCACACAGTTTGAAAACAATGTCCTACAGCTTACATCACACACCACAACCTCCACAATGTGCTGGTGCAATGTGCACACCTGAAGTCTAACCTGAACACTAAAAATTCCTGAGCATAGCATATTTAACTGAACAGCCCATACACCCAAATGATTCTATTTCAGATAAACACACAAAGTTAAATGGAGCAGAATTACTTTTAAGATGGTAATAGAGGATGCCTGGTTGGCTCAGTCAGTTAAGCATCTACTTCAGCTGAGGTCATGATCCCAGGACCCTGGGATCAAGTCCTGTATTAGGCTCCTTGTCAGATTTTGGGGCAAGCAGGGAATTTGCTTGTCCTTTGCTCAGCAGGGAATCTGCTTCTTCCTCTGCCCCTTCTCCCTCTCCAGCTTGTGTGCTCGCTATTTCTCGCAAAAATATATACAATCTTTATTTAAAAAAAAAAAAGATGGTAGTGGAGATGGAAGATGGACAGAGTTAAGAGATGGGACAGAGCTAAAAATAATTTTAGATAAGTGAGATAAAAGAAAATACATGTTTTTTTCTGAATTATCCTTTTATCCGTTTCTATCATCCATGTGGAGCTAATGAGATGCTGGAAGGAATCTCAGAAATCATATATCCCTGAACCACTAAGAAACTAGGATCTAGTAAAGTCAAATGATTTGCTCAAGAACACACAGCAGGTTAGTGTGAAAGCCATGCCTAGAACCATCTCTTCTGCCTTCGAAAGTATTTCTTACAACTTGACATGATAACAGTTGAGAAATATGCTAACATTTTCTAAGAACTGAAAGGAAAGCCACAATATAAACTCACAATATTTCAAATATAACTAACTATAAGTAAGTTAGTCGAAAAGTAGGAAAAATTCTTTAGCAATTTGGTTACTGTGTTCTATAGCAACATAAAAGGCAGATAGAGGAGTAAGGTGGCAAGGGCTGCTGGGGAAAAAGAAAGCTTTCTGCCCACCCCTAAACAAACTAACAACCGCAAGAGCATTTGAGAATGTCAATACTTTTATACTCTTTTGACAGGGGGCCCCAGTATGATCAGAAGAGAAGGACAAAATGAATGCTGAAGAAAGATTTGCAAAAAAGTCAGAAGGTAATCTATCTCATGAATTAAGGAATGAGTCCTCATAAAGAGGAGGGCCAAGGGAAAAAGGGAAAAGACAAAACGTAAGCCTATTCCCAAAGAATGAAGAAATCAGAGAATTGAAGTTAAGGAGGACTGGGGGTGTGGAGGGGTGTGTATGTGTCTGTCTGTTTCTGTGTTTGGGGCTTTTCCAGTTCTTCTTAGTTCCTGGTTAATTAACTATTTAAAAAAAAATTCAGGGGCGCCTGGGTGGCTCAGGGGGTTAAAGCCTTTGCCTTCGGTTCAGACCATGGTCTCAGGGTCCTGGGATGGAGCCCTGCATAGGGCTCTCTGCTCAGCAGGGAGCCAGCCATCTGCCTACTTGTGATCTCTCTCTCTGTCAAATAAATCAATCAAATCTTATAAATAAATAGATAGATAGATAAAAATTTTAAAAATTCAACTTTACTCATGCTTCTGTGTACTAAGCCCATTCCTAAATTTAATAATTAGATGTGGGCAAGAGGTGCAATTCAAGTTTTGTCAGTGTTGCCTATCACTACATTGCCGTCAACTCATAAAAAGAAAATGTGGAGAGAATACACTTTAAGAAATAGATTGTCCGAAGATTCACAGACATGTACCCTGGGGCAAATAATACATTATAAGTTAATAAAAATTAATTAAAAAAAAAAAAAGAAATAGATTGTCAAAGCAATAGTTCATCAGCAAGCCTTGTCAAATCCAACTACAAAATAAATCCCTAATCTTTATACTAGTTCTCTTGTCTTTCCCCTGGATTACTACCTCTAATCAGGGATTCTTTGTTGGTACACTCTTTCCCTACCAATCTCTGAGAAATGTAAAACAAAAAAGACATCCCCCTTCCCAAACTTCTCCAAAAGCTTCTCACTGTACTTGTAATAAAATTCACCTCCCCACCATGGCCCTCAACTCCCCATAACTCCCTATAAAAATGGTCCATAAGGCCTATAAAATAGGGCCCTTGCCTACCTCCCCAAATTAATCTCCCTCCAGGAACTCTGAAGGTCACTATGTGGTCTAACCTCACAGGCCTTTATTCTTCTCCCCAGTTATACCAAGCTCCTTCTCACTGCATCAAAGTCACAGTATATTATATCCTATTTAACAACCTTAAAGCTTGGAATGCTCTAACCTCAGATTTCTCCAGACTCCTTAATATTCAGGAGCAGCTCAAATGTTATCCTCTGGTCACCTCTGACTACCTAAAGTAAAACACCATACGCACACACAAATATCACACCATCCTATCATCCTGTTTTGTTCTTCATAAACTTATATCTATCTTAAACTTATATCTATATATATATAGATTTTGTCTTCATAAACTTTTTTGAAGTTTATGAAACTTCATAAACTGTTTTGTCTTCATAAACTTATATCTATCTTAAACTTATATCTATATGTATATAGACAAAACATCCTGTTTTGTCTTCATAAACTTATATCTATCATAAACTTATATCTATAGCAAATTACATTGCTCATTGCTTTATACTAACAACCTCCATCCCAAAATACACACATACACACACACACACACACACACACACACACACACACATAAATTCCTTGGGAAAGCAGATATTCCTTGCTGAATTGCCCCAAACCTAGAACAATGGCTGGTACTCGGCAGATACTCACTATTTATCAAATGATAGATTCCAAATGACTGATTCCATCTATCTCAAAACTTTCCCAAATTTTGTGTCTACCTTGTATTTATAGCACTTGTTAACTATCACTTTTTCTTTGCTCCCTTTTCTGAATTTCTTTTGCTCTTCATTCTGCTTACAGCAACACAAAGGAAAACAGAACAAGGAGCATAAAAAGACGACATTAATGGTATAGAGCTACTGAGCTAATGCTATTTATTGGCAGTGGTGCAGAAGGGCAATTCAAGTGCTTCTTAAGGGCAAAAGCCCCTAGGATTGATCTCATCCATTAGTGCAGCTCTAAGGACAGCATCAAAAGGAATTATGGAGGTAGCCTGACTGTGGCTAAAAAAAAAAAAAGTACCACATGCCACATGCCCTGTGGACACTCAGTAGTTCTTAAAACCTTTAATGTGCAAAAGATTCAGATTCAGTAGGTATAGACATGATCTAGGAATCTTTCAACAAATGCCCCCAGGTAATTCAGATTCAAGCAGTCTGAAAATTTTCATGTCTTTTGCCAAACAATAATAGCAAGGACTGAAAGGACTGTATCGCCAGATAGAAGGTTTAACCAATAAAAATGATCTTTTTTTTTATCTCTACCTTGGAGCTGATTCTCAAGTCAAATTCCATTTCAATATTTGCTGAGTATTATTTAAATTCATTGGTGCTTACTAATTTCTAAATGGCTTTTAACCATTTAAAAACCATAATAGCTACTATTATGGGACATCTATGTTCCATATGCTATTAACAGCTTTTTTACACATGTATCTTATTATTCCATTTCACAGATGAGTTTCAGTTAAATAAGTATAGGTAAGTATTAAGAAGTGACAGATTCAAAAATGAAATACATCTATATATGTTACTAAAGTCTGTGTTCTATAGAGTCTATACCTCCCACTAATTATACCTTAATAGAAGCAAAACCAGCGGCACCTGGGTGGCTCAGTGGGTTAAAGCCTCTGCCTTCGGCTCAGGTCATGATCTCAGGGTCCTGGGATCGAGGCCCGCATTGGGCTCTCTGTTCAGCAGGGAGCCTGTTCTCCCTCTTTCTCTGCCTCTCTCTGCCTACTTGTGATCTCTCTCTCTCTGTCAAATAAATAAAATCTTAAAAAAAAAAGGGGGAGCAAACCAATAAATAAAAACCCAGATCTGCAAAAGAAGATAGGGGATGCATCCTCTTAATTTAACTAATCCTCACTTTAGAAAAATATTGCATAGATTTGATTACATGGTGAACTTTGACAGTATAATTTAAGCACCTTAACAATGGCATGGCAGCTCTGAAGAACAAATAAATATCAAGAGTCCTCTCTAAAACAAATAATCACTGTCTCAATCAAAATTACCAAATATTAAGCACTGGTTCACTATTTACAGATCCAGCAGTGATTCTCAAACTGGGCTGATAATTAAGAATCACTTGGGTAACACCTTAGGAAAAAAATTCTAGGCTTCACACTAGTTCTTCTGGATCAGAATCACTGGGGTATGACCTCCAGATCTTTATTTTTATAAAGTTTCCTAAGGGCTTCTGATGAGTTACTTGTGTTTAGAAGGACTGTTGCCCTAACCCCAACATTTTACAAGTGAATAAACTGAGGACCTAAAAGGGTAAGATCTACCTGAAGACATACAACCTGTAAGTAGCACAGTAGGTTGGAAAAACAATATTCTAACTCTACATTTAGTTCTTTTAACACCAATTCAAACTATTTTTTACTTTTTTCTGCACTGCTTAGGCCCTGCCCATTCCTTACTATCTTCGTGCATCTGCACTCTGGGAATAACAGTGCCCACCTCTTAAAAGAATTGCTATGAGGATTAAATAGTATAATATTCACTAGGTATGGAATGACCCGCGTATACTGAGCGCCCATTAGATAGATTACACAGCCCACTAAAAAGCCATGCCTTTTTCAGCTGGAGAGGATTTACAGAACCACTCCAATTACAAAACGAACAAGAAGCCCATGTTGCGCTTTGGAAGTCCAAATACTTTGAATTCGGGGTAAGGTGAAGGTCAAGAGCTTGCCTTATTCTAGCACACCACTGTTTCTCACAAGATGCCTCAGAATCACCTAGTGAATCAATTTCCAGACCAGTAATCTGTATTTTTTTTAAAAGCCTCTCCCTACCTCCCCCTCCCAACCAGGTGCTTCTTTGGCAAACCATGGTTTGATAACCCTTAGTACACACAGTCCTTGGCCACAGCAAATGTCCTCTCGAATCCCAGCAAAACTATCGTGCTCTGTAACCGGAAGAGCAGCGTCATCATACCCTGATGCAAACAACAGCTGGGGACGGCTGTGCTGAGGAATCGTGATCACTAGGGACGGCCTCGACCCTCCCGTCTCCTAAAAAACTTGGAAAATTAGGAAAAGTGCAGTCCAGTAATCTCCGCGGCAGATAGTGCTGCCTAGGTGGCCAGGAAGACAAAGTTAACTCAACAGCCTCCTTTCTAAGGGTAGGGCCAGAGAAAAGCGACCCTGTTCAGCGGAACAGGACCGAGCGGCGCCAGAAGGTTAATGACCCTCTTGCTCTGTTCCATGCGGTGGCCAAGACTCCACCAAGCCACAGGCCAGCTGCCGGAAGTGCGTCACTCCAGTCTACTGGGGGTGCCGGGAGTTGTAGTCAACTGATTGTTTTTCTTGTGCCCCAATTCACCTTTTTTTCAAACAAGCAAACACCTTGGAACCGCGAAGAAGGGCGTTTATAAGAAACAGATTCAATCCTCCTTCTTCCAGCTGACAAAGGAAACTCTGAACTCATCCGCAATATTGGACTACAAGTCCCAGCATGCTCTGTAAGACGGCCAAGAGCGCCGGGCCACCGTCGTAGGTGTGGGCCACTTGAATGGAACGTCGGGCGTAATGCAAAGCCTTCCACCGGCCGCGCGGCCAGTACCTGCTCTTCGGTCGTGAGTGCAGCGTGTGGGTCGTGCGCGTGCGCGCTCACCGGAGGCGCGGGGCGGGTGCGCCGGTCCGTTGCAGGCGCGAGGCTGCTGAGGGGTGCAGCGCTCCCGAAAGACCCGTACTTGCGGGGCCTCTAGCTTCGCCCCGGGCTGCGGGCAGCCCTGGCGGCCGCCGGAGACCGCAAGGGGCGGAGGAAAGCAGGGGGCGGCGGGGGCCGGCCTCGGCACACGGAGGAACAGCCGAGCATGCCCCGAGACAACATGGCCTCCCTGATCCAACGGATCGCCCGCCAGGCGTGCCTCACCTTCCGGGGCAGCGGGGGCGGCCGCAGCGCTTCCGACCTCGGCACGGCGCAGGGCCCCGAGGCCCCGATGCCGCAGGGCTTCCCAGAGAACCTGAGCAAGCTGAAGAACCTGCTGACCCAAGTCCGCGCCGAGGACCTGAACATCGCCCCGCGTAAGGCCACGCTGCAGCCATTACCGCCCAACCTGCCGCCGGTCACCTACATGCACATCTACGAAACCGACGGCTTCAGCCTCGGCGTGTTCCTGCTCAAGAGCGGCACGTCCATCCCATTGCACGACCACCCGGGCATGCACGGTATGCTGAAGGTGCTCTATGGCACCGTGCGCATCAGCTGCATGGATAAACTGGAGGCGGGCGGCGGGCAACAGCCGCGGGCCCCGCCGCCGGAGCAGCAGTTCGAGCCGCCGTTGCAGGCCCGGGAGCGGGACGCTGTGCGGCCGGGCGTGCTGCGCTCGCGGGCGGAGTACACAGAGGCTAGCGGCCCTTGCATCCTCACTCCGCACCAGGACAACCTGCACCAGATCGACGCTGTGGACGGACCCGCCGCCTTCCTGGACATTCTGGCCCCGCCCTATGACCCCGACGATGGCCGGGACTGCCATTATTACCGGGTGCTGGAGCCCGTCAGGGACAAGGAGGCCTCCGGCTCGGCCTGTGACCTGCCCAGAGAGGTGTGGCTCTTGGAGACCCCGCAAGCCGATGACTTCTGGTGCGAGGGGGAGCCCTATCCAGGTCCCAAAGTCTTCCCTTGAAGCCGCCGGCGCCTAGCTGCTGTGGGCCGAAGACGTGCCCTATTCACACCTGGGCTTCGCTGCCCGCGACCCACCATAAGGGCTCTTTTCGTACCCCCAGGCCTGGGCGTTGGATCTACTGGAATGGGCTGTAGCTGCTTCCTCCGGAGCCGCCCGGAGCCGTGGGAAGCGCAGACGTCTGGAGTGCAGCCACGGGGACGGGTTAGGGGGTGGGGAAGGCGGGTAGGCTAGGTTGTTTCCTGGCTCTGTCACTGCCACCAGGGTTTTGATTTGGGGGAAGTGGGGGTAGGGGACTATCAGCGCTTCCATCCTAAAGCCATAATGAAAATATTCTTTTCTCTGTTCCTTATCCTATACAAAATACACTAAATGCTCCACTCCCTTTACCCGGGTAAATAGGATTTGTTTTCCATTTATGTCCTATGCCCTTTTACTTATTGTTATAGTTTTAACTTATTGACTGCATGACCCAATGGTTTGAATTGTTTTTAGTTCAAGTCATTGGTAAAAACTAGGCATAAAAAGATGAGCTATTTAAAGTGAGCTGTCCTGCCTAATTAATTCGTTGTGGAAATTATATCTTTTTACCAGAGTTGGGGCATCACCCCAATAACATAACTATGCATGTAGAGGACAAGATTTAATTTCTTTCCTCCTCTTGCCCAGTAGCCACATCTGGTTTACTCTGGCAGCATCTAAGAAATTCAGCACCTTCATATCTCAGTGACAAATGGTCACTTAGAGCTTCTCTTCCCCATGAGTTTCTAGATCTGTGAGTTGAGCAGATTTCTTGTTGCAGATTGACTTTAATGCAAAAACTATATTATCCTCAAATGACTTTTTTTTTCTTTTTTTTTTTTTGTCTTCATGTGCTTTAAGAAGTGATAGGGTCATTCCATGTTTTCTAAGGAGAGGAATCAAAGGAGCTGAATCGGTATGCTTCCAAACAGCTGAATGTAAAACACTCTTAGCCAGCTGTTGAATTCCATGCCCTTATTTACTTCCAGTATTTTCCTGCAAAAATAGAGAAAAATGTTGATGACTGTTTCAAATTCTCTCAGGAGCTCTAATGTTCCAGAAGGCTGGTGGTTCCAGCTGTGTTGTTTTGGTGGCAGTGTTCTCAAAACCCCTCAGAACGGTAGAGAGCCAGTGTTTGCTTCATCCAGTTTGGTTTTCTATAGGAAGAGAGAAGGCACAGATGATCAAGATGCAGAATAGAGAATTACCTATACTGCTGGCCATTTTAGAGCACCAAAACTTGGGACAAAATACTTCCTAAGCTCTTAAACAATTGTGCTATCTGTAACCAGTTTTATTTTTGTCCTTTTAGTAAGCTCAGCAACTTTACCTTGTTTACAGATATATTTACACCATTTGCTTCAGGCTATGAAGCACTATTGTTTCCCTCTTTTTACTATTTATAGGATTCCTTTTTCACAACACTTTTAATAAAAACAAACTGTAGAAATAAACACATTAAAATCTGCCCAGCTGTTGTCTAAGCCCTCTTGATTGACTTGCCCAAATGGCAATCCAGTTCTAAGGTCTGTAATAAAGGGAGATTTGCTATTGGTGGAAAGTATTGCCCCTGTAGAGAAAGGGTATGTGCCCTTGCCTCTGTGCACACCGGGTTACTATGGCCCAGAGTGAAGGAATATTTGTTTCCAATTTTTTAACTAGAAAAAAAAGCAAATTCTTGATGATTTTTTTTTTTTAACAAAAAAGATGATTATTCAATGCGAAATGCTACTCTGTTGTAAAACCTGAGACAGGCATGATGCCAAGCATTTCTTCCAGGGTTGCTGACATTGTTTTATGGTAGCTTCATATTCTGGTGTAGTTTAATATGCCTTGGAGGCAGTTTAAAGCACTTCTTAATGCCATTCAGTTTAAAAATAATCCTAGATATGCAAATGATAATTTTCTTAGAAAAATGTTCACTAAATGGGTTTTTTAATAGCACAGTGAAAGTGTATGGTTACCAATCACATACCTCCCTGTTTTGAATTATAGCCAAGAGTTGATTAACTGAGAAAGATTGTTAATAGTGATAATATATGCTATATGATACAACCTGTTGTACATTAAACCGACAAAAACTCATCCTGGCAGTAGGACAGTAATAAAGGAGGAATTGTTTTTCCAAACTTTAAAACTTTAAAGTTCTCAAATACAAATAAGTTGAATCAAAAAAAAAACAAGGTGCTTTTCAAAAGAATAACTGAAATTCTTGCAGGCCAAAATAGCAATATGATATCTAATTTAGTTCAATAAGAATGGTGAAACTTTTGGTTCATTAATAAATTCTGAGGAAATTAACAGTGAAAACAGAACTTATTTCAGTGAGCTACTAAGGAAAGAATATTCATAATACAAATAGAAAATGTGGTGCAGGAAAGCTGGTACCTCTCTGGATAAACTTGGTCATGACCTGACTTGATGTGCTGCTGTTTTATTTCCATATATTCCTGCAATATAGACTATATTTTAGTAATAGCTTTGGGAAAAATTTGTCTTCCTCTACACAGACTAATGAGCACAATGATACTAATCACTTTTCTGTTGAATAACAAATGCAATAATTGCCTCTCATGAGTGAGATGTCTGTCTCAATACTTCTAAAGCTTTTGTATTCTCTGCGTATATCAAAAGCCAGTTATATTAATGGAAAGTATTGTGTACCTACGTACTATTTTACAAGAATTGATTTTTTACAAAGCCTGATTTGCATGGGTTGAGTTTACACTAACTGCTGTTTATTAATGAAAATTATGGGCCCATTTTAAAGAAATACTTGTCAACAGGAGTGGGTTCTCTGAACTTTTAAGACTAATAGTCCTTAAATTCTTCCAAAATCCGTATCTTTTATTCCTCCTTTTGCATTGTCCCCTCGTAGGTGCCTCAGCCTTGGCATCTCAGGAAGACTGTTACTGCTCATCTAATCCCAATGACTGTATCTTGTGCCCTAGCTGCACTGCTCAGCAAAAAAGCAGTATACCTGTAATTCAGAGTTCAGCCCATTACTATTTAACTCTAACCTGAGGGCAGTGCTACTTCTGTAACCCTCCTAGTCTGAATTTTGAACTCCAGGTTACAAACAAGTCAACCACTGATAATTTCAGTGTAATGAAGCATCTACTGTCAAGGAAATCATTTGTTAAGCCCCATATAACATACTGAATTTGCAGATCCAGAGATGTTTACATTTCTGGATTAAAATCAGTGTACTTACAGAAAATAAAGGCATGTTTGAAATTGTTTAGAGGTAAATCTTATTTGATTATTGCAAAATGGAGAAGAAAAATACTACGATGTCTACATTTTAATTACTATTAAAGATTTAGTCTATACAGTAGGATTCTGTTGTACTGAAAACAGGTTTTCTACAGATTCTAAAACCCAAGTAATAATATAAACTTAGTCTATTTCCTTGAGAGTGAGCTTTGAAACAAACTAATTGAAAACATATCTGAAGCTGTCTAATCTAGTTATTTTTCTACGACAGAAAATAGTTCCTTTTATATTTAAGCTAAGGAAAATAAACTAGTACAAGAAAACAAAAATACTTTTATCTATGAAGGAAAGAATCTTTGGACTTAAATTTATTTCTTTACTCTTTCTGTAAAGTTTAATTGCAGTTTGGCAGCATCTTAAGTAATTAATGATGCTGACCATTCACTCCCACCAAATATATATACGTATATATGTGTGTGTGTGCGTGTATATACATAGAACAGTTAAAAAATATCACTATGGCCATTTTTAATATATATCAAACAGCTTAGCTTAATTTCATTAGCGATTGGTACTTAAATACACTGATTTATGAGTAATTGAAGACCTTATTTGGGTTTAATAGACCTCTTTTTAATATGCAGTGAACCAGAGCAAATGCATTATGATCTTTAAGCAATTATTCTCCAGAAGTTTGTTTTTTTTTAAGATTTTATTTATTTGAGAGAGAGCATGAGCAGGGCGAGGAGCAGAGGGAGCCTGATGCGGGGCTCGATCCTGGGTCCCAGGATCATGACCTGAGCCAAAAGCAGATGCTTAACAGACTGAGCCACCCAAGTGCCCCAAGAAGTTTTTTTTTTTTTTTTTAAATTTTATTTATTTATTTGACGGAAAGATCACAAGTAGGCAGAGGGGCAGTCAGAGAGAGAAGGGGAAACAGGCTCCCTGCTGAGCAAAGAGTCTGATTCCTGCTCAATCCCAGGACCCTGAGATCATGACCTGAACTGAAGGCAGAGGCTTTAACCCACTCAGCTACCCAGGCGCCCCCCCCAAGAAGTTTATTTTTAATAAGAATCCCCAGTAACAGCTGTGCTATCAGAAATAATAAAGCATATTGAATATAAGAAGGAGCAGACTTAGCTTCCTATGCTTTATTTCTTAAGCAAAGTAAGATATGAGACACCTGCATGACAGTATCCTGAATATTTCAAGCTGAGAGTAAAATCGGATTAAAAATTGATCTAACATGTTAAAATCAAGTAAAAGTAACCAAGTCGTCTGTGAAAAAACACGAAGATGTGTTCCTTATGGTATGTTATGCCACTTCAAGCCCGCATCAAGGTGAAAATGATTAACCAATTTGATTATCATCAAAGTACTTAATCTTACTCTTTTAAAAATGACTTCTGGGACACCTGGGTGGCTCGGTCGGTTAAGCGGCTGCCTTCGGCTCAGGTTATGATCCAGGGTCTTGGGATCAGCCCTGCAGGGAGCCTGCTTCTCCCTCTTCCTCCGCCTGCCACTCTGCCTGCTTGTGATCTCTCTTTCAAAAATAAAATCTAAAAAAAAAAAAAGCTTCTTTTTGTCCTGCTTTGTAACATTATCTTGTACTGAAATTTAAATTGACAAGAAAATTCTAGATCTTATAAAACTTGGGTGTACTATATTTGAATACATGAAATTTTGGTAGGGAAGTATTCATTAAAAACATAATTGTTTTATACATATTTTAACAAAATTAGCCAAACAAGGAGGATAATATGCTGATGAACTAGGAAATATAAATCTAATGGAATAACACCAGTTACTAGAACAATCTAGCCCTGCAGTTTAGAAATTTCTATTTCATAGTTACAGAAAGAGGTATTCCGCATCTTTGAAATACAAAAAGAGAGGAAATAAAAGGATTACTTACTTCCACAAGTTAGATCTCAAAATTCCAGTGTTCTGAAGGGCAAAAAGTAGCTGTCATCGTCTGCTGTTCTAAAATAAAGGCCTTCAATTATCAACCACGTATGAAGGGGGCTGACAGTGGCAAAGAACAAACAGATGACAGTTTTCAGATGATCTGGCTGAACAGTGGGTATTCCAACAAGTTACACTTGTGTGAGGATCCAGAAGCCGTGGGTGAACTTAAATGATACAGAGGCCCAATTTTAGACTACAGATAACTTCACAGAGACCCAACCCATTTACTTTTTATGACAGGTAGATAACTATTTTTGGTTAATTTGTATTTTAAAATCACTACAAAAGGCTTGCAGTAAAATGAATCCTATAGTGTTTTCTTTAGCAAACCATTAGCCAGAATCATGGAGGCCCATATACGCCTATTTGCCTATTTAATTACCTATTAAAGTGTGTCTTTGAGATTTTCTTAGGCTGCTCTACACCTATCTTATCTAATGAGCTGGGTATTTTGATAGTCTCTAGACCCGCCAAACCTATGGCAGATTAGTGATCCTTCCAAATAGGGGTAATCAGGGAGAGAAGACTAGAGAGAAATGAGTCCTGGGGTAATTCCTTTGGCAACCTATTAATGCTGTCTTCAGCAGTGTCTGAGTGCATTTGTGATCTGAAGAGGCGATAGCATTTTTCAAAAAGTTTTCTGTGGTCATGAGACTAATCCTGGAACCTAAAAGTCATTTCCAGCTTGACCACGCCACCACACTTTCCACAAAGCCACATCTCGTCTGAGTTCCTTGCCTTGGTCAGGGTTCTGAAAGGAGCCACAAATGTGTAGTCTCCGAGTGGGCACTTGTTTGTAAGTATTTATTTTCCGGAGCCCACTCAGGAGCCAAGAGAAGCTATAGGCTGTTAGAGAGGACGGAACAATGAGTCAAAACAACGCCTCCCCACTTTTACACTAATGCATGGGGGAAATCCCACTAGTGTTTGATTATGAATGGAGATTGCTTTGGGGGTGAGCGGGCTGGTGTTGGAAGGCCAGCAGAGAAAACTTGGAGATCCTGGCTTGGTCAAAGCACTAAAACCCATCGGATAACCATGGAATTCCCGCCCAGGAAATCTTTCATAAATGATTTCTGCAGCAAAGATATTGTTGAAAAGTATTTATTTACACTATAGTCATAAACCATCCATTATCTGAACTTCAGTTAGTGGTTTTTGCGTTAGAATAAATCATTTATATTTCCACAACTATTAAGAGCTAGTAACCAAACAAGTCAGCTCCAGTAATATTATTTACATTCTTATCTGCAATTCAACTACAAAGGTAACACTTTGAAGTCACAAAACAGAGCATACAAAAATATACTTTCTAAAAAAAAAATCCAAATATTAATAGGCAGAAATATACAGCCATACTAAACCCAGGGAGTGATTTTTTTTTCCATAGTAAGGCAACCCATTTACATGCAGACCCTGTTACATTGTCTACATCACACAAGGCACCAAGGACACTTCCAACACGACTGCATGCATCCTAGTTTCAGAGAATATATGTACATCCCCCTTTAAATAAGTTAACCTCTGACTCATTGTGAGAGATCATAAATGCTTTACTTTTTTTCCCAAAGGTTCAGAACTTGGAGAACAGTGCACATCAAAAATACACAAAATCTGAGTGGATATACACTGGAAAAATAGTCTTTACATTTCTCAAACAACTCAAAAAGGAGCAGATATTGCTATGTCCCTCTCATCACATTGCACTTCCGTTCTCTGAGTTTATAATACATATTGCTTAAAGGGGTGGAACGACTAGATAAGCTTTGATTCACTGTTCTAGGGCCACAGAATGCAGCATAAAGGCCATGCTTCATTCACTGTACAGCATCCCCAAATCAGTCCCAAGCCATAAAGTGCACATCAGCTTTACTTCTTTCTGCTGCCCCCACCTGAAGGGAGCAGCATCTCCCAACCTACTGTAGAAAAAGTCTCCAATCGACTCTGACATCCAGAGTCAAAAACCAGTAATGGGACAAAATACGAGAGTGGGGGAAGCAAAACCTAGTCAAACAACCCTTTAAAGCAGGGTCAGGCCTCAGCCATCTAGGCCGGGGGTCCCCACCCAACCCCCTTCCAAGCCTCCCCATGCATTACCTTGGGGTGAGAGTCAACTCACCTAAGAGAGACTAAAGTGGGCTAAGTTTCGGTAAAGACCTGCTTCTAGGTGGAAAGGGGGCAGTGCCAGGCTCCACGAAGGCCCTTGCCCAGGGAAGGGAGAGAGGGGCAGGACAGGGTTGGTAGTGTTTGTTGTGCAGCTCGTGTGGACCAGGGGACGAAGGACCTCCAGGGCCTCAGGGAGCTGGTGTGCCAGCCTGAGTCTCATCTCAAGGTGTCCGGGTCCGAGAGGAGCAAGGGGCCAGGGACCCTCCACCGAGAGTGCCACTGGTGCTGCCGCACAGGGGCCCCCCAGCCTGCGCGCCCCCAGGACACGAGGCCGTGGACGCAGCTGGCACAGCAGAGGAGGGGGCACTGCTTTTGCGCTCCTTCTGTCTCAGGTGGATCTTGGTGTGGCGCTTCCTCTCATCACTCCGGGCAAACTTGCGGCCACAGTAGTCACAGGCGAAGGGCTTCTCGCCCGTGTGGGTTCGGATGTGGGTAGTGAGGTGGTCGCTGCGGCTGAAGTTGCGCATGCAAATCCGACACTGGAAGGGCTTGTGTCCCGTGTGAATTCGGATGTGTCGGGTCAGCTCGTCAGAGCGGGAGAAGCGGCGGTCACAGCCTTCTGCTGGGCACGGGTAGGGCCTCTCGTGCACTGGGGTCTTGCTAGGCCTGTTGGGGTACTTGCGAGGCCTTAGAATGGGCCGCAGTGGCAGATGGTGGGGGTTATAGGCGGCGGCGGCAGCAGCTGAGCTGCTGCCAGGCAACCGGGGTCCCTCACTGCCTCCACTGGCCCCTGGCCCTGTAGCCCCAGAACTGGGGCCCCCCAGGGTAAAGTTGCGAATGGTGGAGAGTGGAGTGAGTGGAGGAGGGACTCGCAAGGAGTCCAGAGGGCAGGGAAAGGGTTTTCGGTCTGGGCCAGCTGTACCATGTAGGTCTCTGGGGCACTGTGGTGGGAAGAAGCCAGAATAGTCTGGGATCATGGGAAAGAGACCAGGGTCCGTGGCTGGCTTAGGTGAGGGGTAGGAAGGAGGTGGTGGGTAGGCCAGAGAGGAGGAGGTGGAGGTGGTAGCTGCTGACAGGAATGCTGAGGGGTCCTGGTAGATGTCTCCTGCACAGCCAGAATAAGGAGGTGGTGGCGGTGGAGAGTAGAGTTGGTCCAGGTCAGGCTGGGTCTGAGACATGGTGCACACACCCAGGGGTCCTGTGGCCAGTGGGTTGGGGGAGGCAGAGGTGACGCTGGACGAGGCTGTGGTCGAAGCTGGGGAAGTAACCCCTTGCAGGATGCCCGCACTCACAATATTGATGATGCCTTCTGGGTAGCAGCTGGCACCAGGGTACTGGGGGTCAATGGAGAACTTGCCCATGTACGTGAAGGTCTGGTTTCTAGGTGCAGAGACAGGAGCAAAGCTGCTGGGATATGGGAGATCCAAGGACCTCTTCTCTCCAGTCATGTCAATGTTGATCATGCCATCTGGGGAGGGAACAGAAAGAATGGAGGTGGAGCAATGACGATGCAGCCAAGAACCCCTTGT
>CM053617.1:18030456-18041682 GCA_028646535.1 Procyon lotor
CCCCACCCCCCCAGCACACAGCCATCCGTGGCTCTCGTCCCCAATAAAAACACCCAATAATAGCAACAACAATATTAAAAATCCCCCTTCTGCTGGGAACTTCTCTCCCTCTCCTTTGTCTGGGGTTCCCACGGCTGGGACTCCATTGCAGACACTAACCAGGAGACTGATCCCAGCCAGTGCTGCCCGAGAAAGGGGAGCCTGAGAAAGATATCAGTGATTTCCTGGCTGCTACCCCTCTGCGGTGCCTTCCCTCCCTCCCTCTCCCGCTGCGCTACAGCTGACGGCTGTGGAGGGTATGGGGAGCTGCAGTGGAAGGAATCTTTAGGTTTCCTACGCTTTCCAACCTTCTCAGCCTCGTCCAACACCCGCACGCCCTAGCCCAAGGCCAGTGCGGAGCTTCGAGGAAGGAGCGGGGGCCGCGGGGGACCACTTTCCACTGCATCGCCAAGGAAACCAGCGGCGCCAGTGCCTCCGCAGGCCTCCTTCGGCAGCCAGGGGGCCGCTTCCCGCCGTTGCCCGCCCTCCTCCTCCTCCTTCTTCCCGCCTCGCCAACCCCCTCAACTTCGCGGGCGGCGCGCAGGTGGGGGCGCTCCTTCTGGCCGCTCCCAGAACGCGCTCAGAGATTTTTCCCGGGGTCGTTTCTGCCTGGGAGGGAGCGGCGGACGCTTTCCTCTGGCGCTTATCCGCCGCTCGGCTCTCCAGCTCTCCTCCGGAGCCCCGAACTTTCTCGTCACTTTGTCCCTGCCCCGGGAGACGGGAGGCTTGGGTACCGCCGGCCCATGAGCCGGCACAAGCCCGACGCCTGCCTGGTGAGGCACCTCTTCTACTCTTATCCCCGCGCCCTCCGGTGGGCTGGGCGCGCCGCGGCGCACGCACGCTCGCTCGCTCGCTGACGACCTGGTGCATCTCCCCGAGCGCCCAGCTCCAGCGATCCGGTCCTTGCTCCCACGGGCTTCTCCTGCACCCGGTTGGGTCAACACCGTCCACCTCGCGCCCCAACCCTCTCCTCCAAGTCCTACACACGCACCGCACCCCACCCACCACCTTCGAGCCGCGTGGGTCCCGGCCCGCGAAGGGGACATGCGGCTTACCTCCGGCCACTCCGTTCATCTGGTCAAAGGGGCCTCCCAGTTCGGCATTGGGGAAGATGGTCACCGACGTGGCGGCGAGGTCCTCCACCGGGTAGATGTTGTCAGACAGCTGGTGCACAAAACCACTGAGAGTTACTGGGATTTTGTCTACGGCCTTGGCGGTCATCATTTGCTCCTCGCACAACCTGGAGACCCAACTCCCTCTCTACCTGGAGCGTCAGAGAAGCCGTTTTGGAGAGGGATTGGACTGAGTCTAAGTTGGTAGCTCCTTTTGCCCTCCACGCTTAAAAGCAACCACAAAAAAAAAAAAAAAAAAAAAAAAAAAAAAAAAAAATCCAACAGAAATAAAACTAGCAAACAAGTTGCTGTTTTTTCTAAGAAAGAAGAAAAACGACTATTTGCCACTGACTCTCTCCTGTGTTCCGGCTGGGAAGCCAGGAGTTGCTGGTGTAGTGTTATTATAACAGTCAGTGTGTCCCCTCGCCGAGCTATTAATCAATTGCTGCTCTCTCGGTTAGACGGAAAGTGTTGCTGTAAGTATTTATGGGCAGGTCCTCAATGCCCGTGACGTCGCTGCCCATATATGGACTGAGGAACAGGGCTGGGCCAGGCAGCTTCTTGCCGTCACATGGCCGATTTGCATACGGGTTCGGCAGCGCGGGCTCCGCTGGGCTCGCGACTCCCGGCTCTCAGCGGAGAATCGCTGGGGTCTAGGGCGCGCAGCCCGAGCCCCAGTTCCCATCCAGGGCGCAGGGCCCAGCGGGGAGCGGGCGCACCGCGAGTCTGGCTCAGGCCACCGCGGAAGAGCTTGCGGGTCCTAGCTGCGGCGAGGCCTCCCCGGGCGGGGAGGAATTCCGGTTCTCCGGGACTTTCCAAAAAAGGCGAAGATCCGGTGCCCGCGGCTCCGCCTCCCCAGCCCTTGTTTGGGAGCCATTCCGGAAAATTAAACTTCGGAAAGAAACCGAGCGGAGCCGAGACACTACAGTCAAACCCCTACTCACTTTCTTGGCAGCTCAAAACCGCAAGCAAAAGGAGGCAGCGAAGAAAAAAAAAAAAAAAAAAGCTGCATGCATTCACGGAAGCTGACTGTTTTTTTCTGAATTACTTGGTGGAAAGAAGTGGCTGGTGATAAGAGTGAATGCGGTATTGCTTTTTTGGAAAGTCTGTTCTATTTATACAGGAGCGAAAACGGAACAGGTTTGGGGTTGTTTGTTTGTTTAAGTATTTCGGGCATCTTGGGGCTGGGGGGTAGACCCTAGGAGGAGCAGAATAACTACGGCGAGCTTCGAGAGAAATCCTCAGCCGGAGACACCCCCCTTCCTCTGCCCGCGCGCTCCCCGCCCCCCTTCAGCTGCTGAGCGGAGCGGGCGCCCTTCCCGGCGCGTCTGGGCGGTCGGCTGTGTGGGGGCGTCCAGATGGAGGCTTGGACACTCACTCTGCCCCGCCACGCACACGCACACACACTCTTACACTCACACACGCTCCACTTCCGCTACACACACTCCCGCCCCCGCTGCCTTCTTCACACACCCACTCGCACACCTTACGCTACACACCTCCCTGTTGACAGAGCGCCGGGGCGCCCGCCTAGCCGACAGAGCGCCGGCCCGCCAAGTGCGCGCTGGGGGTTCTGCACAGGGTGCCCTGCCAAGACACCCCTCCTCACCTCCTCTAGCCGAACCGGCAGCCCCCGACCCCCGAGCGCCTACCCTCGAGGGGTACGCCCAGCCCTCCCCCGAGCCCTACTCCACAACACGCACATTTGGAAGAATCTTCTTGCTTTGCCTCGCCAAGAGCCACCTCGGTGAACCCAGCGAGGTCCCGAGTGACAGCAAACAGCGTCGCTAACGCCAATTTCGAGCCGCCATCGCCCCACCCGCGTTTTCCTTTTCGAGTAAAAAACACCAGCGACAACAACAACAAAACTATCCCAGATGGAAACCTTCCTGTTTAGTTCCCAAAGCAATTTTTAAAAAACTTTTCCGAGGTCCAGATAGCGGTGGGTTCTGGCTCTGCACGCACCGCTCCCTCCTCCCCGCCCACAGCCACAGCGCTCCCGGCTTGGCCCGGGCCCCGCGGGAGGCTGGTCTCAGGTGCCCAAGCCCGCGCGCCGCCGCCAGCCTGGCTCGGGCCAGCCCCAAAGCCGCCAAGACCTGGGACGGGGCGCGGGGGCAGCTTCTAGGGCCTGGCCCTGCCAGGCCCTTTCCCGCCCCCGGCCCGGGACGGCCCCAGCCTCGTGGGGGCCCGAGCGGGCGAGAACCACGACGCCACGCCGTGGAGGAAGCGCGGCGCTGCAGGCGGATCTCCAGCCGCTCACCTGCCTCGGCCGCTGCGGCAGCCAGCCGGCTCCCACCCGGCCCCGTGCGAGGCGGTCATGGCCCTGGGGAGGCCGGCAACAGCCTCTGCTCCTCCGCCCAAGCGTCGCGTCTCCCCCTGCCCGCCGCGAGGTCGTCTTCTCAGGCGGCTGGCCACCTTTCTGACTTCAAACGCCCAGAAAAAAATTGGGAAAGTTTACCGCTCGCACTCGCGCTCTTTTTCCAATTGGAGATAAAAATAAAAGGGAAAAGAAGAAAATCGCAGCGACGTTAGCGCCCTTGTAGATACCCCACCCTCGGTGTAAACGTGCAAAGTCCTGTTTCTTATTAAAAAAAAAAAAAAAGAAGAAGAAGAAGAAGAAGAAAAAAAGAAAAGACGAGAAAGCTGCGCTCTTACCACGTGCGCCAGCCCACTCCGCCTGCGCTCCGGCCGGTCCCGCGGCCCCCGCGCTGACCACCGGCAAGACGACGCCTCGGAGGGGAGCCCGACTCGCATCTCCAGCCTTCAGTCCGAAAGAAGGGGGGTGGGGAGCCAAATTATGCAAATATGGGTCGTGGCAGCGGGACTCGGGTTACGGCCCCCTCCGGCCTCGGAGGTGAGGCACCCACACGCACGCAGCAGGCGCGGGCGCGGCGACTGCTAGAGCTTCGCTCCTCTCCACGCACATGGGCGTTAAGAGTCGCCGGGGCCGCCCCACGGCGGGCGCTGCCGCCAGCCCCGCCGGCGGCCACCCCGCGCCACCCGGAGGGGGAGCTCCTGGACGCCCGAGTGCCGACTGAGAAGGGCGCAAAGGGCAGGACGCAGCCTGGGGGCGGCCCTGGCATAGGGGAGACTTGCGGTGCTCCGCTGCTACCCTTCCCGAAGGAGGAGGCTGAGTTAAGTGGTGAGGCCGGGAAGGGGGCCCCACCGAGGAGAGGCGGGCTTGCCTGGCCCGTCTGACAAGCGCATTAGAGTAAGTGGGAGTGACTGACCCTCTGGAATTATCCGGAGCTTTCCAACAACTCAGACCTCCTCAAGAGCTACACCCTGTCAAGCCCGCGGTGTGCCTGGGGTGGACTGGGGCAGGGGCGACCAATGGCGGCCCCGAGGCTCTGCGGGCTCCCAGGAGGGCGCCTGGGGCCAGTCCTGGGAGGCCCTCCCTTGAACTTCTGCTGGAAACGGGTCAGTAGATACTTCCTGTAACCACCTTCTTTTTCTTCTTTTTTAAAGAATGCTAATGGAACGAAGTCTAGGCACACTCATTTCAAGCCAGCCACTCCGTGGTAAGTAATAAGAAAGCTAAAGTGACTTGCCTAAAGTCGCGCAGCTGATAAGTGGTGGTGTTCAAACTTGCAAACGGATCTTCTGACTCCAAGTACAGTGCTCTCTGGTCGCTACATCCTTCTCTGGGGGGCGGGGGGGAGGGGGGTTGGAAACCCAGCTCCGGAAAGGGAGAAGCTCTTTGAGAATTGAGAGACTAGTTCGGCCCACTAGAGAAGAAACAGGTCACCTTCGCCAACTTTATCTCTTGTCTTTGGCATTTCTGAGGAGAGGAAAGCTGAGGTCAGGGCTTTCAAAGGGCAGGGGCCGCAGGACCATCATGGACACACACCTCTCTCCAGAGTGAAGGCAGAATTTGAATTCTTGGGCTCTCTAGACCTATGTTGTGGATGAAGTAAGCAGGCTGGCACAAAGCCAGCATGCTAATAGGCCCTGTAATAGGAGAAGTCAAGCGCACAGTATCCTTCCTGGAGGGAAGTAAGTGAGAAAAGAAAGAGGTAGAGACAAGAAAAACTGCGCACGCACGTGTTTACAGAGCCCCTACTGTGCTGGGGAGGAGAGAAGCAAGGAAGGAGGAATATGGCAGTCAGGATGGAGATGTATCCTCTACTTTTGGCTCTTGAACTTACTCTGATCAAAAAACTGAGAGCCAACCATTACAAATAAATTGATCCCTAAATCACTCCCCCCCCAAAAAACCTGGAAAAAAAAAAAATCTAAACAAAGAAATGTCTTTCTTTAAAATAGAGTTGTCAAAATGCCCAAGTAAATGGGGGCACTCCAAGATGCCAGATTCAGATGTGCTTTGTCCTGAATTCCAGACCCAAAAAGTAAAAGGGCAAGGAGAGGAACATCTTGTGGACTTGCCCCTGCAAGTGGGGGATTGGGTGGGAGGGAGGAGCAAGGTTGGCAGTTGAGGCTTCCAGCTCGCTCTCAGAGTCCCCTCTCTAAGTGGCTTCCAGGTTCTTCTCCCGTGATGTGGACTGAAAATCACAATCAGCCAAGAGGCATATCACAAATAATGTGTTAACATTTGCATTTTGATCTATTAAGAAATGTTTTTAACATCATTAGAGGCCAATCCTATTGCAATGTCCTTTTCACTCACTCCCATTCTAATCCAGCTACCGGAGTGGGAATCAAAGGGATGTCAGAATTGCTCCTAACTGCAGACACACATGAGATTAAGGATCTGAACTCGAGTGGCATAGGACATGTGGATCTCAGTGAAAACCAGGCTGATTGCCAACTCTGCCATCCAGCCAAGCCTTTCTTAAAGGTGCCCCTGTGTGCCGAGAAAACTGATAAATGATTTCCCACATTCAACATCTTACTAGGCATCTGGTAATCCCAGAGGTACAGGTTGTGCCAATCAGTGTTGCTGGGAAGCCTGCGAGAAGCACTGCAACCAAGATCGTGTTTTGTTGGCACAAATTGTCCAGCAAGGAAGAAGACCCCTGTGATCTCATTTTGTAATAGCAGCAGCACTGGCTTAAGCACGGGGTACTCAGCTCACCCTAAAGGATGACCCATCAGTAGCAGATATTTCTTAGTATATGTGCTGCCAAAGTACATGTCAACACATACTCCTTGATCACCTGCTACATTTCAAGTGCAGGGCCAAACCCTGGGCATGCAGGGGTGCCTAAAACCAGGCCTGGTTCCTGCCCCCGTGGAGCTGGCGGTCAATCACACAGATACACAACCACAAACAACGACAGTGTTTGACCCCAGTGAAGGAAAAGAACAAAGGACCCAACTAAGATCTGAAGGATGAGCAAGGATTGAGGAAAGTTCAGTGGAGAAAGCATCCCTAGGAGAAAAAGCAGGTGTAGGAAGGCCAAGGTGGGAGGAAACAGAGTGTATTCGTAGAATGAAGAAAGGCCAGTGTGGGTGGAAACCTCCAGGCCACCTTCCATACCTAGTTCACTGGAGTTGAGGGTTAGCCCATTCAAGCCGACTCCTTGGAAGCCCCCCCCAAACATACGCCGCCCCAACCCCCAAGAGATTTTAAGCTCTACAAGATCTCTCCT
This sequence comes from Procyon lotor, assembly GCA_028646535.1. NCBI lineage: Eukaryota > Metazoa > Chordata > Mammalia > Carnivora > Procyonidae > Procyon > Procyon lotor. Next base: position 18,037,160 of record CM053617.1, read on the forward strand.
TTTTGTCTGCTATTATCTTTTCTAGCTAATGACAATGACATTATAATTTTAAATTTTGTGATTTTTTTTTACCACTCTGCTTCTGCAAATGAATGAGAACATGCCAACAAGATTAGAGCAGAAAGAGAGAACATAGACAGAAATGCTTATTGACATCAGTATTGTGTTTCAGTGACAGTCTCAACGAAATAACACTCCTTAGTTGTCTATTTCTCAATCAGGAAATGACAGACCAAGTGAATTTTGTCCCATCGACAATGAATAAACTGGAGAAGGGCAGCCTCTCTAGTAGAAACACATCATGTCAAACCTACTGATCACTTTACCACTGCTGGCAAAAAATTAAAAGTGCCTCTTTTATCACAGTTGTTGAAGACAAAGTACCTACCAATCTGGAGTCCAGGTTAATAAGTGATAGTCTGTCAGTTTGCTCACAAAGGCTCAAAGTAAAACCTCCATTCCAAATCATCCTTTTTTTATGCCTTTAAATGTTAAATCTTTCAGCTTATACATTTAAATGTATGAAAAATGAAGTTCACTGTAACTAGGGAATTCCTGGATTTTTTTCCCCTACACATGTCTCTACCCTGCTTACATTACCAGGTTATGGAAAGCAATTTTCCTTTTTCCAAATAATGTCAGACTTCCTACAGAAACTTTGTTTTTTTGTTGAGAAGGGGATGGGGCCGGTCACTGCATCCAGTTGGCAGAATAGTTGCTTTGCAGCATTTAATCCAAAAAAAAAAAGAAAAAAATCAAACACTTTGTATTTCAACTTAATAATCTTGACAAGAATGGCCACCATTTCTTGTGGTTAAGATTATGAGCTTTGGAGGCCCAGGTGGCCTAGATTCGAATCGTAGGCCCTAGATTTAAATCCTAATTCTGACACTACTTGGCTGTGTGTTCTTAAGCAACTTATAAAACTTCTCTGTGCCTCAGTTTACTCATCTATGAAAAGGGAAAAGATAATTATACATATCTCATAGAGTATATTGGGGATTAAATATAGTGATATATGAAAAGCACATAGCATACCATTTGGGACATAATAAGTATTCACTAATTATTAGCTTTTAAATAATCATTACTGAACATCTACTTTGTAGAAAGACATTACACTACATTCTTCTAGGTACATTGCTTTGTTCTTCACAACCATCTTGCAAAATTGGGCTGTTTCATCCCATTTCGCAGATGAGGGAACTAAGACTCAGGAAGATACAGAGCTTAACCAAATTCACACAGTTGGGAGGGTGCCGAGCCAGAATACGAACCCCATTCTCTCAATTGCCAAAGCCCACATCTCTCAAGTACATCACGTGACAGAGCACAACCTGCAACAGATAAAAGCAGAAAGAGTAGCTATACATCCAATACTCATGTATGAAGCACTTGTGATTTTTTATTCCCAGATTCAGATTTCCAGCTTCCAAGAATAATGATGATAGTATTACTGAGGAGTTTCAGGTTTCAGCTGTAAGGAGAAAGTGTAACCCAGAAAGCAGCGATTATTGGCACACAATTTATAACACGCTGTGCCCTTGTGGAAAGACCATCTGAACTTCGAAAGCCAAGTTCCACATTAATAATAACCTAATTGCCATGATACCTTTTCTTCCCCAGGAAGATCAAAATGCATAATAATAATAATACTGGTGTTTTTCCAAGGAGATTTAGAAGTGTGTGATAGAAATTTAAAATTTAGGAAGAGTGGGTTAGCAAGTGACCCGTGAAATTTGCAGGCAAGGCTCCATGAGAAACATTCTTAGGCTTCGTGTACCCCGGGGACGGGACTTGCCTCTTCCTTTGTCTCATGTATTCTCTATGCTGTTACTTTTTCAACTCCATCAAGAGGAATAAGGCCTGGGCCATCTGAGATTTGCATATGCTATCTCATCAGAGAGCTCCTGATTAATTCTCCTCACCCCACAACATGGTATGTCTAATGATTTCTCCAGGAGAAGTTGGGCTTCAGGCAAGGACAAGGACCCCAGAAGACATCCTCTGAAGGGCTTCTTTTCAGATAAGCCCTTTGGGGAAAGTTTAAATCAGAAAGTTCCAAGCTGTCACCAGCTGTTCTCAGCATAGTGTGTAGCACAGACATAGTGGCAGCCAGGAGAGAGGACCACTGCAGAGACATCTACCCAGAAGCCCTTTCAGGCCAGCCTCCATCTCTAATGACGCTTCCCTCCACTGGACTACTGGCTACAGATGCAGGGCAATGCACAGAGCAGCTGGGGACTGGAAGGGAATCAGGGTAAGGAGCCCTAAGTCCCTCCTTCCCAGTCCCACCTCTGTTGCAGACTGGTGGCATTATCTTGGGTGGTGGTTGTTGCTGGGAGGAAGCAATAGGGCGTCCTCTTCTTGCCTCACTCAAGCCTTGGGTGGCAGCTTTGGGAGAGAGGCTATTCTTTGCCCAAATCTGATGATACTTCTCAACCATATGTCACAAAGATGTAGACGTCGCATCCCCTCATGCCTGCCCAGGCTTTTAAATAGCAGCCAGAAAGGCCACCGTGTCTGGAAAGAGAGTTTGAGTTTTCACTGTCTTGAGTAAGGAAGGTAGTGCGGGCGGAGGGAAAGGCCTGGAGGGTGGGAGAATGGCAGAACCATTGCCGGGTGCGTCACTGTGTAGCGGGAAAAGCACTGGGAAGATTGGGAATCAGGTTCCATGATATCTCTCCATAATAATAGTATCCTTAATGAAAATAATGGCTAATATTGACCAAGCACTGAAGGGTGCTAAGCACTCTGCTGACTATGTTGCCTTATCTCTTAGCCTACCAACCACACCATGAAGCAGATATCACTAGTCTTCTCCCTTCACAGATGAAAAAACTGAGTCACAAAAACCCAAGCCACAGAGCTACTTAAGCAGAAGTGCCACGATGAGAACCCAAGCAGTGTGACTCCATCGCCTGTCAGCGGGTGCTCCCAGGACCTATCCTAGCCTGTGTAACTAGACAAGCTACTTAACGTCTCTGAGCCTTGGGTTCTTCATCTTTGCAGTGGGCCTGGGCATACCTTCCTCAGCCGCCCTCAGCCAGAGCACTGTGGTGAGTCAAAGGGAGAGAATTAAGAATGCGTTCTGAAAAACAGGGCAGGCACTGCAAAGCCAATGGTAGTCTCCCAGAGCAACTGTACAGGTTGCTGAACCTTTAGTGATAGAGCTGAATGTAGATTGGGGTGGCATAGGAGGAGGTGACATCTATGATTTCAGGTCAAGGACGAGGCATCAACAGTTGAACTGAACTTCTCAGCCGTTCGCTCACCGACCAATCCTGAGGCCCCTCAGAACAGTCTGTCGCCTCTCTCTTGCATACAGAAAGGTGGCCCAGATCTGTGTAGTCCTTTTCATCTGAAGATGGGATTGGGGCCTTTGGAATGTGTCCTTGGCAAGTGTGCTTCCCTGATGCTGAATGGAGGCCTCGACATGTGGTCACACGACTACTTTTATCCTAATAATTAACTAGAATGTATGTTTCTGCTCAAGGGCTGTTGTGCCTGAGAGAATATTGTAGTTACAGTGTGATCACCAGTGGGTAACAGAACAATTCAGTCAATGGCCCTTGTAAGCACATAATCAGAGCCTCCCCAGAAACCTGGCAACTCCCAGCCTCTTAGAATTAGAACCTTTGCTCTTTAAAAATACGATTAGCTAGGGCACCTGGGCAGCTCCTATGGTTAAGCGGCTGCCTTTGTCAGGTCATGATCCTGGAGTCCTGGGATCAAGACCCTTGTAGGTTGTAGGTCGGGCTCCCTGCTCAGCAGGCAGTCTGCTTCTCTCTCTCTCTCTCTGCCCCTCCCCCTGCTCATGCTCTCACTCTCAAAATCTTTTTTAAAAAATGATTATGTAAGCAACCGCCCATGGAACTTCAAAAAGAGGAAAACCAGAACAATTTAGATCCTTTCTTCTCTCTATTTAGATTTTATGAAACAAGAAACACCCAAGCCATGACCAAAATGACCCTTTTAGCCCCTTCATCTGTTACTCAGAAATCCTCAAGTGAAGGTACCTTAAGAGAAGACTTACTTTCCTTGCCTTTCCCGTGCTTCAGGCTTCTCATCTCAATGCTTTATCATGTAATGGCAGCTCCAAACCAAAGCAATGGAAAATGATATCCGGAAGCCCAATACATACTTCAGGTAAAAGCTTGGCGGGAGTGGGCTTGACTCCCTCCACTCTGCACAAATTCCCTGGTGTCCGAAGGTTGCTGCTGCGACTTAGGAAGCCGATCCACAACATGCCTGACATGCCGGGGCTGGGCTGCTTAGGTAGGGGAAGCAGAGAGCAGGTGACTACATAGGGATGAGCCAGTCTTGCTTTTAAATGCTGAGACAACCCACAGGGTTCTGTTAATCCATTCAGTGAAGATTTATGAAGTACCTGCCACACACCAGGTACTGTGCTGGGTGCTTGAAATGCGTCCATGAACAAAACTCCCTGTCTTCATGTAGCTTACAGCCTGGAAATTCCTGTGAATTTAATAGAAAGAGAGAAAGAGAGAGAGAGAGAGAGA